>JAWMRA010000161.1:27828049-28154397 GCA_035584735.1 Pseudotriccus pelzelni
AAAAAGGAAAGGAAAGGAAAAAAGGAAAGGAAAGGAAAAAAGGAAAGGAAAGGAAAAAAGGAAAGGAAAGGAAAAAAAAGCAAAGGAAAAAAGAAAAGGAAAGAGTAGGCAATCAAAACTCATGCCTATTCCCTTGCCAACAGTCTAGGAGAATCCCTTCAGCTTCACCACAGTCAGCAAATACCCACCACCTCTCCCACACACCTCAGACAAACCGATGAGTGTATGTATTTTCACAAGGTCCCCCCTTCCATTTCCAGTTTGACAGTCAGTGGATCTTCAGGTCATAATCCACACTGAAGAAAATCAAATCAGTATATGCAGAGTGTTAAGTCAATTATACCGTTATGAGCAGTGGCAAAAGTGGAGCTCTTTCCTAAGCCTGCTGGCTGGCACCCTGAATGCTTGTTTTTATTTGTGGCCTCACCACAGAATTGTTGTGTGTTTGTGAGTAAGCCAGTTCACCACTCTACCTCCAAGTCTTTCAGCTTTAAAATGCAATGTGACCTCACCACAAGACTTTAATTAGAGTCCAGGACTCTTTGGTTAGAGTCAATGGCAAAAGAGGCTTTTGACCTCACCAAAGATTAATAACAGGATCTTAGTATCTGTAAGGGGCTTTAAGACACTTGGTGAAAGGTGAAGTAATGTAATAAGGAACAATAACCAAAAAAAAGCCACTGAATGCTGAGCTTGCTGAGTTTGCATTGCACATGGCCTGTCTGTAGATGGAGAATAATATAAAGACGTAATTACTTAACTTTTTCAAAATGTGGCTGCAGTGGGAAAAAGAAATGCTAGGGAGATCTGCTTTTTATATACAAAATATGTACAACCAGCAACTTTATGATCATTTTGTTACAGCTTTAAAAATGAGCTGGGCTTCCACCTGGTTCCTGTTCTTTTTCTGCTTATCTTGCATGCACATACTAAATGCCTCTCTGTGAACACGCAAAATACTAATCCAACACTGCAAGCTTCTCTCTGGTTTTGAGAGAGCTGGGGATCTGTTAACCAGGACCATTTCAGAGCAACACCCATTGTTTAGTAAATACCATCAGGGACTCAGTGACCATGCAGGAAGATATTGTTGCATTTGCAGCCTTATGGGTTTTAATTTTCTTCTTAATTTCACCTTTTCTGGAATCTTTCAGTTACCAAACTCCAAAAAGTTCATCTAATCAACAGCTGAAAATAAATGAATAAATAGATGCACCAAACCAGAAAAACAGATTGAACTTGGAGGAATTTTTAATTTTAAGTGTATGTCTTGGACTGTTACCAGAAGCCCTTTAGAATGTCATTGTTCTTTGGGGGAAATTTGAATGTGGACAAAAAGACCATTAATAAAGGCTGTCAAAACATCTGTTAAAAATCTTCAAGTTACAAAATATGCATTAAAAAGATAATTAAATATAGATGATACAGTTTAAAGTTCTTAATTTTTTAGTTTGTAGAAGTCTTCATAGGGTAAGCTTAGGCTAGGTATTCTACTGGATTTTTTTAAGTTCAAAGAGAAGAAACAAAGGCAAAGACCAATCATTCCCTCGACTTCCTTGTCCCTTCCCCAGTTCCTAGTTAGACTATACAGGAACAAGAAGTTTTCCCTCTCTGGGGAGAAGAGGACAAAAATGGCAGTTGTGAGCAAGAAAAAAAACACATTGCTGTTCTGCTCAACTCAGAGGAATCCAAAAGACCTCTGCCCTTCCCTCCTTCCTAGGGGATCTGTCCCCCCCCCTACTTAAGACCAGTGTGTGTTTGCTCCTTTCCAACTATTCCTAGATGAAAAATAAGAATATATAACCTCCCTCCTTTTTTCCTTGGCTGAAAGTGTTTTTAACTCTGTTGGCTGGGACGTCTGCCCAAGGCTGACTCTGCACCTGTGCTGTGTGCTGGATCTGCTGCCTTCCCTACTAATCCCAGGGGACATGAGTGCTGCACGTGGCTTAAGCCTTCAGCGAAACACCCCAAATGGCTTTGCTGTGAATATTCATGAGCATTTCAACCAACGTTTTGACTAAGGACACCCTGCCACGTAGAGATGTAGTTCCCTAAAAAAACTGCTTGAAATAAAACCCCCATCTCCCTGCTGTTGGTTTTTGAGTTTAGGAGACTGTATTTTTCCTTTCTGAATTTGTATTTTGTGGGCTTACAATCATGAGTGCTGCCTGAAAATCAGGCTTGGCTTACTGGTCTGATTCTGCATTAGGGGGTGTCTCTATGCCTGTACGTGTTACAAGGTCCCTGAACTGTAAAGACATATCTGGAAGCATGTCCTTGTGAGGGAGCAGCCTGGCTGGGATTATAAAGGAAGTGGTGAAGGGCATTTCAGGCCAAAAGAGATATAACAGCGGGTGTACTTAAAATGGAGGTGGTTTATGCAGTTCATTTTTTGTTCTGATTGAAAATGTTTTGGGAAGAGAGTGGCCTGCAAACTCACTGAGCTAACATCATATCGAGTAGAAGGGAGGTGTCCAAGTGAGTGCTCTTTGAGTAAATCTGATTTCTAACCTGACTGCAGCCCAGAAAGGACCAGATGGGGTCATCATTCCCAATAACTACTGTGACTTCTGCCTCGGAGGCTCCAACATGAACAAAAAAAGTGGTCGGCCTGAGGAACTTGTATCGTGCTCAGACTGTGGGCGCTCTGGTAGGTGACTCCTTCTTGTATCTTTCTTGTACAAAGGCATTTGTGTGATTTGTTTTTTGCACCTTCTGAAGATTTCGAAGAAAGGCAGCGCACTTGGGAAGAGATAGAAAATTAAATCTTACCTCTTCTCTGTGTTCGTGGGAAAGGATGACTGGGAAATTTTCTGTCATAAAACCCATTGTTGGATTCACATTTTTAAGCTAATGGGGTCTTATGAAATAATAAAGTTTCAGTGTATTTATTGGCTTTTGGGAACAGTGGTACATGTATTAGTTGTTCTTCACATGGAAGGAAAAAATCCTATGACAATGTTAAAGAATGGTTTCTGTCTTCAAATGCTACAATTACAACTATGAATTACTTACAAGATTTATGAAAGTTGCATGACAAGCATTTCCATTGATTACACATTTCATGCATTTCTTCATCCAAAAAAGAAAGAGGGAGGAAATTACAGGGTAGGGGTGGGGTAGCTGTCAAGAATTATCCTCTTACAAGATGACTATCATTAGTTTTGTTTAAATAGGTTTTTATTTCTGCCTTTTCTTTCCTTCTCTCTTTTTAAATGTAGGCAATTGTGTCTTTCCCATTCTGAGTTGTCTTTATTTCTGGGCTGTTGTTTTCTTCCTTCCTTTCTTTTTTTTTTTTCCTTTCTCTTTTTTTGGGAAATTTTATACCACTTGAACAGTTATTTATAGCTCATGTAGGAGGTGGTGGCAATGGTAGAGGGAATACAAGACTTTTAACAACTGCATATTCCAGCTTTGGTCCAAGTTTTCAATTGCGGTATTTCTGTACAGTGGTAATACTAATGGTGATAGGACAATCATATGGAAATCTGAAAACCATGGAGGCCTTGAAATTCTGTATGGCTACTGCTCCTTCTGTGTTGTAGTCACTGAAAGATGTCTGTTGCTTGGTGGCTGAAATGTGATGTGGAATGTTCTCATGCCAAGGAAATGGCTTTTTTATGCTCCTGCTGAAATTCATAGAAAGCCTATTACTACATTCAGTGGGAGAAGGACTAGACTCTCACTGAGAAATTGCCTTCTGCAGTTGTTGTGACCTCTGAAGATATTCTGAAATGATACTGACTGGTCACCAGAAGATCAGTGGCAACCCCTTTGGTTTTCTCCAGGGGCATTCTTACAAACGCTGTGCTGTCAGGGACATGGACCTTTTAGTGTGTATGTGATTGCTTCTTAATAACAGAAAGGCGAAGTTCATGGGGTCTGTGGTGCCATCTTGGAAGATCATTGCCCTTCTCCTTGATTGTTATATTACAATATAACTAATTTCAGCATTGTCCTGATATGGCATAGTGAGATGGATCCATATTTTATTGCTATTTAAACATGGTGATTATATCAGAATGTAACACAAATACATTAATTGCCTTGATTCCTTAGTGTGATAGAACAAATAGATCAGCACGTAACCTAAACTGTGCAATGTCAGTTCCCTTAAACGTTTCCTTGTACAAATTCTGACCCACTTGGGTAATTCATAGAGGTCTGCAATGCTGTGACTGATGTGTGATGAAAGTGATTAAGGTACAACCACACACTAATCTCTAAACTAAAACAATGAAAACTTCTTGGTGGCTGCCATCTTTCTTGATAATGGAGAAAATTTCTGAAAGAGAGCTCATGGAAATTATATTGTTTTTTGCTGTTCACAAAGTCAGTAAAATGACATATCAACTAGGTGGTTCATCTACCAATTATTTTGCTATATCCATTGTCTTTTTTTTTGTGAACAGGATTTAATTCTTTGTGTCTCAAGCAATGCAGTGGACTTCTTATATGGCTGATTCCTTTTAGCTGGAGCAGGGACCAAATGATTGCTTAATACCATTCTACTGTTTCTGAATGAGAAAATAGCTGTTCCCTAAAATCTCACACTTCAATTTTGCTGGGCCACTCTTTCTTGAAGAGGGAATTTGAAGGCTGTACTATTGATCACATAACTAGTTTGATTGAGAGAGAAAATAAATCTCAGCTTTGCAGATTTCAGTATTTGGCTTCTCTTTTTAAGAGTCTTCTTGTTGTTATTGTTGCAGTTATTGATGTCCTGTGTGGAGAATTTCCTGCTCCATATTGAAAGTTGGATTGACTCACACACATTTGAACTTTTCAGTGTTCCCCAAGATGGCTCATTCCTCATCTCAGTTGTTTTAGTTGTTGAACTGTATATATTAGTTTTCAAGGTTTTTTTATTTTTGAAGGACATGCCATGGAATTTGTATAAGAGTATTGGTTTAAGCTACTTTCACTTAGTCTTCAAAATGTATTTCGTTTTGTCTACAGAGGAGGTTCTTTAGGATCAGGTGAAGCATGGGGACAAAAAATAGTCCTGAGACTGATGAGGTATCTAGTGGTTTACATTTCTATAGCAGTAAATTTGTGACAGTTGATGCCAGTCTGAAGTCATTGTGCTTAAAGCTAACAGTGTCTAATTACTTATATGGTCTAAAAATATTTAAAAATTGATCTAAGTAATCATGAGGAAATATTTTATTGTCTTTTGAAGAGAGGAAAACACGATTAACCCTTTCGCTGCTGTAGCTATGGGCACCTGTGGTATTTGTAGATTTTTTTTTTCCTTTGAAAGAGAAACTGATCCTTTATTATTTCTCTTACTGCAGTTCTCGCTATGCTATGTTGTTGAGGTGTGCGGGCACATACAAGCACACACCTATGAGCTTGATAGTCTGATTTTTTAAATGATAATTAAATGATAATTGAAAAATTATGATGATAATGCCTGTTGCTTAACCCATGTGCTGATATATTCATCATACATGTCAGCTCATTTGGGAAGAGAAGGCAGGAGGGACGAAGCAGCGCCAGCACGCACTACGGAGGACTTGTTCGGTTCCACGTCAGAAAGCGACACCTCGACCTTTCATGGCTTTGACGAGGATGATGCAGAAGAGCCTCTCTCGAGCCGAGGAGGTGGCTGTGGTGGCAGCTCTCCCTCTGCAGACAAAAAGGGCGGCTGCTAAAATAACTAAAAAGACACAGAAACTCTGAACGATTTGCTGCCCTTTTTACTACTAAGATTATTATTACCTTTTTCTTTTTTTAATTTTAGGTCCTTGGTTTTTTTTGTTATTGTTGTTGTTGTTATTTTTGTTATTTTTGTTGTTTTTCCTGTGGGGTGTACACTGAAAGCACAAGCTTTTAAAGCTCTTGACAACTACTTTGAAGAGACAGAAGGTTCTGATTTTCCTGGTTTTTTGAGGGTTTTGTTGGGTTTTTTTGGTTTTTTGGTTGTTTTTTTTTTGTTTGTTTTAATTTGGTTTTATCCCACCTCCCCTCCTTCTCTTTCTCTTTGGAAACATAAAAAGTGGATTTAATATTTTTTTTAATAGTGAGCAGAGTTGATTTTCTTGTCTTTTAATATATATATCAGCAAACCACAAAAAATACAGATGGGTTGGATAACAGAAGGCAAACCCAAATAGGTTTTTTTAATTATTATTATTATTTATATATTCTATATATTATTAGAAAACTACTTTTTAAATAAAAATAGAAAAAAAACAAACAAAAAAGCAATGGATGTCTACTTGATAATAGAACTGTTTCTAGAGAACCACTGTGGGCAGACTCTATCAGGGGACAAGCAAACCCTGGATGTGATGGCTTCTGCGTTTCGAGATTTTGCACTTACTGTAGCATGTGGAACTTGGCTCTTCTTGTACACCTGCTATGCTAACAGCCGGAAAATACAACAGCACCATTGAAGACCATGGCCTTGGGGAACACATTTTCATCTCCTTTGGACACCTTTACACTCAATAGACCTCTTCCTCTCTGCACCCCTTCATGTCTTCCTCACGCCGTTCTACTTCTTTTTTTTTTTTTTTCCTTCACCTTTCACTTCATGGACAGCAATTTCCAAGCATAGGGATGGAATATGAGTGGCAAGTCATAGATGTCACACACAAAACAGATGGAGGAGCAGAATCATGGAAGAAATTATATGGAAAAATACCTCACCTATACTTTTCTTTCCATTTTTAAATTTCAATTCACAGCATTTTTTCCTGTGTCGCCCTTTTTTTTTCTCTCTGTAGTGTCTTGTGAGACACTTTATTTGCTTTTTAATAGCTTCTTTTGAAAAAAACCAAAGCAATACTAATTAAAGTTCCAAGGGCAATGGAGAAGAGAGTGACTCCCTTCCCAGCGACTTTCCCAGAAAGGAGGAAACATGCAGCAGGATTTGAAAGGTATGTCTGAACTGAAATGTCTTTCACTCAATTGTGAAATCTCTGTGCCCTGGATTTTCAACAGACAAACCTGAAATGTTACAGATTTTAAAAAATGAAGTTCAAGTTTATTTTTTCTGATACTCCTGCCCTTCAATCCCTTCACTTACGTTTGTGGCATTAGTATCATATTCTGTCCCTTTAAATTTTTTTTCTTTTGCTTGCTACTCTTTGACGTGCTCATGTGAACAGTAGGGCAAATAGAAATGGAGCAAGCACCTAGAAATGCTGTAAATCCACAGTAAACAAACAACAGGATTTCTTGCATCTGTCTTGCATCTACTTCTTCTATCCATGCAGCAGTCATGTCATACAAATTAGAAGTTTAAGAAAAGTTTAAATGTTACCCAGTGTTCTTCAAAATACAATCAGAGTAAGCTTTGACAGGGAAAAGCTTACAGAATTAATGAAGACTTGAATTATTGAGTTGAAAAAGAACTCAGTTTTCATTTGTCTGCCTTTTGCTGCCTGAGGGCTGTAGGCCTGACACACCTGGAACCAGCCAGCTGCACCTGGCCTGTGGTGCAGGGATGGCACTACACAGCTCAGCACTTACTAAGCCCTACATTTACCCAGCTTCTTCCATGCTGTGGCAGCCCATCCTGAGCCCTGCGCTGATGTGCTGACTATAGTCCTTGCAGCACCTGAACTTGGTAGCTGAAACCTACCCAAGTACATCTTTCTGAGGAACTCCATTCACTGCATCCACTGCAGAATAGGCATACCCTAAATAGAATATTTTCCAAATGGAGTCCTTACCATTGTCTTTTGTGAACCATGCCTAACACATTCTAGGCTCTTCTGGAATACAAACAGTAATCAGATGCCCATAATTCATTAAGTCTTGATTTATTTTCATAAATGCAGTTACTATAACAATGCACAGTCTTAATCCTTTTGCAACCAAACCACCCATCTTCATGACAACTGAGTAGCACAGTACCCTGAGAAAGAAGCCACAGCAGCTCACAGAGTGCGTAAAAATTTCCAGCTGACACTTATTGAAGATAGCGTAGAAAAATATCCATCACCATTATTTATGGGTGGTCACTAGTTCAATATAGTCCTGAGAGAGGAAGGAAGGTAAAATTAATTAATCGTTATGGAGAGAAAGTAGTTCTTGTATTCCACAAAGTGTCTTATTAGACTGAGATAGCCAACACAAGTTTAGTCCAGCAGGCTGAGGAGTGTGGTACTGACCACAGGAAGGCACTGATCATAGAGAGGAAATGAAGATGTAGAGTTGGAAGCTAAAAGAGTACTTGTCTAAGCTGGGTTGTAAAGTAGCGTTAACAGTGAATATTGAATGGGGTGTTATTATGGACCTGAAATATTCTCAGGACATGTAATGCTGGAGGGAAGGTTGGGAACAGAGAAAAGAGGTTGGTAGCTCCTAAGCTGAAGATGAAAGCAAAGCAAAGGGGCTACTACACAAGACCCTCTGAGATGGACGAGGAGAAGATGACAATGGCAATGAGGCAGAAAATACATAGAAGGAGGTTTCATAAGTGCAATTTAAAAAACCAACCAACCAACCAAAAAAACCTGCAAAAGAGGACCCCGATACTGCCATAGCCAGTTCACTGATTAGGGAACTGCACAGTGTCAGTTGTCATCTTAAAGGACACGCAGGTCCCAAACCAATCTAGTAAGAGTTTTCAATGTGAATTCTGGATTGTACCTAAACAATAGTTATCTTTGAAATCAGAAAGGAATTCGATGCTCTGTGTTCCCCAGTGATTTTGGCAGTTCAATGAGACCAGCTGTTCTTCATAAAATCTTCGAAGTTGCAGCCCTTCTACTAATCACAGCCCTGGCTATTTCAGTTTTCCTCCAAAGATGTCCTTCTTATTACAGGAAGGTTAGCACAAGACTTTCTAAAGAATGTCCTGAAACACATGCTCCCACGCAAACCATGTACCAAAATAAGACAGCCTCAATGTGAAGGGTGAATAAAAGGTGTTTAATTTCAGGCCCTAAATTCAGACTTTTCTGTGTTTAATCGTATAAGCCATCTCCTCAGGTACCTTTTTACTGCTCCATACTAAAGGATCTTAGAAAAGACATAGTTTTCTGAGTTGTCCTCTGCTAACTCTGATTCACAGATGGACACAGGAGAAAAAAGGAAGTGACGTGCTGTTTGAGCAGCTGATAAGGGAGAAGAAAGGCTATGTAGATTGTGCACTGATCCTCAGCCTTTTGTAGCACTTAATTAGTTAAAATTTCGACAGGGACAGACTTCTGCTCTTTCACAAAACCGGTATAAAATTTTAAGTATAATAATATATATAAGGAAATTTTTATGAAAATGCAGGATTCTGGCATTGAAGTTAAAAAGTAAAAGTGAGGAATGTGGCAGAACAGGAATGGAACTGAAATCTGATTTGCTTCTCTTTGCATCTTTTCCCTTTACCCAGGCACCCCACAGTTTTGTGGGCCGGGTATTTATTTCTTTAATATGTAATGGTGCTTGGAGTAACATGTACGTGGTAAGGTCATAAATGATGACCGTAGGCTGCTGAAACAAGGGCTAGAGAGAACTTTGCCATTGACTTCAGAAGAATTACCACTGGGCTTTCTTAGCTATTGCTTTTATTGAATGAAACCTCCCTGTTAATACTCTTGCTAGTATGGTGTAGACAAGCTCTGAGACGGCCATTTGTTTCAGCAGAATGTGTTATTAGAATCCCCTCCCCACATTGTTTTGCCTTTGAGATTTTACATTAGTTATTCATTTTGAGTTCTAGTTTGCCACTTTACAGACCTCAGCTTAGGCTCTTGATTGAAGACAGACTCAGTTTGCTACCTCCTGATGCATGGAGCAAATGAGAAATGCACCCAAAGAGTCACTGAATCTGGGCTGTGATGTTCTCTCCTGTCTGCTTTGCCTTTTTTTTTGGTTGATTGTTATAATGATACTTTGAGATGGGCCCCAAAATTATAGTTCAGGTACCCTAAAACTATGGAGCTTTCAAAGCCTGACTCCTCATGCAATTTTCCTCTGCCCCATAGCAGAGGCATTCATGGCATTCAGTTTTACTGAATCAATTCCTCAAGCAAACATTGAATTGACCCCACTGGGAGTCATCTTATTATAAAAGCTCCAAAATCTGCCCAGTGTCTTTTGTGCTGCAACATATGTAGATGTTTCCAATAAACACCCATTTCATATTCTCAGGTTTTTGGTTTTTTTCTTATTTACATGAAATTTGTAGCTACGAGTATATGTAAAGTATGAGGCACATACATGTGTTCATGCTGGCATGGGGTTGTTTTGACAAACCCTTACAGTGCAGGAATGCAGCCAGACTGAATTTTTGCTGACTGAGCCATTACAATAAACCCTACCGATGTTTGTTCTCCTTTGCCAGATATCTACCAGTGCAGAAAAAACCCCAACCTATATAAATACCGTAGAATACTGAAATTGGGTCAAAACTCTTTTTATGTCACCGTCTGTATTTCCATGAGTGCTAAGTTTCCAATTTCAGAGAAGACAAGTTGTAATAATAACTAGAAAAAAACCCCAGATGTTGGGATTTCAAATTCTGATAGTCCTGTTAAGTGGATGCTGCCAGTTCATATCTTTGACTTATTCTTTTTGTTGCTGGCAGCTTCTAAGATTTTGGACCTTTGTAGTCCAGAACTGACGTGAAAGATGCGGGGAAGACATGAGGGGAGGCACTTGCATTTTGTGGAAATAAAGAGATTATTTTATTTGCTATCTAATCCTGTTCAGGAGCTTAGCAGCATGTAACTTAGTCAATTCATAGAATAAATGCAATGCAAAATGCAATCTTTCATTCTTTCCAGCAGTTATCACATTGCTGCTACCCCATGGGTATCATTCAGACTTCTGAAAATGTCTTTTGTGCCATGCTGCATATGCTTGTGGCTTCCTACAAATAATTTGTAATATAACAAGGTAATCAGAGCAGGATTTCATAAGCAAAGGTCTTACCCTCGATGAAAAGACAGTTATCTAAGCTGAATGATGAAGGTCATTTAATGTTGTTCACAATAAGAAAGACTGACTGGTTCAGTGCCTTTCTCTTAGATATGCTCTTTCATATCCTATTTGTTTATTTGTATTAATTTATGGCTTCCATGATCAGTTGAAACTGAGTCTATTGAGTTACATTTCCAAAGAACTAGAAGGCAACCAGTGTTGGAAGTGTGGTTTGTGCCACTTCTTTTTTTTTCTCTGAAAACTTGCTTTTGTTGTCTGAGTTTGTTTAGTTTTACTTTTTATTGCCTTTCCCTCTGCAGTCAGCCCTGCCCTCATGGACTCCAGCATCCTTCAAGCAAGACATTTCAGAAGAAGACCAAGAGAAGCCAGGATGCTTTGATACTTCTTTCCTTGCCCTGACTCTTCCGTACCCGTGTTCCATCTGGCACAGGAGCCTGGACTGTGGGAAGTTGACTGCCAACTGTTGAGAGAAGTCCTGGGGATGCCCTAAGCTGGTGCAATACAAAGAAGTTTTTTGAAGTCTTGATTTCACTCTCTTTTAAGTGTGTGTATAAACCCAGGTCAAACTGGAATTGATCTACAGTAGAACTGACTGAAAAACAAACTGAAAAAGACAACTATTTTATTTATTTCGATATTTAAGAAAGAAAAGAAGTGCTAAAGTTGCACAGTATTTTTGTTTGAAATACATTTTACTTCAAATTTTAAATGCAATTTTGTGAAGACATGAAATTTTAAAAAGCACTTACTGTAAAATAAAGACAATATTTACTTTAAGGAGAAAACTTTTTTTAAATAATGAAAATAAAGGTCAACTCTGCTCTCTCTCTTGCTTTAAAGAAGCCATTCATACATGTGCTGTGTATCTTTGTTTTTTGAAAATTGGATGTGGTAAGTGAAGATGGTTCTGGTTTACTTTCTCCTTAATAATATTATCCTGTTAGATGCTTAAAACTTACTTTGCTCTACTGTGCTAGGCACAAATCTAAACAAAAACTGTTGGAGCAGCAAAGACCAGGCTCAGTGGCTGAATTATTTTGTTACCAGATTTTGTGTCTGTTTCAAAGGACTATCTTCTCCCAATAGGATTGATGTGTCTCTTCTGCATGTTAAAAGAGGTTTGCTCTTGAGCAACTCTGAGAAATACTTCTGCTGAAAGAGGGGTTTAAAAAAATGAAAGCAACTCTGTTAATTTTGATATTATTTTTTTGCTTTGGTAATTCCACAGCTCGTTGTGATTTGGCTATAAAGGAAGAATCTCAATGTTAAGTGCTCTTGGCACGGATCTTTCTGTCAAGGATGATGCCGTGTGTAGAAAACTTGTTTACTTTAGCCCTTGCTAAAGTAAAGCGGACTTTGAAAAGTGGACAGGTGCACCCATACGTCAGCAGTAAGCAACAGGGGTTACTCAGCTGGAGAAGAATGTCAGTTCCCACAGCTGCAATTCTAAATTGTCCTGTGAGGCAGCAGTGAGGGATGTTCACATCCCAAATTCTAAGTTGTTAGGCATTTTCTCAGTGAAAAACAAAAAGGTATTCTGCTTCTGGAGAACTTGCACTGGAGGGTTTTGTTGGCTGCCAAATCTGCTCACAAAGGATAGCACAGCACTGTTAGTGTGATGTGATGCAGTGTAGCAGAGATGCAGGATAGTCTTGGTGTCCTAGAAGAGCATTGGACGTAGCTCTGAGATTAGTTTCTCCTCTGTAACAGGGGTGCCAGATGTCTGACACTCCTCTTGCAGAGGAGAGGCCAACTGAGGGCAAACCATACGAACAGATATTAGTATAGACCCCCAGCATACAGGCAGAAAAAAATTAGCTTTGTTAATGTGGCTTATGTTGGCTTTCAGAGCGGAAATACTATGTCTACAAAAATTCGTCCTGGCTTGGTGAAGCTGACAGAAAGCTTGATCCTGCATTGTGTTTCTTGCACATCTAGAACTCAAACTCACCTCAGTGAGAAGTTTCCATGTGTCAGTAGCAGCAGCTTTTGTACTCTTCTCCCTTCTCCTTCTCCTGCTTCTTCCCAGATGAACACATAGGGCCAAAAATAGTCATGTAAGATGTCCGGTAGATCTGAATCCTGCTCCAGCTAAATTAAATGACAAAATTTGTTTTCTCATTGGGCTCTTTAGCAGGATGGGTTTGTTTTATTAATTTTGCTGGTTTCTAAACTTGCAGTGGTGAACGGCCTCTAGGGGAAAAAAAAAAAAAGAAACCAGTTTTCATTTCATCAAAATATAAGACGCACAACTGCAATGAAGATTTTTAAACTGTAGGGTCCCTCTTCAGTTTGTGTAATATTCCTTCAAAATAAAAGTTCTGCTTCCAATGTCCCTACTGTATATTCCTTTGTAAATACTACTTTATCAAACCAATTTCACAAGGTCTTTATTAGTATGAATAATCTTCTTTTAAAAAGACATTGTTGAGTACTTGTACATATACTTTTCTAAACTCTCCATTGTTTATAATGATCTCTTTGAAGCTTAAAATAAAACTTTCTCCTCTATTCATTTTGTTTCCCTTTTCCATTTTGTAAATTATTACTTTTGTCCCCAGATTTTTGTTTTGGTATTTCTTAATGAACCATTACATTAACCAAGAATTATCTTCATTTTTGTCTTTACTTTCTCTTCTCCATTCATTGGCCTGCAGAAACTGGTCCTGTTGCTTGCTATAGTGAAGGTAGGCAGGAAATCAAAAAGTGCTTTTGTGTAGGACTCATTTTAAGAGGTTTTTCTATCATTTGGTGATAATAGACGATCTTCCTGAAAGTGTTTGTTTTAATAGCCTTCTTCATGAGATGAATAGATATTCATTAAGTTAATTTCGATGCAAAAGTAGAGTCTAAATTATATGTTACCTGTTTGTATAGATTGTAGTGACACTGCTTAAAGATTCCTGCCCCTACCTATGCTGTTTCTAATCCAGTCACTGGAGTAACTGGAAACTGTGCTTCCCTTTGCTGCATTTCACAGTGCTGACATGAATCTTCCTTCTCCCTTTGCATATATTAGATTAATGGTGTGGTTGTATAGAATGAAAAGAGAAAGAGGAAATACTGCTTCAGATTAGATGCCATCCTTTTAGGAAACTCTGTGTGTGACCTCTTCCCTAATATGCTTTGCTGTTATTTTTTGTGAAGCTCTGTTGTACAGATGGGCTCCTACCTGCCTGATTTTTAAAATCCATATATGATAGAGTGTGTTTCTTTACAGCAGAGAATTAACTCTTCTTGGTCATCTTTTATAGCCTTTCCCTATAAAGTTTATTTTTCACATATGTAATTTCAATTTCCATTAGTGTTTTGTTTCTTCACTCTTTCTTCAGGTGACTATGACTTGAAAACTTCACTGCTTGCCTTCAGACCTTATCTTTACCTGTGCAAGGTAAAGACCGTATCTTTACCTGTGCAAGGTAAACCTTTGGCCAATTCACAGAAGTAATTTGTATTATTTGATGATATGCAACCTGTAGTAACTGATTTTGAATCCCCATCCCAATACTCTCTACAATTTAATAATGTCAAAGCATGAATATATGCAATCTCTTGTTTCACCAGGTAGAATTTATACTCAGTCTACACGTATGTTTATTTATTTGATTGGAGAGAGGCATCATGCATACCACAGTAATTAACTTTTCTCAAGGTACAGGCTAGAATTACAAGAAATTCTTTCTCCCTTCTGGTGTTGGCAGACTCTTGTCAAGAAAGTAATCTAAAAGGGTTCATACCAATTTTCATTTTCTTTTTCATTGTCTGGAAGGAAGAAACAAAAAGGCAGTTTCAGCTACCTTTGCTGTCCTCAGTCACTGTGGCTCTTGGGAATCTGTTTGAGTTCTAATAGAACAGCTCATGGACTCCTTACTTGTCCTCAGCTGTTCTGTGGCTGGACACTGGGGTCCAGAGGGAGCTGAAAAGACAGAGTAGGGTGCTATCTGTATTTCTGAGCCGTGCTGAGAAGGTGGCTATGATAGTCTCCTTAGGGTGCACATTGAGTGATGGGATCGATGGTTTTAAAGCCCCTACTAGCAAGTTCCAATTTCCTTTCTATCATTTGATCCCAGATATTCTTACAACAATCTGAGCTGCTGGCCTGCAGAACTACTTTTCTGTAAGGATTTCATGGGCAAGTAATTTTTTTTTCCTACCCAAAATCAGAGAAAGAGAGGGAGGATATGTGATGGATGGATGGAAGGAAGGAAGGAAGGAAGGAAAAGGCATCAGTGCACTTTTCTTGTTCAGTAGGTCACCTCCCATTCTCAGTTGTCCTTTTCATTGTTCCCAGTTGTGGGTTGCACTTTTTTTTTTTTTTTTTTTTTTTTAAGCCACAGGCCTGGAAATAGAAATGTTCTAAACAAAATTTTAATTTTGCAGAAATTATCTGAACGGAGAAAATTACCGCCGTTCCCTAAGCCCCTGAGCAGATTTATGCTGTTATAAATAAATCTTATCTTCCCATTTAGAGAATGGTTCTTGCCAGTAAGAGTGAGATATGGCAGCAGGAGCGAGTAAAAATGTCTGCTAGCATTGTGGAAATAAATGGGTGCTCCCAAAAACAAGGTTTCCCTGGGCTGAGACTGAGATGAAGGCTGGCAAAGCTGTGGGCTGGGATCCTGAGTTCTCTGGGTGGAACAAAAACAGTATCAGCTAATTTGCTTTAACCTGAACTAGAATATTGCACTGGTTTAAGATTTATTCCAAACTTTTGCCTGCAATCAGGTAAAAATTTGCATCCTGGATCTGTGAGCCCTGCTTTTATTGAGATCCATCATCCTAAGGATGATAAAAAGCCGCCATAACACTTTCTCTCTGAAACTAAGCTTTTAATGCTCATTAGCAATGACACAGACTTCTCTGTATCCCATCCCATCCCTGGTGTTGAAGATGGATGTATAGCATGTATAGCAGAGTACACAAGCAGTGACTACTTCCCTTAGCTTTGTCGGGTTTGTCCAAATTGTAGCTTGATGTTTCTAATACCTTCACTATCCCTTGGAAATTATTGCATAATGATTGTGTTTTGTTTGCTGCACTAAAGCTGGACATTTGCCACAGTTAAGTCCTATCTTTGTTTTTAATGATGTAAGATGAGAGCCATCCATCTGTGGCATCTTAATTTCACCAGTATATTTTTTAAGACCTGACTGCATTTTCTGCTGTTTCAACAAAGGCTCTTGCTGTGTGTGTTAGTAACTTATACCACCTCACCTGTTATTTCATATGTTTTGTCTTCACAGCCTGTAATTCCTTATGATTCCATAGTGGGTGGACCATGGTAGGAGAAGGATGCCATTTACCTTTAAAAAATCACATCTTTCTGGAGCATGGTGTTGTGACTAATGTTGCCACCCATAATTAGAAACAGTTTTGCTTAATGTTGCCTCAGACAGCTGTGGTAACTTTAAATGATCTACAAACCAACAATGGCACTGCCATTGGAAAACGCAATACACTGAACACTGAAGCTGGGCAGTGGGCTGTGGAACTTCTGTGGCCTGCCTCAGAGGGGCAAAGTCTTAATGCTGAGTTGTGTGGGGTTTCATTTCTCAGGGCTATTCACCTTCCATAATCAATTCTCCATAAGAGCTAGCTTATATCTAGGTTTGTACAGGTGTTAAGAGTAATTTTTCACTTGGTCTGAAGCCCCTTCTCATAAAGTTTCTTCAGTCTTTTCTGTTAAGCATCCTTGTGTTGGTGACTGCATTGTGGATCAGAGGAAGTGAATGAACATGACCAAATCTTTCCGATACAGCCTCCTTTTTTTTAAACAGATTAGAGATTTTACATAATACTGAAGCATTATTAACGCTAAAGCATTGCTGGAGACTTAGCTTGATAATTTGCATTTTTTCATTAGCCAACAGCCATTAACTTCTTCATATGATGATTTCAGGAATCAGTATTGAGGCCAGCTCTTCAAGGTGAGAGGAAATCATTGGATGGGAAATAGTGGAAATATCTACTGTCACTAAAGGGCTACTTTTATTTTAGTGTAGGCCAGTGTGACATAGCTTTCAAGTTCATGTAGTACTTTGTACAGTGGAGTTTGCATGGAGTGGTTTTTCAGCCTATCTTTGAGAAATAAATTTTCCTGTTGGCACAAATCATAGTTGCTTCACATCAGTGCTCTTCTGGGAGTGGTGGCTTAAATATATAAAACAATACTAAAGTTTTTCCAGCCCATTCCCCAGGGTTAACAACTTGTTTTATAATGTGGTGCATTCTGCAGTGGATTCTGGCTCAGAAGTCTTATGTGTTGCTGGGATATCTGGACTTAAGCTTCTTAAAGAATAGGTCCCAGCTCTTCTCAGGTCTTTCCATACTGTGTCTCTGAACGCATCCATCAGCCTGAAAGCTTAGAATAGTTCTTAACTGTCCACAAACTCTCTCTAGGTTGAATTTAGATTGCTGTTGTGCTCTTCTAACATCCAGATAGTCCTTCATCTGGAGAAGAGGACCTTTCCTGAGTTGAGAGCTTCATTTCCCTTGCAAGGCAAGGTCAGCCTCTTCATTAACTAGCTCTCCAAGACCTCTCTCTCATTTCCATTAAGGGTGAGATTTTGAAAGTATACAGTGAGCTGCAAGAAAAAAGTCAAGATGAATTTCCTGAGGACATCCATACAGTTTATATTCCTCTATGACTGTTTACATATTTTCGAGTCTGGCATTGTGTGAAGAAGAACCAGTCCCCATTAGGCTCAGTGCAGCTATCATGGAACTAGCTAATTTCTTGTTTAATCTGATGTGATACTTAGCTCTTGTGAAGTATTGGGTCTGTAGGTTAGAGCAGCACAATTCACTTGTTACAGGTTAAGGAATGGCCTGCACTTTGACTTGGCTAATCTGGAGTGGAAGGTCTGGTGAGCCTTGAGGAAAGAGATCACAGATTTTATTCTGGTGGTTTTCACTGAAAAACATATTAAAAAAGCCTACTGTTTTCATCTCTGGCAGCATTTTATTGGACATTTACTCAAAAAGGCCATTGAAATAAGTGAACTGAAAAGGACCATGGTGAGGTTCTCCTCCTCCTCCAAAATTAAATGTGTTCTCTTTTTCTCAGTGAAATGACCCTTTTCCACTGCCAAGTGTGTGCAGGCCTGAATGCAACATTGAATTTGTAACTGATTTTTTAACTTTCTTAAAAATAATTCCATCAAATTCACTTTTGAAGCAAGGTACTGCTTCAAAATGGAAGTCCAGCTTTTTGTTTGTGAGGCACTGGCACAAAATGACTCACCCTTTATGAAAAATCAGTTTTTTCCCTCTGACACCTCTTAACCCTTCCTCCCCTCCCACTTGCTTTTGACTGAAAGTACTTTGTTCAAATTCACTCCTTCACTCAGATGTTTAGATCACCCTGAAATTGCATTTTTTAGAGAGTAAACAAAGACATTTCACTCCCTCCTACGGCACTCATATTGATGCTTTGCAGAGTGCAGTTACAGCTCTTACTTCCCTGTGGACATTGATGTTGCTGGGACTTTGATAGAGAAGTGAAAACTGGCTGCCTTATTGATGAAATCTCTATTGGCACTTAAAAATTCCCAATTAAACAGGAATAAAATCAGTAGATGATGGGATTTTCCCAGCTTCTGACACTGCGTTACAAACAGTGGGGAGTGTGCATGAGGATCATTGCCGATTTGGCAGCTGAGAGGATTTCTTTAACTTAACAAGGTATTGAAGTAACTTGCTCCAAACTGGTTTTGTTTCTGTTGAGTGAGGCAGTTATACTTATGTCTGCACATACAGTTACATTAGCAAGAGTGTAAATTATGCTTGTGTGAGAAAGACAGAGCTCTTGCATTTTCAGAATGTTCACATCAATTATCAACCATTTACCCATGATGTGCTGAATTTCTTTACCTAGATGATACGTTACCCTATGTAACAGCAATGAGGTCACTATGGCATGGTGTCTTCTGCATAGTTAAATTTCTTTAATATTAAAATGATGACATTTAAATAATTTCTCTGGAGTTTGCCATTTGATTTGAAATTTCTGGAACTGTGCTGGCAGGGAATTAGTCTAGAGTCATTCCTTAATCTTTCTAGTGAGAAACTTAGTCCAGAGATTAGTGATACTCTCTCCTTTATCACTTTCCTTTCGCCTAATTCATCAGTGTAAACTCAGCCTATCCTGTTTCCAACTGACAGTTGATTTTATGGGATGGCTGTTTCATGGCTCATGGGTGAAATCACCTCTGAAGTTCTTCCCACAGTCCTTGATGCTTGACGAGGACCACAGTGGTGCAGTGGGGGTTGTCTCTGAGCTGCCCAGGTGAACATGGCCTGTTTTAAATGAAGAGGTGTCCATGTCACGACAAATTGCCTGCGTCGCACTTTCCCTCATAATCCCAGCTGAGAAGTCCCTGTTAGAGTGCTCTGGGGAAATGATGTGTCCCATCCACTGCTGCCACCGGCCCAGGTCAGGCACACTTTGTGTGAAAACACTGGAGTCTTTCTCAATGCTCCTTTGATACCATGAGAGCACTAGGCAGCACTGGGCATCCCTGCAGGCATTCTGCCATCTGTCTGGCTGTGTTAGTGGGGTGGTTTAACACCAAAAACACCGGGGAAGGACCAGGCATTTGGACAGCAAACGTGTGTTCAAGCAGGTAGCAGAGTCCCTGTTATATTAAAGGCAGGGGAGGAGAGGCAGAGCTGATATCTTATTTTGAGGTGGGGGTTGTTTAACAAAGGCAATGCCACTCGTGGAAGGCTATTCAGGCTGCCATTTCCCTAGCATTTTAAATACCACCCCACTCCTCTCATTATAGCTGGAGATTTTGGCTCTTCTAGGGGGGAGGAGTTGTTCTAAATGGGCTGCCAGGGAGGTGGATTTAATGCACTAGGAAGAGCTGGCTTCACCAAGTTAAAAAGCAAAACAAAACCCAATCCTCCATTCCTATTTTTAGTGTTTATGACCAAGTATTTTTGCTTGGTTGCTCATTTTGAAAGGGTTTAGTGAGCCTGCCAGTTGATTGAAAGCTCTGTGGTGTGTGAGCTGGCCTGGCTGGGGAGCCTGCAGTGCATAGCGACGAGGTCGGAGCTGTGCCGGAGGTTTTTTTCCACTGCAGTTTGTTGAAGGGTAACGAAAATGTCCCTGGGGCAAAGGGGATGTTGGCTTTCCAGGTTGTGGTGATTCATCTTGTCTGGATAAGCAGTCTATCTCCCACTCTTGCATTTTCACCTCCACGTAGCTCAGCCCTACTTCACTGTGCATCCCAAATGCAAAACCTGTGCCTCAGTGCGTGGGCAGCCTTGCTGGGTGTCTCCCACAGCCAACCCCCACGAGCTGTATGGCCTGGCAGCATTAGCATTCCGTGCCTGTCCTCCTGGCCAGTTCACGTTCTATAAATGGGTTTATTCTCGTTATTAGGAGCTGTGTCCCTGGCATATGGAGTCCGTGCGGTGCCTGCAGGCAGGTTTCCTTCCTGTTGGTGTTGGTAAGCAGCCCAAGTGCCTCCTGGCAATTAGCAGATCGTTACCCATAATGCAGCACTCAGCGATGCAGCCTGGTGGTTTTTCTGGAGGTCACTCTGACCTAATTCACCCCCAGGAATTGTACAGCGCTGGCATGACTTACCAGTGCATTAACAAGCTGATGCTTCAGTACAAGGTTATTTGAGTGCTTCTGCATTATTTTTCTTAGGCAAGAAATAGCCATTTTGTCTAGCAGCCAACAGTGGTTAATGGGGGCCAGTCTGGAAGAAGAGGGAGCTGAGTGCTGGCTGGTTTTGAGATGAGGCATGGGGGCATGTGGCATCTCCTTTGGCTTTACATTTATAGTTGGGGACTGTTTCTGATCCTCCAGGTTGCAAATGCACAGGGTTCACAGCATCTTTTCAGTGAACTGAGCAATGTGTGTCAGGTGTGTCTGAATCCCCACTACTTGGCCTTAGAGAGGAAGACAGAGGAATGGGACTGTGCCCCAGATCTGTCCCAGCCGAAATCCCTGGGAGATATGGAAACAGAAATGCAGATTTCAGCTTGTCCCCGGCAGTTTGGGAGGGGCAGGTGTGCCTGGACAAAGGGAAACACCCACAGCAGGGCTTGTCCTCCCCCTGGCAAACCTGAGCACAGAGAGGCAGCAGCATTAGCCCAAATCGGGGTGTTCTCTCTGTGGTGATTGGACTGCACCAAAGTTAATTATCAGCAGTTTTTAGAGGCTTTTAAAACCTGTAACTTCTGTTTTTTCATTTCTCCCTGCTAAGATATGGATGGCTGGATTGTGCATGCTGAGGAAGAGGCGGTGGGTACACAGGGAGAAGCACACACAGATCTATTGCAGTAAAACTGTTTTAAAACATTTCTCAGGTAGCTTTTGTGTAAGATGCGTGCCATCTACTACCAAGGGGATGGTGTGTGGAGAATGATTTCACTGACAGACCATTAAGAAACCCATAATAACTCACTCCTGGCTTCTCTCTTTGCATGCTTTGGAGGTCACCCCTGAATCCCACTCAGCTCCTCCCGCCACCATGTGCCAGATGGAGTTCTGCTGCTTTGTCAGTGGCTAAATTACCCTGGGTGCAGGGTAATTTCAGAGACCATTTTGTTTATGCACACGAGCAGCCTGAGCCAAGCTTTGCTCTCCATGTACCCTCTGTAACCCAGGCTCCTTGACCTAGCTGATGCTCTTGGTGCTTAAGAATGTTTCAGAGAAAATTATATGGCATTGTAGAGTTAAATCTGGGCATGAGTGGAGCTGGTAGGTGGAGTTTTCTCAGCAATTAAATTTTCAGGGGAGTGCTTGAAGATGAGGGGTGTTTCAGCAGGAGCTCACTGACTCTGTTCCCCATGCCCTTTGATGTTTGTATGGCTAAAGGAATAGCAGGGCAGTGCAGGAGAGTGAGCTGCAAGTGTCACCTGCCACACACCTCTGTTTTCTAACTTCCTCAAAATCTCTGGCTCTAACTGCTTTCAAACACAGGTTTGTCCTGCTTTCAGTTCCCACTGACTCCAATTACACCTGCCAAACTGCAACTGGGACTGAACCACTTTCTTTTGCACAAGGGTTTTGTTTGTCCGCTGGGTGAACAATTAAAGCAGGCTCTCTTCTACTGGTGCCGAATATTTGAGCAAGGGCTTGTAATTTATGTCACTTCTTCCACTGGAACTGGCAGTACTGAGAAGCAAACCACCTCCTCCAGAGTGCAGCTGGCTGCCAGTCACAGTGCTAATGCAGCAGAGTGCCCCTTTACTTTATGCAGGCTCAGTTTAAGCTCTGTCCATGCTGGCGAGAGCAGCTATAGGGCCAGAAAATGAAATAATAAGAACTATAAGCTCTTCTGCAGCTGAATGGTTTCAGAGATCCATCAGTTATTAGAGGCATTAATTCTTCCACAATTACTGGCACATTGTGACATATTAGTATAGTGGAGAGTTGGTCTCTAACCAAATCAGACCAACCAGACTATTCACTGAAGCCACTGAGTCCTTTCGGACTCAATTCTTTAGCGGAGTTGGCAGTGCTGGAACACACTGTGAGAAACAGGCAGGTTTTTTCACTTCCATCAGGACACAGAAATTCGTAGTGGTAATATTTCGTCTCCTCTTCTGACTAATAGTAATAAAACTCAATGGTTCCCATGAGTGAGACTTCCTTTTTTGTTTGTGTTTTTCTTAAGAAGGTGGATTCAGCAGGGTCCTGTGCTGAACTGGTTGAGACAAGAGTCCTTCACCTGCAGACTCTGACATCTACCCCTGCCCTGGCCACTGGAAAAGCCATTATATTTTTCTGTAATGAAATACTCCTGCTTCTGCATATCACAGAGGTAGTGTGGCAGGTGGTGCCTTGGATCCTCACCCCACAAGCATGGGCTTCTGTTCATGAGTACCTCCATTTTAGCAGGCAAGCATATATCTCTACACCTTAACACCTTCACACTGCAAGATGGAAAGGGCCAGAAAAATGCCAAAAACTCCTCATCCTCATCCCTTAGGAATGTCTAGTCATTTTCTGAGCACTAAGCTTCTTGAACCTGGGATTCTGGCAGAGCCAAACCTTTTGGTATGCTTGGGCGGTTTGAGTTTTTAAGGACCTTTTCTAATCCGTCTTGTTGTTGACACTCCGTGTTTATAAGCATGCCTTCCTAGACAGACAAATGAGGGCTAAATTTTTATATCATAACCATGAAATCATATCACTTATTAGAATTACAAGTTTCCCTTCTTTTGTACACATAATGGTAATAATTCTGTCTAAGGGTGGCAGTGGTCACAGCAATCCTTCTTAGCAGGAGGAAATTATGCTGTTTCTTTGCATGTAAAACTTCCATTATTTGGATGGGATTCCTGTGACATAGGTCATTATATCTGTAACATGTATTTATGGTTGTTTAAAGACCTGAATAGTTTATGGAATAAATTCTGATGCAATATAGCCAGGAGCCTGGTGAATTTTCATCATGCTATTGAGTAAAAAGCCCACCACTACATAGTGAAGGTAAGGGAAAGAATTGGAAACTAGGTCAAAATCCTTTTACTCTGTATAAATAATTTCACATTTGTTTTAAAAAAATAATCTTTGCTTACTTTTTCTTCAAGATAATCTCTGCCTTTGTTTCAAAAAGGTTATTGATTGGATTGTTAACTTAAATAGTCTGTGGCGGGTGTGACAGAGCACATGACTGCAATTAATCTTGTGATGCAGAATCCATTATTGAAAAAGCACTAATGAGCCATTCTAAGGCCTTCACTGGTCACAGAGTGCCTGGGAGCAGCAGATTGCTCCTGCCCTGTAATGTCAGTTTTGGTCTCCAGTGTTATACAGCCAGTGTAAGCAGAGGAGATTTTTAGATTTTTTTTTAGGGTATTTATTTTAAAATTATCTTTCCCATCGGCCTGCAGTTGCACCAGGTGCAGGAGACAAGAATTGGTCTCTGAATGTCCTCATCTCCCCACTCCTCTGAGCAGATGTCTGGTGAACGTAGTGTACAATGAAAATCAGTGGCATGTGAAACCTGGATGTCACTATAAAATATGGTCTCAGTTGCAGAGTTCAGATCCAGAGACAGTTTCGACAAAGATGAGGGAGCTTTCAAACCTGATCTACACTTTAAAATATTGTTTTAAGACAAAGGGATGAGCTGTTGGAAACCTCACTGCAAGTTTTATTGTCTATGTTGTTTACAGCTATTGCAGCATAGCAAAAGTTTAGGTAGAGAATAGTTATGGTAGATTAGAAACTGTCAATGTTAACATATTGCCTTCTCCTTCAACAGAACTGCTCCCGGGGTGTGTTTTAGAGGTCTGTCTATTGACTTTGGTGACACCATAAATATGTGTTACTTCTTCCTCTTATTAGATCTGTGGAGCTGATACCTACTTGTGAGAGTGATCCAGGGTTTCCCAGGGCTGAGCCACCACCTGAATTATTAACTGACTTCAGCTGCAGATTCTTTGCAGCACATCTTTGCCATAGCAAATGCTGCTTATCACAAGTTAAGGTGAAATAAGACTGTTTCTTCATCTTAATCACATAAGTGATGAACTTAAGCAAGAAGACTTTCAGCTCTCTGGCTTGTGCACTGCCATAGTGTCTGTAACTAGAACCCTATTTTGGATTGCTCTTTGTATAAAAGAAAATTGTTTGTGGGCTGAATTAGCCTTTAAAAAAAAACCAACACCAAAAAAAAATAAAAAGAGGAATTTGAATTTACCTATTCTAACTTGCCACATGCAGCTACAGAGGGCTTTGTTTTTAGGTATTCTGACACAGAGGGAAGGCTAAGAAATTCTGTGATATGGAGCAGGGATGATGTTCACTAACATTGCCTCAGGAAGTCTTGGATGTGTGAATTGTCTCATAGGATGTAAAACACTGGGTTTTGAACAAAAGTAGCAGGAATATAGAGAGATTATGAAGAAGGAGAGCAGGGAGGGAAGGAAAAAGAATTTTAATGTATTTACTGGCGTGCTTGCCATACGTTACGGTGCCTCATCATGCTGCTGACATAAGTAAAAATAGTGTTTCCAATGACATTAGATTAGGGTCATGGTACCACAAGGGATGTTGCTTAATGTAAAAAAGGATGTGACTTAGAGGCCTAAGAAAGACATGTCCACCAGATATTCTTTTTGCCTTACACATGGCATAAGCCCTGGACTAACAGAGAGCAACCTGTAGCTATGCAGACACTACTCGTGTAGTTACAGGACTGGGAGACAGAGCTTAATGGAGTGAATAAACTGGTATATTTTTTCGAAATATTTCTTAATTGCTAGTAAAAAGAAACCACTGTGGGCCTTGCTGTACTATTAATATTTCCTAAGGAATCCTCAGTCCACAAGAGGCCCTTTCTTTTAGTCTTGTGGTAGGTGAGGTTCTTAAGAAGTGCTCTGCAAAATAGGATGGATCACTCCAAGGACGAGGCACTATCAATACGATATGCAGCACAGAAGACTTGCAGAAGTGTTTTTGAGGCAAATGAGTAACAAGGCAGTCAAGACTGATAACTGGAAGAGAGCGGGAATGGCTGCAAAGGGGCATGGATAAAGTAGTGAACAGAACCTGGCCTTTGTGTCGTGTGAGAAAAGGGGGTCTTTAGCTGGAGTCTCTGCAATGAGAAATGTATGTACAAAGGCAAATGAGTATGTGAAGATGTGTATGCATTAAGCCGTAATTTATTTCCATAAGTTTGGTGCCATTCTTTCTGTTTGTTTTCAAATGTGACTGAAGCTACTTAACTCTGATTAGCTCACCTTCCTGTATGAGTTGCTTTTTGTGATATATTCCAGCAATGAACAACATTTCCGGAAGCAACTCTGATGCTGGGATGAATTCCCTCAATGTGTAGTATAGCCCATTTGTTCTGTTTACTGGTATTGGAATCAGGTTTGCATTCACTGTAAATCAGATCTGGAGGAACATTTCAGTGTCATGTCAGGTTCTGCTAGCTTGATAGTATCAGAAATTATATGAGGTCCTCTCAGGAAGAAAAGGTATCTTGTAAAATCTTCTTTTGCACAGTTGCTGTTTCAAGCTCCCCAGAACTTTAGTTTGGACTTGGTTCGCTATAAATCTCAGTAAAATCTGACACTTGTTTCGTGCTGACATTTCAAGGGCTCCAAAACCCGGTGATCTCCTTAGCCCATCTGAGCGCATCAATATTGTCAAGACATTTCTTTATTCAAAGGCTCAGGAGTGGTAGGAGCAATGTCATTGATCCTTTCCTCCTTAAATATCTCCTTTATTTTCTATTCAATTTCCTTAATAACTTATGTATACACATTTCTTTGCTGGATAGGCTTAGTTTTCATATCAAAACCATGCAAATATAACTGGAGAACAAAAATCCTTATTACAGCATTTGGTAGTACCACGGACACATAAAGGAAATATCTTGCCCGCAGCATTATTGCCTTACCCAGCATTCTCAGCAACTGTTAGCTTCACTAGCTAGAAGATACAGAAACTTCTTGTAGGGTAGTGATGGTTGATGTGATGACACAGCAAAATATTGCTTATAGGTCTGGTAATGAAGATCTGTGCCCACATCTACCATAGACATGCCTTTTTTTCTTATTGGAGAAGCAACCTTTCTTTCTCCCCTCTTAAAAAGGCACTTAGGCTGGCGGATGTGGAAAAGATTTTTTTCGTACCCATTGGTTGTAGTCTAAGAACAGCGGATTGGCTGGAGGTGAAAAAACCCTGTGCACCTGAGGGTGTGAGATTCTAGAAGTAGGAGGAAGCAGTGCTGGATGTGCGTACCCGTATTTCTAGTGTTTCTGTAGATGAGCAGTTGACTATCCCTATCATGACTATGCACAGTGTTAATGCTTCCGTGTGTCAGAGAGGGATGCCAAATACGTTGCTTTCCACCAGTAGCTTATTGGAGGTGATTTAGGCAATGTCTCAGCCTGCTAGGGGTGGTTTGGGAGTACAGTACTTTATTTCAGCGGTGTATTTTTCTTGTTTTGTTTTGCAGAAGGAACACTGATCCTACCTTTGGTTTGTTTGTTTGTTTGTATTTTCCCCTCCAGAAAGCCCATTGCTGACCCTGCTACTGTGATACCGCTGTTTTGCAAAGCTGGAGTTGACACGCATGTAGGGGTGGGGGTTGTAACTCTGGCGATTTGTCCTTCCCAATTAGATGTGACTGTTCTGCTAGCTTTCCCTTCTTTATTCCTTTCATTTAGTTCATTGTGGGAGTTGGCTTGGGTTTTTTTTTCCTTTTGGTTTCTTGTTTTGATCCTGGAAGGTTAGCTGTGCAATTTGGTTTCTTCTGTGCCAACCAACTTTAGCGGCAGAGCTCTTAAAAAAATTAAAAGCTATATCCCTCCATCCTGTCTTGCATCTTCTCTGTACACCACTGCTTCCATTTGAGCAAAGTTTACAGAAGTGCTCCACCCATTTGGACACCAGGAAGGGAAGCTGTGAAATGGAGAATAACCTCATTTCCACCAGGTCCTTCGTTCCAGTCGAAACAACACTAATTGAAACTGTAGTCCAGTTTCTATTAAGACAGATGGTCTCTCCCTGAAACCGGGTTTGTTTCTGATTTCATCCTTACTGTTGTTTTCTTTCCAAAAAAAAAAAAAAAAAAGACAGACCAAAAAGCAAACCCACAAAAAACAACTCAAAGCCAAACCATTTTTAAGAGCTCTGAATAAAAATGCTTTGCCAATGGGGAATGGGTGGAGATGACTCTGATTTTCTCTTGTGCCCGGCAGCGAAAGGGTTAATGCCTGCTTTCCTCTTTGGTATCTGTTAGTTGCAGCCCATGTTGTGATCAGTCCATGTCCATGTGTGTTTTGTTCCCAAATTTAATACCGGTTAATTAACAAGCAATAAGTGAGCCTTAACAATGACAGTTGTTTCCGATCTTCCTCAGGACACCCGACCTGCCTGCAGTTCACCACAAACATGACTGAGGCTGTTAAAACCTATCAGTGGCAATGCATTGAGTGCAAATCCTGCAGCCTTTGTGGGACCTCTGAGAACGATGTGAGTTCATTTATCTTTTCATGCAAATAAGCACCTGCAATCTGCTGCCGTGCCCATCCTTGAGGAGCACGTGGCAGGGGTGTGGGTCGTTGTTTTACCGCTACTTCCATACATCTCCAAGGAAGAGCCACCCCTAAGAGCAGAGATGGGCTTCTCCCAAGTGTCCCCATTCAGCTATTGGTCTGAATTTACCGCAGATATCATATAGGGCCACTTAAGGTGGCGATACTTGTAGTTTGTATGCTTATTCAATAGAAATTAATTGGGGGCCGTAAAGTCCTGTTGCAGGGCATTTCAAGAGAGTTTTATTTTCAATATGGTAGTCAGAAGTAGATGTGAATATGTGATAACCCAAGTATGTTTCTTCTGTCCCTGATTTTCCTTACTTTCTTGGCATGATTTTTTTACAAGACTAAGTAAACATGGAAGCATTTGAACTGGGATGGCTAGGCCTCACCTAATCACCTATTCCAGTGATTTCCAAACTATGATCGAGAGCCTGCAGCTGAGCAATGTCTCTCTGTGGGGTTTTCAGTTAAAATCTGATGC
Organism: Pseudotriccus pelzelni; assembly: GCA_035584735.1. NCBI lineage: Eukaryota > Metazoa > Chordata > Aves > Passeriformes > Tyrannidae > Pseudotriccus > Pseudotriccus pelzelni. Next base: position 27,856,455 of record JAWMRA010000161.1, read on the forward strand.
TAAGGGTCCTTCATGGCCTGTGGAAAACCGGGAGAACTGACAGTGGCTGGAGAACTTTGGAGGCAATTAGCTAACACTACATTCCTTACAGCAGAATACATTTGAAGCCTGATATTTTGTTTTTGCTTTAGCAATAAATACAGAAATCTGAAGCCAGGGAGCTGTTCTGCCTTAAGAATCATGGGATACTTCAAAGCAGCTTTTTTCACCCGAAATACATGAAAGAGCTGCAGACCACATGGTGTGGTCATGTTATTCCCATCTGTTTCACAAAGAATTTACTCAGCTGAGTTTTGGAGAACTGTGTAAGTAAAAGGTTTTTTCTGAAGGGATGAGATCCAACACATGGTCACACTGGAGCCCAGCAAAGCCTGTCCTCTTAGGACAGCGTATCCCCAGCCTAACAGCTCTTTTACTCCTACATCATGAAGCCACTTTGGAAGCAAGTCCTCCACTTCTCATAGTGATTTTCTAGTTAGAAACTGAACTGCCTTTGTGATAAGAAGGCCTTTCTGCAACCTCAGAAACATGGTGGTTGATCATGGATGCACAAATGTGATGCTTGTAGCCTTTTACACTCCCAGTAGTCTCTTAGTCTCTGTGTTGCAGCTCTGCATTCCTAGCTGAGTACTGCTGGTTACCATTCTTATGTTTTCATCTTGGCAAGAGATTAATTTACATAATTTTATCTCTTCTTCTCTCTTTCTCTTCCTGTTTTCCTACTGTCTCTCCGACAAACCTGCGTCAGGACCAGCTGCTCTTCTGTGATGACTGTGACCGTGGCTATCACATGTATTGCTTGAATCCACCAGTCTTTGAGCCCCCAGAAGGTAACATATGTTGGAAGTCTGCTTTGAAAATCACAATGAAGTCCTTGTGGAGAAGGGAAGAATTTCAGAAAGGTGATCTGGGCCATGCAGGGTTAAGGAAGCAGTAGCAAAGCAGAGACAGGCAGCACTGTAAAGAAAGATGTGAAGGTCTAGTGTTATCTGTGACATCCTATTCAATCTTGCCTGGTCTCTACCTCCTCTTCCAAGATGTGACTCTTTTGTGGGTCATGGATACCTTGGGATGTCCCATATGTCACTGGTCACCTCAATTTGGTCAACTGAATTGAGCTCCTGTGAATTGTGACTTTGGACTTCCTAAGAAGTCAAAGTTCCAGAGAGAAAGCCCCAGAGAGGGAGGCCCTCTCTGGAGCACCTGAGAGCCTGTTGTCAGGACACTAGGTTAAGAGGAATTACTTTTCTTGCTCACTGATCTGTTTCTGCCTTGGCAGGGTGAGAACTTTACAGTCGGTATTCCGTTTGGTATGTAGGTATGACCTCTGCAGGGGGGTTCAATCTGGTTATACTACAACTGGTTGTAGTTTGTCACTCAGCTGTGGAGCAGAGGAATTTGTCTCCTAACATTATAGATCCTCTTGCTAAAATCTACAGAGAGCAGTAGAATTGGAGAAGGAGATGAGTGAGTGCATGAATGACTGCAGTTTACATGAAAGGCAAGACAAGAATAATTACAAATCAATCATGGATTCAGGAGCTAATATTTGTAATTTTGGTAAAAAGGAAGCTAAATCAGGAGGGGGGAAATTTGAAATGAAACTAATAATAACCTAAAGGTTTCTATTCCACTGGGAAGTGGCGTATTGAATGCACACCCCAGGAGCATTGTAGTTTATGTAGAAAGCCTATGGACACAACACCAAGGGCAGCAGAGACCACTTCATAAAAATACAAGCAATTCCAGTGTTAGGAATACCTGATACCCTATTCAAGCCAATCTTGACATAAACTCTGAGTGCCTAGATTTGCTGTCATTCCTATAAGAAGGACTTCTTCATTTGCAGGTAGCTGGAGCTGTCATTTGTGCCAGGAGCTGCTCCGAGAGAGAGCATCAGCTTTTGGCTACCAGGCCTGAGGAGCTCCAGCAGTCAAAGAAACACTTTGCTCCTGGCGTTGCCATACCAGCACACAATTCCCATCCAGAACACAAAGACACAACCCACATCAAAATGAACGGACACTCAAATCCAGGAAGAGGTACCTGTGGTATTCACTGTCACTAACGCCATACCTCCTGGGCTCTACTAGAAGGATTGTGTACTTTTCCGATGCTCCGGATGAAATTTCTTCACTGCTATGCATGGTTGCTGCTCGCCATTAACAGGCTCACATGCATTATAGAAGGGGGAGGGTTGTTATATCGACAGGGAGAAGTCAATTTTGTGTGGCCTTGTGCTTTCTCTTTAGTCTTTTTGTAAAAGAAAAAGTGGTACGATATCTCCCAAGGAATTATTGGTGAGTACTTTGGATAGGAGCAGCATCAGATGCTTCTCTTCACAGGCTTGACTGGAAATCTCTTTATGGCAACCACTCTCTATGCGAATGGGTGTTTATGAGGGGTGCTCTGAGAGTTGAAATTAGTTCAATACTTCCTGGTTCATGAACAGCACGTGTTCATGACTTTTTTTGGGTGACACTTTCTCCATTGGATCAAATGCCCTGATCTGGTGTATCTTTACAAATTTGTCTTTATTGTATCTGAAGGAAGAGCAGCACTGGTATGTACGCACATAGATGCTTAGTAAAGCCTGCTGTCTTTGGTGTTTCAGGATATTCAGGCACACTGTCCCACTGCAATGCCAGCATACAGTCTAGACTCATAATTTTTTTTTATTCAGAAAATTCTGAATGGTTATGTATGTAACTGACTTTCTGTTTAGCTCAGGAAATTGAACAAAAGAAAAAACGTCACCTTAAGTTGATCATAGAAAGTAAAATTGTCAGTTTTCTGAGCAATCTAAAGTAAGCTGCAAAAAGGAACAACTTTGACTTGGGTCAAATGAAGCACTTCTGATTAATTTTTTGAAATTTCTGAACTAAAACTTCTGCAACTTTAAGTTCTGCAACTTAAAATTTCATTTTCTTCTGGGAATTGCCTAATCAGGACTTCCAGCATTTCCAAAGTGTTACAGTTTTTGTCAAAGTAATTAACAAGGTCTAGCTGAATTTCCAAATAATTTTGCCCCCAAATTCTCTGCAACTGCATTTTTGCAAATGACATAATTTGTCAAAAATCCTTCCCCAGCTCTAAAGGAAAGATGAACTTATTGAACCTAATATGAAAAGAAGGATTTTCATAATGATTTTAAAATTTGAATAGAAATAGTTCTACTTAATTTAAACAAACTTCTGCATGTGAAATGAAGAAACATTAAGTGAAAGCATCATTCAAAAAAAGTTTATTGCAGTTGAGCCTCTCTGAATAATTTAAAACATCACTAGAAGGATGAGTACATCAATAACTTCTACAAGATGCATCTTTAAAGTTAAAAACCTGCCACTCCTTCAACTGCCAAGCAGCCCAGAATAACCGTTTTCTTGGGTATGATTTCTATGCATAGATTTAAGTGGGTTTATAATATAAATTTATGAGAGTCCCAAGCAGCATGTGACTCATGTTGCTTGTACAAGTAGGTAAGGACACTGAAGATTATATTTGGCATGTTTATTTTGGTTGAAACTTTTCTGCAAAAATTAAATGTCCCCGAACACTTGAAAGACCTTGTGAAAGAATATTGGGAAGCTGTTTTTTCTTCCTTCTCCTGCTAATTACACTTAGTTAGAATGAGCTATACTGACCTAATGCACTTTTCCTCATTATTTAGATAGTTTCTTCCCCTTTTGTTTTTTGTTCAAAAGTGACTGCTGTCAGCTGCTGGATTCTCCTACCTACTGTTGCAGCCTCTTCTCAGGCTGCAGCAGTAGTATTTTAACCTGTAAAAAAAAGATTAAGGAAGTATTTATCCTAATCTTCCCTAAATCTTCGTTCGCGAAGCCTAGCCATGATACTAATCTTATTCGACCACATCTGTCTTGGAGCAGCTGCAGTTGCTACCTGCGAAATTCATTCATTATCTTAGGCCTTCCACGTGACAGCTCCTCAGATGAGCTGAGAGCACAAAGAAATGTGAGCATAAGGTGTGGGGAGAGCAAAGCGGAAGCTTGTGCACCTGCATTAGGTGTCTGGTGCCTGCCTTTGGGACAAAGTTCTAGAACAAATGTAAAATAAAGTGTCTTCCTCCTAGTCTGGAACTGCCCTGGCCCTGGTGAGCACTTGGAGGACACAGCTCATCTGCATGAGCGTTTACAGCCATCTGTTGGTGTGGTTGAACCTGCTGACTTGGTACTTTGGGACCATCACATGGTTCAGTCTTACACAAAGTCTTGTTGGTGCTGTGGCCAGGAGTGCAAATACGTATTCACCAGAGACACCACTGTGCTCTCTCACAGACAGTGGACGTTTTGGCAAGAGTGACTGGAGCTGAGAAGTGTGTGTGCTGGAGGAAAGTTTTATGGTGGTGCTGGCAGTGGGAGCAGCAGGTGTGGGTTAGTGTTTGGGCTGATCCTCAGTTACCAGCCCTGCTGGTCTTAGAGAGTTCCATCACAAAAATGGCCATCGCCTTCCAGTTTCCTGCTATTTGCATTGGCTTAGGGGGAGGAGTAGGACGATGTCTGCATTCTCAAATGGAGAGGAAAATGCAGTTGTTTTAGCCTGTGTGTTAAGCAGACAGTGGTGGCTCATCATGCAAGTCTCAGGTGGCCTTGTTGGTGGGAGTGGCTGGTGCAGAATTTCAGTGATCTCCGTCCTTGTGACGGAGACATTGCTCAAGGAGCTGTGCTCTCTGCACACACCTGCTTTTTTGTTTTGTGGTTTTTATCCATAGCTCTGACTGTTTTCTCCTCCCACAACCATTCTGCAGCGAACAGTATCTTTCATGTTCAGAAATACTCCTCAGTGGCCTTGCTGAAGTTTCATCACTAATGAGGTATGATGGAAGGAGAGATTGCTAGCTCTTCAGTGGCAAAGCATTGCTTGCCCACAGTGGACCGGCTCAACTCTCCAGCTTTGTGCTGTGTAGTCAGGCAGCTCCAGGTAACTTTGGCAGCAGATTGGATGTGAGCTCTCCCATGCTGACAACTCCCTCCAGCTACAGCCTCCCTACTTCACTAGCTGGGTCTAAGATAAGGGGCTGGAATGCGCCACTCAGTGGCATCTTTAGCGTGCATTCAGAGCCATACATCCTGGTGCACTTTAGAAGTACTGATCCCCCAAGTGAACAATGCTGCACCGGCTTTACTGAGATGTGGAGAGGCTGTGGCACAACCACAGTGGTTCAGAAGAGGAGTTTAGAAAGCCTGGTAACTGAGTCCCTGTCACCTGCTATCCCATTGGGAGGAATGACCTGGGCGACACCATCTGCTGTCAGGCAAATATTATAGCAGTGATCTGGTCTGGCCAGTAAACAATGTGAGGGCTCTGGCTCATTTTGCTTCTCTCTCTCTCTTGCTATGGCAAGACATGCAGGGTTGTTGGCAGCCCCTGAGGTGAACAATCTCTGGCATTTTTCAAAACTCTTCTGTGTAGGCAAGGCAAGCAATATTTTAGCACAAATCAGGGCAAACTACCATGGAAGATGGTAGATCCTGCATGCCTTGAAGTCTTCAAATCAAGGATGGACAGGTTCCTAGATGTATTTTAATTAAATGCAATCTTAGTTAATCATAGGAATGCCTGACTGAAAAAGGCTTGTGTTATAAAGGAAGTCAGGTGGGATGATGTAATTGTTCTTCCTGGTCTTATTATGAAAATAAATGTTTACTATGCGAGAGGACATATTTAAATAAAAGCACTGTCTGCATAATGGCCTTGAAGTATGTTAGTTAAACATATGCAACTGATCCTTCTAATTTTTAACTCATTTTGGATAACCTAAAAAAGGTCAGTGACAGAAAATCATCTTTACTGATGCAGTACATTGCACATTACCTCCTTCATGCCCACAATGGCAGCTACTTTGGTGTTAGCTACCTCAGGCTGTTCCAGAGATTGAACAATTCAGATTATTGCGTGAAGCCATGGCTTGCTTCTGGCTCTCCCTCTATCACATTTGAGTGCGGTTTTAACCAGTTTTCTGTCCATGGTGGGAAGACTGTCTGGGGAGGGGAGCACCTGCAGTGGCAGACTCAGAAACCAGAGGGGTGGAGAAATGGTCTCAAAAGGAGGAGTATCCAAGGGATACCACTGAGGAGGTGAACTCATGTTGCCATCACAGAGCCTCCCCTGTAGTTCAGAAAAGGCCACCTTTAAGAAACATTGCACTGAGTTTACAGCATTTCTGTAAATGTACCTCAGGCCAGTTCTCAAGCTAGGAAGGTCACCATTAAATGTGTTCTTTTGAAGCAAATGCTACTCTAAATAACTTTGAGATCATTATTTCTCATCTCTCTTTAAAAGGAGTGTAGTAAAATCTGCCCCAAAGGAAGACCCTCCCTCACCATGCAACTATGGGGCTGTTTCATGTTCTTTACACCTACAGCATGTGTTTTGACAGGGGTCATTTGGGAGGCGAGAGTGGATGGGGGTAGAAAGGAATATTAATTAAGCTTATCACTGCCAGAGGGATCGTGTGCATTGTGGGCAAGAAAATTCCAGGTAGGGCTGGGCATGATGTTTCTGTGTGGAGTAAATTTATTTTTAAAAAATGTTCTTTTGAGAGAACCGTAAATTATTCACATATCCAAGTCCAATCTGGTAAATTAGTTCTACAAAAAATATGGGGGAAATATCGAAAGAGTTGAAAGTGATTGTTTTAATCTTTTTAGAATGAATCACTTCCATATTTGAATTTTAAAGTTAATCTAATTTATATTGGGAAAAATCTTGCACCAGTCTGGGAGGGAAGAAAACGCAAATCTTATGGAGGACATGATTAAAAGATGGATTGTCTAGTCAATTTTGTTATGGGAGGCTGTGGGCTGCTCACAAGGAGGTCACTTGACATTTTAACAGTTGAAATGTGAAAATAAGTTTCTGTGAAAATAAGTTCTGTGGAGAGGAGCAGGCAGACAAGACAGGAAAGCCCTCTTCTCTAACCAGCCTAGGTTCATAATGATCTTAGCATCTCATACTTTTGCATGATATGCTGCAGGACAGGACTGGGGAAGTATGCAGCTGAGCAAGGTGACCACCACTGCAGGCGGGTACTGGCCCAGCCGCCGCAACAAGAGGTGTCTGTAGAAACAGCCTGTGGTCAAACAGCCAGAGGGGCTCACATACCCATTGCCCGACTCAGAGCTCAGCTAACAACAGCCCAGCTGAATGGGACACAGCCTGTACAGCAGTGCTGTGGGTTGTGCAGGCTGTCTGCCGACACGGACAGTCAGAGCTGCGCTGAGCCAGTCTGGGAGCAGCACACTGCACCCCACTTAAGCAGAGTTATAAAGCACGGGGTTTATTTCTACTTACAACAGGGATTGCAGCATTGATGTGGGCAGGTGCTCCAATCTATGGCTTGCTTCTGGAGAAAGGGCAGCATGGCAATTAGCTGTTTTTGCAAAGCACTTGGAGCCTACCAACGGTGCGCAAGCCCTGAGTGCTGCTATTTACCACAGTGCTGCAGACCCAGGCTGCACTGGCAGAGTAAGTACAACTAGTTCTCCTGGACTGCTCCTTACACCATTTATTACTGCCAGCCATGGGCCCTGTACACTGCCTGGGAGATAGGAACAGGTGGCAAGCCAGGGCTTTAATGCCAAAGGACCAAGACTCTGCAGAAGAAACAAAAAAGTTTAGTTACTGTGGCTGTGCTTCTCCTCTGGTAAAAGAGGGCAGGAGCTGGGACTGGCAGGCAGCCAAATCCATCTTCAGTGGTGATATATTATGCAATGACCTCCAGCCCCAGTAGTAGTTAAATGGCATTTTGAGGCAGGCACCAAACCTGGTCTGGTTTACATAAGATAAACTCAGGTTTGCTGAAGGGGAAAGGAGAGGAGGTGGGGTGTTCCTGGTTTGAAGGGGGCTAATTTACAAGTGCAGCTGCCCAGTCCACTCCCTGTCATGTCCTCATGGCAGTGTAGCATCTCCATTCTGTCAGTGCTGGTGCCATCATCTGGGGCCAAAGCATGAAGTCCCTGCTCCTGGGGACTAGTTTTGCAGAGGGAGTGCTGGCAGTGTCCCAGCTCTATCTCTGGTGGTGCAGGACGAGTCACAAGGTCTCACTGCACTGCAGACAAGGGTGAGGGTGACTGACGTTCTCAGGCAGTACTCCCAGCCCTTGGGGTTAGTGGCTGTCTCGGAGGAACCAGGCGCCAGGATGTGCAAGCACAATTTTGCTGCCCTGATGGCCAAGCCTTAGCAGGATAGAGGACAGGTGAGTCACTGTCCTGTCTCTCCAGTTGCACCACTGGGGTACTTGGCTAGCCCCACCACCACTGTGCATTGAGGCACTTAACTAAGGGGGGAAGGTAAAGAACAGCAAGTACTTCTGGGGGACAGACGGCTTTTTAGGGGGATAACCTCTTATTGTATGCCAGTGAGAATGCTAGGCATTTTGCAGTTGGGCAATCAAGCCAGTAGCTTATTAATATTTCTTGTGCATTTCTGCCACATTGGATAAAAATGTAAAAAGTATTAGTGCATTTAGAATATATGTTGTCACTGTTGTTTTGAAATGAGGAAACTAATATTTTCAGATCAGCTTAGTGCCCTTTGTGTGCATGAAGTTAATAATAGAACACTTCATACTCGAAAAATGCTGATTTTTCAGGTACTGATATTTTCTTTCAGACTGTTGTCAGTCTAGTCATCCATCTGACTCAGTTCATTGTAACAAACTATAGGTTTCACCTCCACAGTGACTCAGGAAATATTTCATCTCTTCCTGCTTTTCAGGAGCTAGGGAGAGAGAAGGGCAGGTTTTATTCTTTGTATTCTGGAAGACTGTTAAAGGATGACACATTCATTTCATGTTCATCTCCTTTCCATGTTTTGAATGACTGAATCGCCTGGCTGGGAAAGCATTCATTTTGTAGCAGTCTGAAGGTTCTTTGCTAGCATTGTCTCACCAGTGTATGAGAAAGCACAGCCCAACATTTTGTCCGCTTGAATAGGACTCTTCCTGTTATATTGCCATATAAAACTTTGAAACTGCTAAGTCTCATTAAGGAGCCTTGTGCCTACAGTTCTGAAAATAAAGATAAGGATTTCCCTTTTATTTCTCAAGATTTTCAGCCTGGAAGGCCAAACCCTCTGCCACATATGAACACTGGGGGAACACAGATTTGTTTCCAGCCTTGACATCCGCTGCCACTGGACACAGGACTGCATTTTGATGTTCACTATGCACTGCCAGTGTGAAATTTGCCAGAACCACTAAAAGAGAAGTATCTGCGGAAAATCAAAGGACAAGACACAAATATTATGCCTAACGTACTCTTCCTTTGTAGTTCTCCTAGGAGTAAAACACTGGAGATGTGCCCCTGCAACTTTTTGGGAAGGCTATAGCAAGTGCATGAGGAATTTCCAAGTGTCATCTCCTTTGAGCTTTATTACAGAATATCTTCGCTTGTTCATTCTCATTTTTTTCTTTTCTTACGATATTTCAGAGACAGTATGTACTAAAAGTGATTTGAAAGGTCTAGAGGAATTCAGAAATAGAGACAAGTCCACATCAAACCAACAGCTTTTATCTTTCCCTTGGATGTGTTCAGTAAACCTTTGATCATGGCAGGGAATCAAGCTCACGTGTTTATTTAATCCCAAGTCCACATTAAGGTCATACAATAGTTCATATAGACCTTTTAGTCATAAAATGTTCTTTAAAAAGGAAAACAAACCAGGGAGAAATGTTTCCTCTTTTCCTTGATGGCTTTCCATTTTTTGTGCTGCAGCAGAGATCAGCAGTCCTGTTTACTCAGACTTTCTTCCATCACTGCAGCCTGGGTCAGAAGTGATGGGGATATGCCTGGAGATAATTTATTTCATTGAATTTCAGATTTAAAGAGAAGCTCAAGAGCATTTAAGTGAATTGTCATCTCTGCTAGACAGTCTGATCTCCTAAGAACCAGAAGCTTGTGTATATGTTAATTTATTGGTTCACCTTTTCTTCATTTGCCATGTCAGAATGTGCCACTGGTACACACCTTTTTTTTTTTTTTCACTAGAAGTGGTCGCAATGAAAACACAAACAATTAAAACTGAGGTGAGGAAGACTGAGTTATGATCTTTGCTGTTGATCCTTTATTTGACTTTGGGACTACACTGTCCTCATTATTCAAAGGGAAAATAGCAGAAATATAAATCTGTGACACCATAGCAGTTCTCTCAGATAAAAGCTGTGTTGTCATCAACTTTTAAGTGCATTTTAAAATGCTGAATAATGATCTCAAAATAGTGGCATTCCCATTAATACATTGGCAGAGCCTTACCTTGTGATGCTATGGTATAGATTTTTAATTAGAAGACTTTTAAGTTATATATACAAATATGTATACATATTTGTGTATCATATTAATGTTATTTACTGTAAACTTTGATCTAGAACAGCTCTAGAATCCTATAGTAAATGTTACTTACCTTGAAGGAAAAGAAGGAGGAAGGAGAAAATCCTAATTGTTTTGCAAAGGTGCGTTAGCATTCTAACATAGTAAGGCAAAACATTATCCCTTATAATTAATCTCAATCCTATTTGAGGCATGACTTATCAACACATGGAAGAGTACCAATACTCTAAAAGGTGAGACTGATTCTCAGCTGTTCTCAGTCTACATTCCTCCACTGACTTTAAGTCGAGAGGCTGGCCTGGTGTCCTAAAGAGGCCCAGGCAAAGTAGTCTTAGACTTAAGTCTTTATTAAAAGTCTGAGACTTTATTAAAGTGCTTAATAATTGAGCACAACCAACACATCTAAGAAAATAGTTATTTCTTTCCCAGATGAGTTTAGTCTGCACTCCGTTCTGGCTTAGCCTGGTTCCGGTGATGCCATGTCACAGGCTCCAAAGGAAAGTTAGAGTTCTCAGCAAAAGATAATGATGGAGCAGTCACAACCAGGGAAAATTTCTCTCTGACTTCATGGAGTTTGAGCTTGAGTCAGCAGTTTTCAGTGTATGGTCTTCTGATTTTCTGCAAACAGCCTCTTACTGCTATATCAGGAAGCAGTGGACAGCAGCACATTTTCCTCTCCTGTATCAGACCTCACCTCAGTCAGCTCTAACCTCCCCTCTCTTACCCCTTTCTAATCTGTTCTAGTCTTTTTGATCTTTCTGTCTCTTCATGTGGAAATCCAATCCAGCCCCTCTCATTTTTAGCATCTCGCCCTGGAGTCAGTCCTGTTCAGCATCATTTGCTTTGAGACATGCACCCAGGATATGCCATAGGTTTACCGAGTTGTGTTTAAATCTTCTAAGCTTTAACTCTCTCCCAATGATATGGCCTGTAGCTGTATGTCTTTGCTTTTTAGCCATCCTGTGAGTGAGCCCATCACCACCTCTGGGATATTATTCCTTTGTGGTTATAGCTCATCTCAAAGGAACCTGTGTTACAGCCAAGTGAAGCTATGCAGCCTCGCTGCCGGCACACACTCTCCCTCCTTTCCCCAGTGCTCCAGCTGGGGATGTGGTCAGGCTGCCGGCACATGAGATCACATCCAGCAGGGCTACTCTCTGGAAGCCAAAGTGTTGCTTAGTAACCCACTCATGGAAGTACCAGAAGCATTTTTCAATCTGTCACATTGGCAAAAAACACTGGCTTCTTGATTTAGAGGCATTCTGCTGTGCATGGCAGGGCAGTGCTCCATTATCTTGCATCCAGCAATATCTGCAAGTGAGGAAATGAACCTCCCATTTAATGGAGGTGCTGGGGGAAAGTGGGGGTGTGAGGCACAGAAAATATTTGTCTAGGATCGTATGCGAAGCTTTTAGCTGGTTCTCCTGGCATTCAGTCTTCATCTTAACTCCCTTCCCGTGGGAGATATTCCCTGCTTATGAAAGTGCACTCCAGGGTCCTATAGCAATTGGCCAAACAGGACCCTGCAGCACCTTCATCTATTATGAGACATTACTGCAATAAAACATGGTGTGTCATACAGAAACTGGATGGGGTATTGCAATATTTATGTTGTAAGCCTCAGTGTCATGGACGATTGCTACAGAATAATGTATGTCTTTTTTTAATACAGTGTAGTCACAGCACCTTCACAAGAGCACACTGAACACAGACCATCTGTGACTGCATGGTTTCCTCAGTTATTTTCAAATTATTCTGTTACAGAGACTTACATGAAAAACATCCTCTCATTTAAAAATAGACTGTAAGGACTTTTAGGTTATTCCCCTTTTTAAGAATAATTCAAGTTGGGATCAAAACATCCAAGAACTGTGTTCTGACTTCAGAGGCTTATTCCTTTATCTGGCACTAGTTGATCACTAAAAATGGCTTCAAAAAGTAACTTGAGGGCTTTTATTTGAGGTACCTTGTCGGTTTTGCTATCACATCTCCTCAGTTTGGAAATGAAAAGGTATTTTAAACGATGTCTAGCTTTGAGCCCTGGAGTCCAACTGGGCTCTTCCCATCTTGTCATCAGAGACAGTAGAACCATGTGTCTGAACTGTGTCCAGCCACAGTATCATCTATTTCTGTGGCTTGCCTCCTGTTGACAGACTGTGTCCTGGAAGGCCTTTGCAAATAACTGAAGGACTTTTATAAGGGTCATGGAAGGTCCAGGGTGGTCTGAAGACAAGGCTGTTAGACAAGTGTACCCAAGAGGCTCTTTTGGTCTTCAGAGAGTCTCTTACCTAGGATGATGTTCAATGTGGCAGTGATGAAACCAGCAAAGTTTGTTTCTTGTGTAAAGCCCTTTCAGTGAAATGCACAACAGTTTTGTGCTAAGGCTTGGCTCAGCATAAAGATGAAAAAACATGGGAAGCTGATGACTTGATTTCTGAGAACTTTCTGAGGAACTGAGTACACTCCTGTGGTCCTTCCTGGTCTAATAGATAAATTTGGGTATGGGATAAAGAGTCTTCCAAATTTAATGATTTTATTTATATTTTTATTGCACATAGTTTACGAAATACAGAAAGTGATCAAAAAATGTTCCTGATGACTGGCCAGCATAAGAGCAATTAATTAATTAAAGATCCTGCTGTGGATCCCAGTACAGAAGTGTCTACATCACAGAAATATTCAGAATGAACTGGTTTCTCTTGGGGGCGGGGAGTATTTTTGGCAGGGTAGCAAAGACTGTGAAGGCCTGATCTACATTTTTAATTCTTAGAACTGGCTGTTCCAGCTCAGAACTGATGGAAATCTTGCGATTGTGATGCTTTGCTTTGTGGAAAGAGGATTCAGAGAAGCACAATACATTATTTGTTATAAAAGTATCAGGGTATCTATTTCCAGTCTTCTAATACATTAAACTTGAATTTTGTTTGTAATTAAATAGTCTAGTCTTACCAGTTAGGCATCGAAGCAAAGGAATCATTGTTATAAAGACAGCAGGCTAGGGAAGAGCAGGTGGACTGGGTAACTTCTAGGCAATACTGACAAAGCACATCCGCTCCCTGCATTCACAGGGGAAAGAGTAGCTTTTTCTTTGCCCATACTGCACATTCTGCATCATAAAATTATTTGAGGTGAGAGTCATTTTAGACTTACAAAGCAGGGGATGTTCTACTAGCATTCATTCTTGTTCCTTAGTTTTTGGGGTTTTTATCTGCTCATTTACTCATAGCCTTCTTTTCAACATTTGAAGATGCTCTAGGTTATGTCTGTCTCAACTAACTGGGATATACCTGCCTTATGAAAACAACAAAATATGGGTGGGAAGCTGCCCCAGTTCCTGGCTGTACATACACCTACCTGTACATGATATAATGTATGTTGAGTGACTGCATCATAGTGGCTTTTGTAATGTAATAACTGTGGTGTCAAGACAATGTGGTTGGAAAAAACCATAAGTACTTACAAATTAACATGAATAGAAAAATCAAAGTCACTGAAAAGGCAATACAGCTGAAGAATTCTTACTGTGAGCCACCACCATGTTTTCTACAACATGTCAGCTTCTGCATCCCCTAAATAGCCTTTTATCCTCTTTGCAGCAGAAGTGAACTTGACTTTTGTGTCAATACTCTGAGCTGGAGACACTGGTGTTCAGTCTTTTCATAATGTGCTGATGAATCAAAAAACTAACCTTATCATGGGTTTTTGAACTTCTGTATCTTCCCACCAAAATAATCCAATGCCAGTCAGTGTCTTGGTTTAATGACAATATGCTCAGGAGGTGAACTCTCCTTTGTTGTTTATTTCCCTGCCCGCACCCTCAAGGTAAAAATTAGGAGGAGTCTGAATGAAGAAGGAAAAAGAATGATTTTACTAAAACTGGAAAGAAACAAAAAAAACCCAATAGCAGAAAATATTACCTAGCTAGCCCCCTCTTCCCTAGGTTAAAACCAAACCTGGAAGGATATTTCATCCAAAGGAAAGTCCTGTGCTGCTGAGATGATGACGTGGGTTCTGACATAGCAAACCATGTGGAGTGACAATGGTGGGGCCAGGCTGACCCAGCGCGGTGCTGGGGCTGAGCAGGGTTGGTCTGATGTGAAACACGGCTGCAGCTGAGGTGGAAAATGTCACAGCTGAGGCAGGGCAGTTCCTGGGAAAAGGCTCCAAGGGTCTGTTCACTCCAGAGAGAAAAAAACCCACAGGTACAAAGGGAAAGAGTTTTGGTCTGTACCTGCCTTTGCCTCCTGTCTCCCAAGTTCCTGGGATGCTTCACTTCAGGAACCCACCGGCAGGTCCCAAGAGGCTGGGGGCGGTCTTCCCTGATCCAGCTCAGAGGGGGGCAGTCCCCTACACTCCAAATTAAGTGGTGGTATGAAAAAATTCACTAAAAATCCTTCCCGGTTAACTAAAACTACAATAGTCAGTGAATAGCCTGGAGGAGTTTTGGATGCTGACTGAAGTGTGTCATTGAGATGTTGGTCTTCAGGGCAACAGTGCTAAGGATGTTTTGTATTGATACTTGTGAGAAAAACCCAGCAATCTCAGATGAACCCGAATGCCTACTGGTCACATGGTGAGTACACAGGCAAGCCAAAACAACCAAGTGAGGGGGAATGAATAAGGGCTCCTGCCTGAAGAAAACCCTAGATACCACTCCCACTTCAGAGGAAAAACCTTCTGAATCCTAGGTGACACATAGTTAGGCTCACAAGGCTGGAGAGACACATTTCTATAGTGTGTTTGTCACTGTGTCTTTGGTTTTGTTAATATACCAGAATAGGAGAAAAATGCCCGTCTTTCTTTCAAATCCGTTTTCAGCCATGTACACTACCTCCAGGTTGCCTGTTGCTACACCCTGTGAGGCCTTATTGGAGTTTACACTATGTTTCTTGGAAATCGTTTACTTTTGTGGTCACAGACTAAGGTTACAGGTTTGGGAACCAGTATGTAATTGTAAGGACAGCTTCTTGTGTTACTTTTTTCCCCTTTCCCTTCTTTGTAAAGTGTGAACCTTTCTTTTGAACTCTGAAGTGACTGTATTGTTACAATGTGTGTATGTAGAGATTTGTTTTGACATGGCTTGTGTGGAGGACCTTTGCTCTTATCTCACACTCCGTTTTATTAAGTGCTTGATAGCTTTGCCAGCCTTTTGTGGGGGAGGAGAGGTGACAAGGTGGCTTCAAAACTTGGCTTTTTTTTTTGAGGGAAATTTGCCCAGCTTTACATAGAGCAGTATAAGAATCCAGGGTGCTCACAACTGTTCTTCAGTCATCCTGATCTGATTGCTTCCTGGAGAAAGAGATCGGCCTTGAAACCCTCAAAAAAAAATGTATTGCTTAATGCACTAACCAGCACTGACCAAGAAGGCTCATCAGTTTGTCATGCATGGAAACTTGCATGATGTTTCACCCCCATCTGAAGGTGTCTATTGAGCACAGAACGAATCATGACAGCTCACACTGCTCTGTGGATGCTAATGGAGCCACCACAGCTTGTACCAGCCAAGGATCAGCCCTTCCATGTTTTGGTGGTTGGGAAACCTGTGAGTGAAATCCTACAGGGGCTTGAGACAAGAGGGCAATGTGTGTTGGAAACCTCTCAATTCACAGGAATTCTTTGGTATTCATACACATTTGGAAGAATGTATTCCAAGCATCTTGTACTGTTATTAGTAATTTGTACTGTAGTTTGTTAGCTGTGTTGACTACCCGCGTAGCTAATATTCTGTTGCAACTTAGAAAAAGTGTAAACCACTGCAGAAAACAGGAGTTTAGAACTTGTATGTACCCTTTTTTTTTTTTTATATTAAAGCACTGCAATTAAAAGTACAAGGAAAAATGCACCTGTAGCCTTCATTGTGCCTTTGTATGTGTTTGGATAACAGATGTGTGGAAAGAGTCGTGAGTGTCCTCTTTCCCAAGATCTTCCCTGTTTGCTTTGGTACTAACAAAAAGAAGTGATAAAGATTTTGGCAATACCTCTGGGTGTTAAAGTTTATAGGGTAAACAGAAGATACCAGTAACCTATCCAAAAGACATTATAATCTTGCAGAGTCCCTGAGGCTGAAGCCGAAGTGTCTGAGGGATCACCAAGCCACCACTAAGTGTTGATTCACACCGATGTGAGTATCTACCGGGGAGCAGCTAATGAATGAATTCTGTGTAATATGTTAGATTTCTTTTATTTTTATCACCAAGTACCTTAGAGGTCACTTAGAGGTCTGTTGATCTAAAAGCATAGGAAAAGCGTCCCCAGTCCAGGGTTATTTCAGGGGTACTGGTAAGTTGAAGGTTTGGGTACTGGAGGAGGCGTATTGGAAAACATGGGCAACAAACGGTCTTCACCACATATCGCAGAAACTGTTTCTCTCTCCTCCCCGCCTCCCTGCCCCCCTCAATGTGCATATCCAAATACTTTTCTGGATCACATCACTGTGGAATCGGCGTGCATAAACAGACATCTCTAAAGCGGCTTGTGATTTGGTGATCTCAGCCCAGCTCTTAGTAGCCAGATGCCCATAATATGAAAACAACCATCAAAACTGTCTCTTTTGCTGGCACTGTTTAATCAAAGGAACAATGGGAGAGAATGGCAGTCTTATTTCTACAAAGAGCCCTTCAATGTCAAATTTGCCATACAGTAGAGTAGCATTCACCTCTGTGGCACAGACCACAGCCATTCCGGAGAGGAACAAAAGCTCTCAGACAGCACGCAATTAATCCAGCATCTATTAAACCAAGCACGGGTAATTTTGAAGGAACGTAACAGATTTCAGCTTTAAATTATTCTAAGCACTATTTTTTAGACTCTAGATGGTATGCACAGCTCAAAGTACAAAACAGAAGGCTGTGTTTCTGGCAGCTGTTGTCTTCCCAGTAGCTGTTTTACATCCCTGGCATCTCATAATCCTGACATAAAAATCAAGTAAAACACAGCAGAGGAACAACATTAAAAAGCCTCTGGCTCTCCTGCTGCCCGCAGCCATGATCAGGTGCCCAGCACTGGAGCAAACAATTAATTCCATGACCAAAGGAACTAGTGAAATCTGGTTTCCTATGGATTTATGACAATATTTTGCCTTAGTGCCAGAGACTTGAGGAGTTAGTGTTTCTGCTAATACCTTGAATCCAGATGAGGATTTTACCAGCTGTAGTCTCTGGGAAAGGCTTAATGAACTTTGAAGTGGTGATACATTTAGAAAACAAAAAGAAAGATATATTACATGCTACATACAGTGAGAAATGAAATTTAGTGGTAGGAATTTACAAGATAATTAGAATCACAGATAAAACAAATATAGCTTGTCTGCTAAGTCCTAAAAATGGGACTGCTGCTTGCTTTATTTCTGTAATGTCTGTCCACACTTTTTCCAGTGCAATACTA
Source organism: Pseudotriccus pelzelni (assembly GCA_035584735.1). Taxonomy (NCBI): domain Eukaryota; kingdom Metazoa; phylum Chordata; class Aves; order Passeriformes; family Tyrannidae; genus Pseudotriccus; species Pseudotriccus pelzelni. The sequence goes on from JAWMRA010000161.1 coordinate 27,874,184, forward strand.
TTGAATAATAGTGTGATTGCCAGTTTGGTGGTTCCCATAAAAGACACAGAGTATTTGTAGCAGTAGAGCATAAAGGTGTAAATAAACAATGGGTTTTTACAGGCAAGGAAAATCACCCAGAGATCTAAGATGGACGTGTGTTTTTTAATCTATTTACAAGTGATTTGGAAAAGAAGATGAAAAGTGAGGTGAGAAGTTTACTGAGAATTAAAAACTATTCTGGGCAGTCAAAACAAGAGTTGACTGTGAAGAGCTGAAGAAGTTTTTCATGAAAATAAGAGATTGGGTTATAAAATGACAGCTGAAATCTACTGTCGATAAATGCACAGTAATGCTTCTGGGGAAAAAAAAACACTCTAATTATACATGCATAATGAGGGGCTCTAAATCAGCCATCACTTCACGGGAAAATGATCTCAGCATTGTTGCTAATTCTGAGAAAATGACAGGTCAAGGCTGAACAGGTGTCAAAAACACAAGTAAAATGTTAGAAATAACTAGGAGGGGAGAAAAAAAAGGAGAAAACAGAAAACATCACTATGTCCCTGCATATATCTGTGGCGTGGTCCTGTGCTGGGTAGTGTTTTCAGCTTCTCCATGCTCCCACCCTCCCATCCGCACAGCCCAGCACACATATAAAAAGCCTAAAGAGGCACAGGGAACAGCCAGAAAGCATTGGCCCTACGGGGCAGCTTCCAAGCGAGGAGAGAACAAATGTTCTGGGACTTATTGGCTGTCAAGAGAGGCGGCAAATGAGAGACAAGTTTGCAGGTTTGCTAGGAACCAGCTGCTGCAGAGAGCAAGCTGCACTTCCAGCCCCAGACATCCCTAAGCATCTGGGTCCTTGCAGTTGAGCAGGCACAGCCCAGCTGTGAGGTGCATGCTTCATATGCACTTGGTACTCAAATTTGGCCCCCAAACTTCCTTTAGAGGTCATTGTTAGGGAAGGTTATTTCCACAGCCAAACCCATACTTTGGTTCTCACATCTTGCTTTAATAGAGTTTACCCCTGATATGTTTTCCTATTCCTTTAATGTATGTCCACAGTGGGAGAGAAATCTATTTGACACTTTAGCTGTAGTCTTTCTTGAGCAGGTTCAGCTGTGCCTGCTTATTTCATTCAGTACAGTTGATAAAAGGTTATCAAACAGCTTGTGGTTGAAGCCTTCACCTTTTTCTGAAACAAACCCCATATGAAACAGCAGATCCAAACTCAGCACACAGCAGCTAAACTCAGAGGGTGCAAACCTAGCACCACATCAGTAGAGGGTGAACCTCCCATCCACTTCTGTGTGACCGGGATTTCATCTCTAAGTGTAGAAGCTTCCTAAGACACAGCGGTGATTGCAAAGAGTGAAGGTGGCTTTTCGTCCCAGCAGAAACTGATTTAGTGGCTTTTTGTTATATGCTCCTGGAATGCCCCAGCACAACTGTGTGTTGTGATACCACAATAGCTCACTGTTGCGCAGCCTCTGCTTTAGTGATTTGTTTACATACCCACCTTATTCCCTGGAAATAAGAATCCACAGGAATTGAAAGAGCTTTCTTTCCAAGGCTGTCTGCCTGTGCTGAACGGAAGAAAGACCCATCAGTGTCAAAGAGAAGCTACGGAGAGCAAAGGTACCTCCCCAGCAGCCTGACCTTGGCAAGGAGACAGGAGACTCAACATTCGCAACAGCCAGCCGCTCCCTTTAATAAATATTTCACAGCAGAGAACAGCAGACTTGGGGAGAAAATGGAGGGCAGGGTTCAGCCTGTGACGCAAGGTGATGTGACCGGACCTTGTCTAGAAGGGCTGGAGGCCACCTAATTGGCATTCCCATGCCATGCTTACGAAGAGCATTCTGTAGTCCTCTGGGAACACAAAAATAATTAAAAGGCCTCTCAGCACGCAGTGTCGCTAATGGGCTATTGCCTGCCATGTGATGCTTTTGTGCTCAATTAGAGCAACACACACTGCTAAAAATTCCCATCTCCCTCCGAGAGACACCTGGGTGGACCAAGTCTCCTCTTCTGCTGCACAATGGCCCTTGTGCATTGCTCTGCAGCGTTTGTGACAAGGAGCTAAAGGTAGAGGTGGTGGCTGAGCTTCATGCGGCAGAGTCCACACCGCTCTATTTACTGCGCCACAGATTGAGCTCTGGCACTGGGAGCAGTGCACACGGAGCTGCTTGGTTCAGAGCAGTCATCCTTGCACACCCAGGCACCTCCGTGGTGACCCTGAGCTGCAGAATGACTGGGCATATGGTACGAAGCAAAGGCCCTGGATGTCTTCCAGGCAGGACCTTGCTTACATGTTGCATATCTTTGTGGACTTCTGGCTTCTCCCAGCACAGTGCAAGGCTTAGCTGATGCCAGCTACAGCTGCCTGGCACAGAATTCCTTCAATATTCCCCCCCTTTTTCTGTGCTGATCATGTATGAGACGATGCTGAGAGACCTATCAACACCTCTTGTGCTTTCTCAGGAGGGATTTGGCCACCTCAAGGCAATTTCTCTCTGCAATCTCAGATTTGCCTTCTGTCCAGGCAACTGTTTTACTTACCAGCCCTGCTGTGTGCCTAACGCCTTGTTTCTGATGCTCCCATAAGCGTTGATGCATTTTGCAAACCATTGGTGCAAGCCATCAGTGCTTTGCTTGGGCCAAAACAACAATTTGTCTCCAAGGTATGGTTGTTTGAGTATTCATGGGCTAAACTTCAGGTAATTAGCATTGTTAATGTTCTCTGTGTGATATTACAGCTGTGGGCCTCATTAAAATAGTCTCCTGGGAGAAGCCAGGTGAAGAGTCAGGTGTCAACTTTGCTTCACATGGAAAAGCCTGCCTGTTATTCTGAGAGAATTATTTGTTTAAACGCAGGATTTACACATGATGATGTACTTAATCCTCCGTGCTTCTGACAGCCAGAGGGCTGGACTGAGCTGCTGAGCAGCCCCAACATGGCTCAGCCAGCCAGCCCTGGCAGCCTCACCTCCAGGAGGATACTTGGCCAGAGAGAGGAACACAGCAGCAAGGATCTTCCTCTCTTCTGCCTAAGAAAGGCTCGGGCTCACGAGCCCAAAACACAGGCAGCAGGCAGGAGTCTGCAGGCTGGTCTCCCCTGTGCCCACTGTCTCACTCCACCAGAAGACCCTGTTAGATCCTGCCCTCTGCCTGGCCAGCCCCAGCCCCAGCAGCTTCCCTGAGCAGCAGGAGGCTAGTGAGTGCTTTTAAAAGAAAGAAGAAAGACAAAAGGCCACAGAGGAGATTGAGCTGATCTGAAATGAGAGCAGTTCAGGTTATGAGAGGAGAAAGAGAGGCTTCATTTCATTCTCTGGGGGAGATCTCCTGTTCTTGCTATCTGGGAGGCTCTGTTGGGGAGACAGGTGGCAGTCCTTACAACCACCAGACTAGCCTCCCTTGACATAGGTTACCACACAACCCTCACAGCAAGGACCATGCTGTCCTTTGGCACCTTCCTGGGGCAGCACCAGCCTCTGCTCCTCAGCAAAGGGATGGTATGGCCCAAGATCACCTTCCCATGGCACCATCAAGAGCAGTGATGGTCATCCTAGCCTGTCTTTGTATTTTATGCAAGGAGTGGGAGACTTGAGCATTATCACCCTGAGCAGTGAGTGAGTTATGCCTCAATAAGAGGTCTGGAGGAGTCCATATGCCTCAGCCACTGGGCACAACACATCTGTGCTCTGCAGGAAGCTCTGTGTCTGCTCTGTGACCTTCCGGAGTCCTTTTCCCCAGGGCTGCCTGCAGCTGCTTGGGCAATTATTTATGAACAGGAGTTGAGCTTCTCCAGCTGAAGGAGGTGGCTGTGGACAGATGTCAGTGCAACACATGATCATGTACCAGCTGTTTGCAGGTGCTGAGCACAGGCAGGCAGAGATGCCCATTAACAGAGAGGGATGTAGAGAGACGCATCCTGGATCCAGACCTGGCCTGCCATAGCTGCACAGAATATAAAGCATAAATAGTGGTGCTATTGTTATTTTTTCAGGTTAATTTTATTTTATTTTATTGGGTTTGGGTTTTTTTTATATTCTTTTTAATGTTTCGGTGTACCCCCAGCATCACTTACTGGGTTGACCTCAGGGGAGCATGGACAGCTGCACTTGTGCCTGGGGAGAATGGCCACCTATGTGGCTGGGCTGAGTGCTCACTTCCAGACAAAGCCTTGTGTTTTGAGATGCCACACATGACTGTCATCTTGCCACCGTCTGAAACCAATGGCTGCAGCCTCCAGGTAAGTTTCTCCAGCAAGAGATTTTGTTGCTATTTTCCTTGGGGGGCTTGGCAGGCTGCTCAGGTTGGTAATGACCATGTCTGAATATCTCTCTCTTCCTTTCCATTTTAGCTAATTAGATGTCCTAATTTATCATGGATCTTCTTTTTGCCAGTGGGAATTGTAGGTATGTGGTTGGAAGAGCAGAGAGGTGGAGAGATGCAATGGAGGTATCAGGTTCCTGGTGTGAAGAGAAGCTGAGGACCTGGGCAGGAAAGAGGGATGGCAACAGGTGAGTTCCAGGAAGCCTAACAGGATTGAAAGTGGGAGAGAAGAGACTGCAGGATGAGGATGGGTATGGAAGATTACCTGACTGCAGGGAGAGGATTTGTACAGCGGGATGCTTCTTTGCATCAATTATGCAAATCACCTGTATGTGCTGTACAATGTTTCTTTGGGTTTGCTGTTTCGGTAGAGAAAGGCTGGCAGCTCCCCATGCTACTGCAGCCACTGTCATGGCAGACAGAACAAAGTCAAGGGCACAGGAGGGTAAATGGAATTGCCTTGGTCAGCTCTTCTGGTAAAAAACCAGCTGGTTCATACTGGAGTACCTCCATTGAGTCTACTGTGCTGTCTCACACCTGCCAGAAATCTGACCCATCAAATTTTGTGCTGAGGAAAGTGTTTAGTTCTTCTTTCACTAGTAGAAGTGTAATACGTCAGCAAAATTACCTGTTATACCAGGTCCTACTTGCTCTTTTAGGAACATTTCACCAGAGCTAGCTAAATCCAGTCAACACCCCTGTTTTTCTGGACCTTCTCAGAGCTAGGAGGAGACTGGGTCAGAGGAATCATTTAGTGGAAAGCTCAAGAGGATCCAGTTTTTGTCTTGGACCTGTCCATATATCCATAGTCCGTCCTTGTCCAAGCCTTCAGTGTTTTGAGAGCTGCACACAGCACTCTCTGCCCTTGTGCTGCACAAATGAAAAAATTTGACTCCTTCTGTAGCCAGGGCACGAAGCCAAGTCAAACTGCAAAATTTGGGCTCACATTTTTTCTGACGTCTGGTCAGGGTACTCAGAGTATAATTTTGCTTTGTCTCATGAGTTGGAGGCAAATAGCAGAACTGAGAGGCAGCAGCGCTTGCTGCAAAGCCTATGCCATATCCAGACCTTTGTACACCTGGAGCAGAAGCCATGGACAGAAACTCCTCATGAGAATCATGTAAGAATAACAATTTTGTTTCAGGAGAATTCAGTGTAGGTTTTTATACATTGATAGAGGCCAGAACACTGCAATATTGACTACTAACATCTTTACTAATAACAGTAACTTTGGAGAATTGCTGGGCACAGGGATTTTACCTCATTTAAATGTAGCTCTCTTGCACTTCCTTTGCTGTGAACTTGCAGATGAAATGAAGAATAACTATCTCGCAGACAAGCAGTTCCACGTACCGGAGATTAGCAGAGGCACCGGTGAGGAGTGGGGCTCCTGCTGGGTGCTGACATTCCTGCAGCGCAGAGCAGAGCCTGAATTCAAATTATTCTGGGGAGAGCCAACTCTTCTGCAGGGGCAGCACAAGAAATGCATCAGGGGCTGGGCAAAGGGGCACTTGTGCCTCACCGAGCACAGGAGTGTCTGCTCATTATCTGCCCAATGGACTGATGTGTGACTCCTTTCCTCATGCTCTGGTGCACGTGTGCACCTGCCCACCTTCTGTGGGCATCTGTGTATCTGTTTCAGGGCTGACATGTTCATCTGATGATACATATTTAAATAATGTAAATAATTGACATGCAATAAGGAAATGCGCTTTATCAAATGAAGTGAGACCAGGCAAGGCCCAGCATCAATTCATATTCATACACTGTGCATTTCCTCCCTGTTTAATCTGTGTTTTAAAGGAACCTGTCCCTACTGGGAATTCTACCACCAGCCCTCACCGGCCTCATTTTGTGCCTAGTATGCCTTCAAAACTAATCCATCCTCAAAGCTAGAGGCTTATGTCAGCTTCATTTTGAGACTGAGCATTTAATTTCTGCTTGCTCCTGTCCTTTAAAAAAACCCCAACATTTAAGCTAATAAAGGAGAAAGAGCCGGCAGGGAGTAGAGAAATGACAATCTGACTCTCCATCCATCCAAGCATTCATTCATCCATCCATCCATCTATCCATCTGTCCATCTGTCCATCACAGCTAAAGCCAGTATTTTACTGTGAAGATAAATATCTCCTTGCCCTCTTTCTGTGGGCATGAGAACTGTGTTGACATGAGAACTCTGTGTGAGACTTGTGAGCCCCATTTCTCCTGGATTTAAATTCAATGCCCCTGTCCTTCTTTCACCTGCCTTTAAAAGTTTATTCTCCCCTCTGTTTATTTTGTAATGGCATCATAAAGTTTGACTGACTGAAGAGGTCTTAAATTTGTAGTGCCTGCTGATCCATAGAAGTGCCAGGTGAACAGTACAAATCTTCCCTAAATCCAGCTTACCTTTGATCCAGCCATGTGTGTATCCTTTCCAGTCGCTGTGCCTCCAAATGTTCCTTCTTTGGTTTTGGGAATGTGTGGAGAAGCACTTTTATTAATTGTGCTCTGCAGCCTGTGAACAAATTAGCATATGTGCACAAAGGTGCTCTCCTGGCCACCCTGTCTGTGCTGCTACACTTAATTGGTGTATGTGTAGCGAGGGAGAAGCCAGCAGTCAGGCACTGCATTTAACTTCCCTCTTTCTTCCCCTTTCACTCAAAAATTCCTCTACATTACTTTTGATTCAGAGTCTCCAGGCATCTTGTTTAATTTATGCTGCAACTTTCTTATTGTTCCCGGAAATGCAATTGGAAAGAAAAAATCTATGCAGAGGATCTTTAGGAGAGAGTGAGGGAAGCTGCCAATGGTGATTATGCAGTGAGACAATCAGTATGAAGAGTGGCTAGTGCCTCTGAACAAACAAGTTATTGGTAAAAAATGGTAGCTTTGATCAATTTGTGTTTTCATTTGCCTCCATGCGACAATGTAACCCTTTAACTTCAAGTCCAGCCATTAAACTCTAGCTGCTCTTCCCTGAAAAAGGACCATGTGGAAAAAAACTTTCTTCCCCTCCATCTCCCCATTTCAGGCTGTTAGGATTAGCATGGCACCTCCAGGCTTATGCCTGGTGTTTCTTCACCTCCCTCTGAGCATGAGCTTTTGTCTTTGGTCTGTACTGTTTTCCTGTGCTTTGTCCTGCTCTCCCTTTACAGACAGACCAGGAAGAACCTGCACATCTTCAGTGTTTTCAGGGGGGGCTGATGAATGCACTGCTGTCCAGGGAATACGTCTCAAAGCGCAGGATCCAAGCTCTTCAAAACAGCATGAGGGAGCAGTTTTGTGCACTTTGCCTTGGGTATTTGTAAAGCTGCAGTCCAGAGGGAGAGCTTCTGCTGACTGCACTGAAATGTGCACCCCACCCTGGCATTTGCCTCCAGGACTTGTGCTTCCCATGGCGGTGAGAGGAGAGAAGTCTGCAGCCATCCCTCAGCCAGACCATTACCCAGTATGACCCCCAGCTGAAAATCCTGCCACAGCAGGTGGCCCTGGCACCCCATCACTCACAGGGGTACAGTTGGTGGTAGCACAGCACCATCCTTTTCCAGCAGCACTGCTTTCACAGTCAATGGCCCAGCAGCACTCAGTGACTCAGGACTGCAGGAGAAAGGAGAAATTAGCATGCACGTCCCTGTGCCTCTTGGGCCCACAGCATCCAGGTCTCACAACTCTCCCTTTCTTTGTTCTGTCGTGATGCCTCTACTGTTTCTCATCAGCTCTCATTATGTTGATTTAATGTTTTCTGCCTTCCTGGGGCAGAAATAACACTTGCCCTTCCCCTGCATCTTCAAAACAATGCTGTGCAGCTGTGGAAAGTCCTTGAGAGTGCATTAGTGGCAGCTCTGACCCACAACCATCTCTTACTTGTCTGCTCCAGGTAAGAGACTGCAGTCGCCAGTCCTACAGACTGTAATGAAAAGATGAACGGGAGACAAGGGTCATTACCTGGGTAAAGCAGAGCTGTCTTGCTCTCTGCAGAGGTCCTGGTTCAGCTCGCCCTTGGTACTCCCACTCAGGTACATTGAAGACAACTAGAAAACTTGGTTTTGGTACTGTCAGAACAGTGCCAATTGCCTTTGGGCCATGAGTAAAGGAGCACGACTCCTCATGACACAAAATCCCTGGGAGTTACAAGACTCTGGCTCCTCCGTGCTGCCTGCTTTTTTGGTGCTGCACATGTGCAATGCAGGGAATACTGCCCAGGCACTCAGTGGATAGAGAAACTGAGGGACACTATGGTATGTCTTAAGTACAGTGCAGGAAGAGAAGGTTCAGTTTGTCTTGGATGCACAAACATGTGACTGTCCCAAGGCCATGCAGCATAACAGAGGAATCATTCAACACAAAGCTTTGGCTCACTTGAAATAAAGGACTTGATGTAAAACACTGTCCCCAAGGTCACTGAAAGGTATTGCTGGACTCAACAGCTCAAAATTTCCTGTTGAGCTGTTCAGAAACTGACAACAAGTTCATTTGAAATGTGGCCTGAGGCCTGCTGGGAAGTCAAGCTCCAGGCTGAGCAGTCTGCTTTGCCCAACACTCTGGCACAGTGCTGAGTGCAGCCTGCCTCCACCTGAGCAGACTTGCTTGTAGGGCAGCCCCAGGCTCCCTGCAAAGCCAGGACCCCTATGAAACCCTAGACGGCCTGCAGCTGAGCCTGAGCTTGGCTTTGTGTCTTGCACAAAGTAAAAAGCCAAGTGTATTTTCCTTGGCTTCACCATGTCTCCTCTTCTTATCTTTGTCTCTTGTATGCAATGTCACTGCTGTTTGTTTACTCCTAAGGACGAGTCAAGGCAGGCAGTGGCATCTTGTTTCTGAACCCACCAAAGTTTTCAGTAGTTTCTTGCAGACATGATCCCAGCTCCTCTGGTTTGCAGTTTTGTACATCAGCTTCCCTTCCCTCTCCCAAATCAGGGCAGACTGAGCCATGAGGGGTGATTTTGTGTTGGTACTCGCACGAGAAACCCAGTCTAGGAAGTAGAAGCTGGCTGTTTCTGGGCTGGAAAGTTTGTGAGTGCAGAAAGATGGGCAGCCAGGGGCTCTGGCCTCAGACAAGAGCCACCCTGGTTGCCTCCCAGAAACTCTTCCTTATTTAGGTTTTTCTCTGCTTGAGGGGGCAGGTGAGTCATGATTTTGAGGAACTGGCATGGGCACAGAGCCAGTGGAGACCAAGAGCAAGCAGATAATCATGGGAGGTCTCATAGGAGTAGGCCAAAGACAGGAAGACAGAGAAAAGAAGGAGGAAAACTCAGACATAGCTTTCTGCTGCAGTTTCTGAAGACAACTTTATTCCCAGAAATGAAAAGGTTAATTCCCTTGACAACCTCTCCCCCTCCTTCCCGAAGTCTATCTCAGAAATAATCAAAGTATTTAATTAATATTGCACCAGTCCAAATAAGTACAATCATCTTCCAGGAGTATTTACATGTCAGGCTATAATTAGCAACCTCCTTGGCACCAGCCCACATGAGGTGACAGGTCACAGTTTCCATTACATACTGCATTTTTCCATATCATTGCTCAGTCATGAGTGACTATGAAATAAGTTAACCAGACTCAGCAAAGATGAGGGTTGATTGAGCCATGGTGCTGACCAGAAGAGGAGCAAGTGATTTTTCTTGTCAGGAACTTGCTGACAATCATCAACACCTCAGTTAATTGATAACCTCCTATACTACTTTTTAAGTATGCTTTTCAAGTAATCTGCGTAGTGAAATGTCAAGATTTCTTTATTTCTTAGTGATGATGAACCATTTCTACCCTGACTGAACTTCCTTCTCCTCCTAAGGTCCAGGGGAGTGCTTCCTACTAGAAGATGTCTCTTATTCCAACAGAGGCAGATTAGCGAAGGAGAGACAGCACTTAAAACCCAAAAAATGTTCTTGAATGCCTTTTAGTCCTAGACCTTGCTGTAAGTTACTGAGACATGACAGGACATGTAAGGAACCACAGTGAAGCTTCAGACCAGAAATGAACTTCTGTCTGTGGAGGAAAAGATAGGAGGCTGACTCCTGGAGCACTGGCTTCCTCTACTGCATTTGCTGAGATTTTCCTATTTTTACTATTATTTTGCTCAAAAAGAAACCAGACAGATATATGTATAAATCTGCAAAAAATTTAGCAATTTCTCACCTTTTCTCTTACAAAAATGCCAGTGTCCTCATTTTGTCACTCAGACATGCATGTTGCCTATTTGCAAGAGCAGCTGGCTGTGCAAAGGCTCAGTGAGGTGGGGACCCACACTGAGGAGAGTCCTTCAGTCTCCCTGGATGCTTTTTGACTTCCTTCCTGAATCTTCATCCATACATAATGTACAAAGGTTTTGCAGAAATGATGACTTACAGTTTGGTATGATGTTGATTTAACTGGCTTTTTGCTTGGATGTGAAGCTCCAAAGATGTTTTTTCTGCATTGCTTCTCACTGACCCACTCAGGGGTCCCATGGTCCATTTTGGTTGGAAATGCAGGAGTATGTTTGAGGGAGACGACGGAAAGGACGAATGAAGCATTTAGGGTGCCTGCAGGTTTCAAGCTGATGCCCTGCCTGACTACTGTGAGGCAGCAGCAACATTAATGCTGACCCCCAACTACTGGCTGTCTTACAACTGCAGTGGGACAAAGATGCAAACAAGTAAAAGAGCCTCCTTAGGCAGGAGAAAGACAGTGGAAAACTAGAAGGGTAAGGAAATACAAATCAGATGTTTTTGCAGTGAAGTGTCCTGCTGAACTTCTTGTCTGGGCCTCCCCCAATGCCTCATGCATGGCTCCTGCTGGTCCTCTGTGCTGGCAGCAGTGGACTGCCCTTCATGCCTCAGAGCGTGCAGGGCTCAATTATGCACTAACATGTCTTCCTCAAAACTGGCACCATCTGGACCACCACCTGAATGTCATTTTTTACTGCACAGCTTCTCACATGATTTGCCAGCTTGTGTTTGTGATTTTGAGGGGGGATGTATGTGAAAGGTGGTAAGATCTGGCACAGGATTTTTGCATGAGCAGTGCTGCCGAATGAACTTTTATTTAGGATTTAATTGATCTCTGCACCTCCTTGGAAACCTGTGCCATTTATTCAGAGGAGCTCTCTAAATCTGTCTCAACCCCCAACTGAGGTAAGCTTATTCCTCTAAAAGAATGAACACATTAATCAGCCTAAGGACAATCTCAGAAATAATAAGCATCTTCTTGTTTGAAATGCGTCCACAGGGAAGAGAGAGCATACCGGGGCAGGACTTGGGTGGCTGGTGGCTCAGGTAGCAAAGGCATTCCAACTGGCATCCCACAGATCAGCTCTCACAACCTGCTCCAGGATGCTCAGGTGAAATTCATATTGCTTCGTCACCTACAGCGCAGCTGAAGTCTGATTATACAAGTGGCCATAATCTTCATGGCACATTCCTGTACCAATGCTGCCTCCTCTACCAGCCAGTTGCTATATGGACAGCACAGGAAAGTTGTGCAAAGGCCTAACTTCATATAACTTCATTCACAGAGGCTGTACTCAGATGGTACCTAAACACACTGTCCCGCTCTACAGGATCCAATTACGATCTGTTTCTCGGGTGAACAGTAACAAGTACATTGGTCCACAGGGAGTGAAATTATATTTGCATACACCAGTAAAAAGCGTTTAATACCGAAACTTTTAGAATACTGATGTTTTAATAATATTAAATATATTACTTCTTAAAGGGAAACTTGGAAAAGAGAGTTCAGTGCCTACAGCCTTCACAGAGGCCTTGAGGAAATGAGTTGCCTGCATTGCAAGCAATAAATTATAAAATTTCTAATTAAAACCTCTTTGAAATCATGCTTCCTGACAGTGTATGTCAACCAAATAAGGGTTTTAAATGTTTTAGCATATGCAGACACACAGCCTTGTCACTATATGTGCCATCACTAGCAAACTAACCCAAGAGTCACACCTCTCTGCCTTTGCGGTACCAAAAGCTGTGCAGTTGGCATCACTGTGGAAGCCCTGTAAAGGCACAATTGTTTTCTAGATGCCTGTAAGCACTGATTGCCAAGAACAAGGAGGTCTAGATATTGTCTCACCAGTGAAGTTCAAGGAGAACCAGGAACCACGGAGAGTGGCACTATCTCCAGGTAGGGACTAGTCACATGGAGGCTGGGTGACACTTTCACTGATATGAGGAGGAGGATTTACCATTTTGATTCTGTCTAATAGTCAGTACATTAACAAGCAGAAGTGGCCAGTTGTTGGCTCCCATTCTAGGAAGAAGAAAGTGGGTGCCTCGCTGGGTAGGGCTCAGGAAAGAGCCCATAGAGCCTATGTGTGTACTCTGTAGAGATACTTCCATTCATATTCTCACCGCAACACGCAACTGTGACAAGTCCTCCAATACACACAGGGTAAGGGAAGCTTCGGGCAGACATTGCCTCCACTGCTAAGGAAATTCTACACCATTTTGTGTCCACTATTAACTCATAGAGGTCTGCTTATATCTCTTTCAGTTTGGGGGAACTGGTCACTCCGGGCATACTGCTCCTTTCATTTTTCCAATCAGTGAGGCCGTATCATTAGCTCTATAGTCTGCACCATCCACATTTACAACTAAGCCAGCTCCACCATGCAATAGATATATAGTCTGGTGGCCTTCTGATGGAGTCTTTGTAAAAGCTCTCCTAGTTTACAACAAGCATATCTGTTTTAGAGACAACAACAAAAACATACCTGCTCCCAGTTACAGGGAGGAGAAGGGTGTATGCTCCTCTGCAGGGTGAGCTCAGGTTCACAGCTGACTACAAGTAAGTGGGATGAGGCTGTTGGTCTGTACTAACAAAAGGATTTGCCATGTCTTTCTGGGAACCAAGCAGGTCTAGGTCAGCCAGAAGAACCTCTGCCAGGGAAAGGCCACGGGTCTCAGCCTTTTATTTGAAACTTAACTTGATCGCAATGTCAAGAGCTCAGCTGCTGGTTCAGCACAACCCTAATTAAAACTGTGTCTTACGTCCCTTTAATGAATGGTGTAACAAATGGGAGTAGGCATTGATCGCATACCAAAAGTCAGTTAGTTTTGGCTGCTCCAGTAAAACATGAGCAGTACGTGCACATAACCACAAAACAACTTGACACACAAATGGATTGGCACACATACCTGGAGTTAACTCCAAAGAAACTTAAGGAAAAACGTGCTTTTGTTCAAGATGCTGAGAGAAGAGGTTCTTTTCCTTCTTAAGTGCTTGTCTTAAGTTTGAGTAGAGAATGGATGGAGGGATAGATAGATGGATGGAGTAAGACAAGAGAAATTATTGAAATTCCTGACACGTTGCTTGTTTTTAACAGACGGAATGTGGGGGGTTTTTGTATGTTTGGGATTTTTTTTCTGGTGTTTTTTTTTTTGGTGGGGGGATGGTGGTTTTGTTTTGTGGGTTTTGTTTTGTTTTGTTTTTCTTTTCTTTTTAAGAAATTAAATACCTCTTCCATGAACTTGAGGGTGCAAACAATTGCTCTTTTCCTCCTAAAAACTTGAGTGTTGGAGTGGTGCCAACTCTCAGAGAAATAAAGTGCTAGCCACTGGCAAGAAAATGCAGTTTGATTTATTCTATACTTTTAAAGCGAGTGGTAGGCCTGTACATTAAACCCAGCAGCCTTTTAATTATGGATTGGCTATTTCTAGTAGCCCTAAGATACAATTAGCTGTCCAAATGAAAAAACAGCTGGGTGGCAAGGCTGAAATAACGGCTTGCTGATTTTGCCCAAACAAGGAGACTCTAACAACTTTCATCGAAGTTTTAGCTGCATAAATACTGTAGAAACCTGCCCTACAGCTGAATACAACCCCGTATATCACCTATATCGAGCGCACAGTGAATGACACTGACTACAGTTTCTCAGCAAATACATAAACAGTGACTCAGGTTTGACTGTGTTCACACCCCTTTTCTTTTCAGAAATATTTTGAGTTAGAACTTGACTTAGAGGAAAGTTTATGGAAGGCAGAATTAAAACAAGTATCAGAGAAAGATTGAGCAAACCCCACTGTAATAGTTTTATCCATATTTTTGGGTGGTAGAGACAATACCAGGTGACCTGCATGTCCAAGAAAAACTAAACAAAGTTCCTTGCACTTCAACTATCCAATGTCAGCAGCAAACTCTGTGAATGAGCCACAGATCAACAGTTTCCCCAGGAATAACTCTCTGGCAAGTAAATATTTGGTAAGTATATTTCAAATAGCGAATAAATCTTGGAAATACTGTAACCTTCTTGCAGGCAATTTGTTAACACTAGAAGAAACGGTATTTGTCAGAAACATCTTTGCCCAGGAATGACAGGCTCATAGGCTAATAGAAATTAATTTTCCATCTCTAATATTGGGCACTACTTCTGCCTGGTATCACAGACCTTGACAGTTCCTTGGCATGTGACGTTGAAAACAGCCAGTTGCAATTTGTGTTTGCTTTTAAATTTATAATTTAGCCGAGGGTGTAGAAAAATGCTTCCTGTTGAGAGCAAATTCACCCCTTTGTTGGGCCCAAACAGACTCTGCACTGTGCTTTGAAGTTCCCTGAAAACTGTGGAATTGGTGCATGGTCCCACGAGGCCCGGGAAGTCCGCTGGTATGAGAACTCTCCAGACATGACTGGGGCAGGGACAAGTTGCCTTCAGCACATTTGAGGTTAACACTTTGTGCTCTTGTGCTCTGCCTGCATTTGCAAGTCTCCCATCATCACTGTTGTGTAGCAGTAATGAGCCTAGTATGGATGAGGTATTCCCCTCTGTGACAACAATAAATTGCATCCCTGATGGAAGTGGTATCTTAAGGAAACTATCCTGTATTCCAGGCCATTATCCAAGCATGCTGGAGAGGCAGGAGGTGGTGGCCAAGATTTATACGCACAGGAGCTCAGCAGCCTCAAGGAAGCTGAGCTGGTGAAAGGGCAATAGGCCATGAAGATCAAAGGACCTTCTGAGTCACCAGCTCATCAGCCGGTTCCTTGTTTCCAAGGATGGGGATAGAGAAAGCAGGAAGGGCTCTTGCTGGGACCTCTTTCTCAACCTCCTCTCCCAGTGGGATCTTCCATCAGCTGAAGTGGAATGCCTCCTGCCCTGCTGAGATGCAGCCTGTTTGTACCCAAGTCAAACTCTGCCCCCCTCTGCTGTACATATTGCCAGCACAGATCTCGCTGCAGTGGGTGCTCCTGTGGTCCTTGAGGAGAATGAGTAAATTGGATCATTTCAAGTGCACTCCCACACAACTGCTCTGCTGGAATGAGTCACCAGGAGCAGGCTGGCAATATGTCTCATGCCTGGCTGCAGTGCTAGTACAGCATTGAGGGGAGCACACAGTATCTGCATAGGAGAGCTGCTGCAGGGCACACTATAGGAAAAAACACATTTGTCTTATTTTATGGGGAACTTGTGCACGAAAGCCCTATTTGATTTTGGAAATCTCTGGTTTTGTGTGTGTGTATGTATTGACCAAGCATAATGGTCAACACTTTATACAACAGTGTTGTATAAGGCTCTCTCTTAACCTGACTGCAGGATCGTAGTATTACATGCAAACAAAAAATCCCTGCGGATATTACACAAGCCCTTTCTGTGGAAAAATGATTTCAGGAGTGATGTAGGTGGTTTTAACAGGTGTTTTATTGGAACTGTTTTTTCAAAAGACCTTCACTAGGTGCAGACAGGTGCATTATTTTCCATGAAGACAAATGCACAGGGTTTTGAGATGGTCATTCACGTCAGTAATAAAATTATTTTCAGATTCTACAGATTTTACAGTTTTAAAGCCTTTGTAGCTCTTTCTGGACTGGGAACAACTGCTGATTCCTCTTGTAGTGTTGGGCATGACCCCTTTCTGATGGGAGTCAGCTCCCCTTTTCAGCTACTGTGACAGAACTGAAAATGTGCCCAACAGGAAAGCTAGAATGGGTTTGGCATTGACTCTGTCTCCCCTTGGCACTCTTGCTAGGGTGAATTTGCAACTGAAATTCCAAATTTGGCAAGAAAAGGAGGAACTGTTTTCCTGGCAGCCCTCCATGGGTACTCAGGAGAGTGGATGGGGGGTGGTAGCCACAGAACAGATGGCAGTGTGGGATGAAGATAGGTAAAGTGGTCAAAGATGTGCAATAAATAGATTTAACAAATATGTTACACCACAACATGTGTGACACATGCATGTAGTTTTCCACAAAGAGCACAATGCCAGGGTGACACCTCACTTACGCAAATGACTGGGTAATTGTGCCGTATGGACAAGTAAAGCCCTTCTGTCTTCCCATTATTATGTTTTCTCTGAGTGATCTTTTAAAGAAAGAGAAAGGCAGCAAAATCGATAGCAGTCTTTGAGAAACTGGCATACGAGAAAAGCCTCAGCGGTTATAGTCTGAGGTGGGGATAAGGCTGAAAAGAGACATGATAGTCCACAAATATCTACACTTTTCATGATGGGGAATGGATGTTGATATAAAGTGCAATAAACTCAAGACAATGCAAAAAAAATACATTAAGATAAATACTCGGGGAAAAAAAATCTACTGTGCTGAACACCTCTGCTTTTTGTGGCCTACAGATGACCCTCACTGTTTTTAAACTTACTCAGAGATGACTTTTTACGTTGCATATCAGACATATTTTTTCCTTGCCGTAAGAATATTTCAAGTATGGAAGAACGTTCCTGGGGGCATCTGCTAAGGTCTCATCCATGGAAGTTTCAGAGGTGTGCTAGATAAAGTAACCTCAGTGAATATTCAGTAGGGAAAATCCTGCTGATTACAGGGACCAATGCAAGATGAGCTGCCAGGTCTTTTATTATCTATGACTCCATGACTATTGGTAGTGAAGGGAGTTCTTGCATAAAAGCCTTTACTGGCTTTATTTATGCCACGGCTGCTTCCAGGAAGGGGGAATCCATCATGTCAGAGATGAATGCAAACACAGAGCTTTCTCTCTTGCCCTCTCTCGCCATTTGGACTGCCTTTTCATCTGACATAGAGACTGTGGTGTTCTGTGTATACTCTGCAACTCGATTTGCTTAAGACTCCCCAGAAATAAAGAGACACTGAGGGCAGGATCACCTTAATACAGTAACTTGCCTGTTTTCTGGGAACTGCTTGCTTGGTCAAAAAAGAAAGTCAGGGAGGGAAGGCCAAATCCCACGAGAGTGGGTTGCAGCAATGCCCTGACAGTCAGTCAGGGAGCCAAGGGAAAGATGCTGATCTGGGTCCCTCCATCTGCAGCCAGGGCATATCATTCCCGTGATCCATTGGAGACTTCAAAGCGCAGTCAGATGAGAAGAAAGGTCACACCAAAACCACTGTCAGAGTGATGCAGAACTGCCACCATATTCATTAGGTGAATAATCCCCCATGTGAGACAAACTCACATAACCAATTTAATTTCCTATTTGATGCAGGTAGCTCTAGCACTGCTCTTGCCATTGCTTCCACATTTTAGAAGCCTGCTGTTTGCCGTGCTGCTTTTCATAAAGCTCTGACAACTGTCTAATTAAAGGATGGCAGAAGGTAATTAAGCTGTGCCCAGCTCTGGCTGTGAAGGCTGTTTTGCAGAGCGGAAGGCAGGGTGCATCAGAGGAATTCAGCATTATGGCAGAGTGTCTCCACGTCCAGAGGCAAGTTGTCAGAGGAGAACAGACATTTTTGGGTAGGGTACCTACCTATCCAAAATGCATGACATGCAGAAGCCCAGGAGTTTGGTTACAAGACAGGGCTTGCAGTTTGCTGGTGGCCCGTAGCAGATGATCCATCACCCTAAGCACAGAAGGATGTTCTTTTTCCCGTGTGTTGGATGTGTGTGTGTATAAACAGGGCTGGCTGAGGGTCCTTGCAAGATAAACTTTCTTTAGACTATAGAAAGCTCTAATTAGCTTTAATTGGCCAGACCACACCCCAAATCTGTCTATGCCCCAGCATGGAGGATCTAACATATGGTATCAACCATCAGCTGAGGGAAGGATTTGAGGCTTTCCCTGCTACTGTCTGTATAAACAAATATGCAGCTGCACTGACAGACACACATAAAATGGTGTCAGAGATTCCAGTTGCCTGGAGGTGACAGGATGGCCAAGCAGTCCTAAACACTGTGTTCAGATAAATGCTGCAAACCTGCTTGTGCCAAGGTGCTGCCACTGCCTGAGCTCAGGATGTGCCAGTTTTGCTCACAGGCACAATTGCGTTGTGGGGTTGAGATTCAAACAGGGGTGAGCCCAAACCACATGCGTCTCCCACCCCCTGCTTTTGTAATTTCAGAGCAGATACAGAGCTCAGTAGCTTTGTACGTGGCAGCCCTCAAGTACTTCTTTTAGTGAAGAGACTGATTCTTCAGCCAGCTTACAAAGGGAAATGTTATTGACAATCCCTTTATAAGTTGCACAGACTGGCCTCTCTAAGAGGGGCTCCGTGAAAACAACAGTTATGGAAAGGCAGTTGAGAACCACAGATGCTGAAGCAAGGGGATGTGGGGAAGATCCACTGTAATGGCAATATGGTGTCCTGGGAGCATGACGCGTGGAGGAGCACTGATGCTCAGATGAGCAGAGCTGCAGGATGGCTTGAAGGTCAATAAACAGAGCAAATAAGGCTGCCCTGCAAGACAAGGGACACTGCAAGTCTCTCAGTCTGATTTCCAAGACAGACTCACGCGTGCACTAAGCAGGGGGTCTAGCTGAGGACGGTATTGGTTTCCCTTGCCCCTGCTGGTCCCTTTCCGCCAAACCAGCGAACATTACAAGTCGTGCAGACACAAATGGCACACAGAAAACAGAGATGCTCTGAAGGATGTAAGCCCAGCGAACCCGAGCTCCCGCAGCTGGGCACAGCATGGGCGTCACAGGCAGGTCTGGGAATTGGCACGGTCTTCGAGCAGGGTCGCTGGCAGTCACACCTCGTGGGTCTGCAGGCGTGCATGGGCTGACCTTGCTGCCGAGGAGAGCTTCAGCTGCAAATACCGCTCAGCTCTGGGACCTTCCAAACCTGAGAGCCACAGGCCTTTGTCTCCTTTGAAGCTGCACACACAGCTCGCTGATGGGCGGCTTCCCGGTTTGTTTGGGAGGAGCAGAGCCGTTCCTAGGGTGCTGGTGCCAGACGAAGGGATGAGCGTCTCCGAGCAGAGCGTGGCTGCCAGCAGCGTGGACGTGGGCTGCGGGGAACCAGGTGCCTTCAGCACTGCCCGGCATGTGACAAAGCACCCCGCTCGGAGCGCAGGCTGCGTTGTCGGTGTTTGCTGCGGCTGGAAGGTTGCTCGGGAAGGGTTAACCCCGCGGGCGGGGCGGGCGCAGGCGGGGGCAGCCGGGCCCCGCTCCCGCAGCCCCGCAGCGCCGGCCCCAGCCCCGGCGCGGTCCCTCCCCGTGGCGGGCGCAGCTGCGGCCCGGCCCGGCCAGCTGGCTCCCGGCCCTGCCCGCCAGCGTCCCAAGTCGAAATCCTGAGCGGCTCCGTGCCCGTGTGAGGCCAGAACCAGCCGGCGGCACTGCCACGTTCGCACCGCGCCGGGAGGGCGGTCGGAGCGGCTTCGTGCGGGGTGCGCGTTCCCCGGCCCGCCCCGCCTGCCCCACCTGCGCTGCGGGGCTGCGGGGCGGCACTGCGGGGTGCTGCTCCGTGCCCCTTCTTGCAGCTGGGGTTCACAGACCACAGCTACCCCCTGGAGCTCTCCCCCACCCACGGCCACCACTGCTCCCGTCCCCCCGCGGGGCTCCTCCCCACCCTTCCCGGGTCTTGACCTCTGCCGGCAACGGGACGTGGTCTTGTGGAGGAGCAGCGAGTGTCTGCTCGCCATAGGCAGGTCCCCAAGGACAGGTCTCGCTGCCCTGTGCTGGCTGCCTTCAATCACACCACGGGGGCAGGAGGCCTGCAGAAGTTTTCCCTTTCAGAGGAAAATCCCACAGTTCCTTGTTTGGCCCCAAATGACCCCCAAAGAGCAGATATTAGAATCCCACATGCTTTTATGGGGAATTATGTGTTGTATAAAGCATAATTTGAAATTTTTATCTGGAGCACCTTAATCCAAGCGGCATGAGGCTCAGCTGAACCATGGAAAGAACCAGGCACTCATGGTTCTGGGCTGTGAAGCTATGTATCATGCAGGAATAACGTGCACGTGGATGGATGTGAGAAATACTGTTGAGGATCCAAAAAGAAACAACTACTCCTGAAATCCTGGGCCACACGAGGACTTCCTAGTTCACCCATAGAGGGTGCTGGTCAGGGCTAGCTGTCACCTACTATTCACGTAAGGATGACATGGTTTAAATCCCCAAAGATGAGGGAGAGAAGCTCAGTTTTGTCTCTCTCCTGACAGACAGCAATATCCAAGGAACAATGCCATTGCCCACAGCAGAGCCGTCCTCTGCCACACAAGATGTTTCAGTGTGTCTTCTGGGTGTCCAGACAAGAATGCACTTGTAAATCCCTAAATTCTGCCCACTAACATCCACCCTGTGTGTGTGGTGAATACATTATTGCAAACACAGAGGGCAACTACACTGACACTTGTGGCAATAGCCATAAATTCACATTAAAAGGCTTCAAGTAATAGCATTGCTGTGTAAAGACAGCCTTTGAAAAGCTTGTTTCCAAAGCTTAGCAGCAGGATTAGAAGGTTGCTGGCTCTTAGCTAGGAGCTTTGCAGATGCTAGGGGCTGGCAAAGCAAAATCTGTATCATGTGAAAAAGTTGATCAGGTCTGACTCTCCCCTGCTGTGAGATTACTTTTCTCACTACAAAGCATTTCTCCTCACCAGTAGCTTTACAGTATGTGTGGGCATGAAGATAGTGTATTGTTCACCAGCTCACTGTTCTGCTGAGCAGCCACCTCGCTTGTTCTCTGGCTCAGGTTATAAACAGTGTTGAGAAGGTGCAAAATTGCTCACAGCCTAAAAGTCAAAAATCATGATAACCTAGCCTATCTCACCCTACTGTGAGCTCTACTTATTTAATCCTGCTTAATCATTAAACCACAATAAAAGCAAGCCAAGGTGTATCAGAGCACTGCTCCAAACTTGAACTGAGCAGTCAGCTAGAGAGAGAAGGCACATAGAAGGATAGCAAAGTTGTTGTGCAAAGGGTCAGAGAGATGTGGGAGAAAACTCGTATCTGTTGGGACTGGCTGCAGGAGCCACAGTCAGCTGTGAGCTGCTCCTGCTAGTCAAGAGTCTGCAGTGGTGCCCTATTTACATCCTTTTCCCAGGAGATCATCTTGTTATCTAGAACACAGATGAAATTCAAGTCTTGCTGTTGACGTAGATGCTTTGGCTAAACCCTTATGCCCGATGATTATTGAGTTGTTATTTTACAGAATGATTTACCCCTCTACTGAAGGGTACAAAGACAGCAAATGGACAGACCTATTCCTTGCCCACCATGCTGCATATTGTGTTATAGCAAACTAATTTTTTCCAAGGCCATTTCATACACAGGGTGAGGTTAAATTAAAAAAAAAAAAAGGAAAAGCAGTAAAGGAGAGAATATTATAAAAATAAAACTTCAGAAGACACACTGCTTCTGTCACTCTACTGGGGGCACTGAGAACAGGCTTAGGCCCGTGGATGTATCCGGAGGTTGCACTGATTGCAGGAGGATTATTCTTGTGTGCTTGAGTGCAGGACAGACAGAACAGATTTGGTCCTTGTTGCTTAGACTTTTCCAGGATGCTCAATTTATTTGTGCATTTCAGGAAACAGACTAGTACAGTCAGATGTTCTGTACCTGGGTTCCCCTTCCCCCACCCAAACCAGAAATAATATTAGGCTAAAACCATCACCCACGCCAGAGGATGAGAGAGCCAAATCCTTTCCAAGGCAAAGGACTTACCAAAACCACCAGGGTTACACGTGAGTAGGACTAAACAAAGAACTTCGCCACAGTCTGTGACAATTTGGCTGAAGAGACAATGAGTCAACTTTGTATTTTCAGACCAAAATAATAGTCTGGATGGGGGAACACTCTTGCCTCAGCTTCCTTGAAAGTGGGGAATGAGAGGATTGGTATTGCTGAGATCATTGTGCATAAAACTGATTGAAGTTGTGCAGTCCAAAATGGGTATATATTGTCTTCATTGTCTCTCTACCACCTCTTGTAGGATTTGACTGCAGCATGGAAGCATCCTGATATAACTTTACAGTGCATCATGTTGTTGTTACTGTAGTAACTTATTACTAGGACATCATGTGTTATCTTTATTGCTGCAGTACCTGGTAAAATGTACCACTGTTTTTCCACACACACTGTTATTACTGCCTTATTCCCCAAACTAATTTACTGCAGCATCCTGTTGTGTCTTATTGCTGCATTATCAAAATGCTACTTTACTGCAGTGGCCTGTGTTACCTTATTGCTACATTTATTCTGGTATTATTATGTCAGCTTACTGTCACTTTTTATGGCTGCCCTGCTACCATTTTATTACAGTACTCTATGGGATCTTAGTGCTGAGTTATACTGAGAGTACATTAATCCATTTACTTTACCCTAACGCTGTCTGCACAGGCTTGTCAAACCTCACTAGTGCTTGTCCTGGGTGCCGTTTTGCCACAATAGCCACAAATACTCTGGATACTCTATTATCCAAATAACAGTGTACAGCCATATTTCACAGCCATAGCCCTGTAAGTATGGGAAGCTTTGTAATTCTCTTGCACTGCATGGACATTGTAAAAGCTTTCCAGACTGTCTTTCCTTGAAACAGTGCCATTTAGAACATAAACAGAGGTGGAAAGCTGATTTCCTAACTCATCTTCAACCCGATGAGGTAGTTGGAAGACATGGGACACTTATTAAGCAGCAGATTACTGCTTGCAATGCTCAGTGGGATACTGTTGGATGTACAAGACTAGCATCACTTGGAATAAGCAATGTCATTAAAAAGCAATAATTCAAGGATGCGGTTCATGTGGAAGTAGTTACATGTTAGTATCACCATATGTGAAGTAAAAGACACGTGAAGAACAGTTCATATGTGTTCCCAGGAGGAGGTCTTGTCTACTTGCATGTTTGTTTTGGAGAAATGAGGAAATGAGGAGCAGAGCTTTCTTCCCTCTAGAGAATATGCAGCTCTGTCCGCTCAGCTAGCCATTACTGAGCAGATTAGCTTGCACGAGTGTGCATTTAAATGGCAAGCTGTTCAGCATCCAGGCCCCCTGATGCACGCCCATATGCATGCTCTCCGTGTCTCTAAGAATTCCTTTCTTGCACTCAACTGTTCAAACACAGAATATTCCCCATAGGCAAAATACTGCGGCAGCCAACATGACCATCCTGCAGGAATGAAGCCAAAAGGTGGAGCAGGGCGCTTTGCTCACAGGGCAGCAGCAATCTCCAAGTTAAATTCTGGCACTTCTGCTCCCTGCGCATGGACCATAATTCAATTTCCACCTGTCCCATCACCTGCCAGCATTCTCCAGTCCTGCCCACATGTACCCCCATCCTGCAGGACACTGAGGAGTACCTCCACAGAACTACCCCATCCTTCCCCCAGGAAATGACCTCTCCAGTGTCAAGAACTCTATCAGCATAGCAGAGACCCCCTGTAACACTTTACCATCCCTACTCCTTGCTACACACCAGAGTTTCATGCTTGATAAGTACATCTTGCTCAGGAATGCTCTGCAGACCACTTTGAGGGTTCACAAGACAGACCTCCCATGGGAAATGCCCAGAGGCTGGGCAACACTGGAAGAAGAGTAGCTTGGAGTTTGAGCAGCTGTTGGTTTACAGAGCTCCAACGATGCATGACAATGGTGGGCTTGACAGAGATAAAAACACCATCTGAAAGGCTCTGAGGAGAGCTAACCTCTGCATTTTCCTAAGGGCAACTAAGGGGACATGTATGAATATGCATGAAAGGACAAGTGAGCCTTTTACATGAAGACCTGCTATTTCCTTTGGCTGGGTGAACAACAGAGGACAAATGGACCCTGCAAAGAGAGCTAAGTGACAATTTGGAGGGAACCAAATGTCTCCTTCAGAGGCAGAGCACCACAAGAATGTCCAGGCACATCCACAGCGGTTCTGCAGTCCTGAAACTCACTTGTATGTCATGTGTGTAGGATGTGTAAGATGAATTTGGACAGAAGGCTGCAGACAGCAGACTTTTAAGGTATAGGCATGTGTAAAGAACAAACATCATACTCAGTATTCTACTGTACATTCATGCAGGTGTATGGATCTTAGGTATAATGTGATAATAGAAGTTTTCTGGGGGAAAAAAAAAAAGAGGTATCAGAATGAGAACTTTCATAGGTAAAGAGGGAAGGTCCTTCTTCTGAGAGAAACTATGCTGGCATGTTTTTGTGTATACATAGGCCTTAGATATTTGAATAATACTTGCCTCAGAAGAATGTTGTCAATAGCCAGCTGTCTACTCAGCTAAATGGGTTTGCCTAGGTAGGAATGTAGAGTTGTAGCCATGTAGCAATTTCTACCACCTGTACAAAAAGCCAATTTTGCCTTGGCATGAGAGAAGAAGACCAAGAAATGTCTTTTTTCACATATGCTTTAGATCTGAACTGCTTGCAAAATACAGGAGGTTTTGTGGCACTAAGTCTTGAAATTTTCATATATAGACAATATAGTGTGAGAATGCAGGCCATTTTCCTATCTGCAGCTAGTATAAGTGGGTTTTTTATTAAAGTTACTTCAGTTCTGTCCTCATCCTAACCTCTACACTCCCAACAATTTGAAACAAGCTACTGAGTCATCTCTTGCTGTTGTACTGATGGGCTGTAGGTCAGATGAGTTTTAGTGGAAGCTCTTTTCATACTCATAATGTTGCTTCTAAGCAGGGTCAGTTATCTGAGCATGATATCACAGCTGGGTGTGCTGCTGCTTAGGAAGGGTCACCTGGCACCCAGTGCCCTGCCCATTCACACCCTCTTTCTGCTGGTCCAATCTCCATCAATTCCCTCCTCATTGTAGACTGAATTTTGACATCTGCCCACATCAGAGTTGCCTTTCCCTGTGTACATGTGAGCAGATTTTGGCCCTCTGTGATTGGAGCTGGAGTCCAGTTTGATCTGCTTGGAGTAAAGCTTGAACATCCACCATTGATTAAGTACGCATAACCTTAAATAAATAGAAAATTACATAAAATATAAACCAACTCACCTTAAAATACGGCATGTGTGTGTATATGTGTATGTGTACTTGTGTGTGCATTGCACATCTAAAATATGACTTTGAGCATCAGGCAGAGTCTGATCACATTTGCACTATGTGCACATGCAGAGCGATTCCGCCGCCATCAGAGGATTTTACCAGTATCACAGTCTGACTTAATGGGGCAGATCCTCAGGTGATGAAAACCACTCCTGTTCTCCTGACTTCAGCTGAGGATCTGGCCATCATCTCTGGACATGCTACATGCTATTGGATGGAAATGAGTGATGAACTTAAATAATGCGGGGGGTTTTTTCATTGCTTTAAAGGAGGATAAACATAGGAAAGGAAAACAAAGTTAAAGTCAATGAATCTGCAGGAGAAATGCATTTGAGATTTTGTGAGCAGGAGAAGAGCTTCCAGCAGATATTTTATTGGATCCAGACGGCCACAAGGAAGGGAGCAAGTGAGACTGTGGAGCCATCTATTACAGTCATGTTTGTGCCAGGGAGAGAGGAAATGCTAAAAATACCGGTATCTCTCAGCTCTTCTGTCTCCTAGTTGTGGTTGGGTCTGTTTCCTTAAATAATGAGACAACAAGCCCTTGCCTTGTCGATCTCCTGTGTATAGTGAAGTGTGCTCCTCCAAACCTTGGTTGGAAACAACGTACCTGCACAGAGCTCAGGGTCCTTACGGAGCTGTGCAGGCAGGAAAGTGTCGGTGTAAACTATGAAGAGAGGTGCTTTCCTGGCATGTGGCTCTCCACTTCCACTCGCTCAGGCTCTCTCCCCCACAGGGACCTGCTGTCCCTGAAATGCCCCGTTCCCAGCAGCGGTCCCAGATGTCTCTCCCACGGGGCGGTCGGCTGAAGAAGGTGTCAGGAGGACTGCATCAGGCCCGTGAGGCGCTTGCTCGCCAGAGACTTTCCCTGGAGGGAGGGACAAACAGAAGAGACCGGGAGGTGTGAGTGACACTGTGGGACAGTTTGTTCAAGAGTGAGGAGCAGGGGCCTTCCCTCAGAGCAGGGCACAAGGTCCTGCTGGCAGGGAGGCAGTCGCTGTGTGCTGAGCCTGCCCATGGCATTTTGCATGCCTGTTGTTTGCCCCACGCAGGTGGTTTGGCAAGGGGGGTTGTGCCTAGTGATGTCAAGTGGCTATTGCTATCAAGCTTACAAGGCTGTGCCCTGAGACACTGTATAGTGAAGATATTTCCTTTCTCCAGTTACATGGGAACTGGTGAAAGCAAAGCCTTGTGCTATGCTCGCTGCTACTTGTCCTGCCCATTGCTGTGCTGCTGGTGCAGAGCACTACCCCAGCTTGGGGAGTGATGCACAACCAAGGCTGTGGTGAAAGCTGGGATGACCATCCCACAGCCTGTGAATCAGTACCACCTCCACAGCATCCATCAGAAAGAGATCTAGGAAAAAATAATTTCTGAAACAGCTTAGCCTGTTCCTGCCGTGCTGTCACTCATCTTTGCCCGTTCCTTGGTCTCTTGTCTCCTGGGTTGGTGCCTGTTCCCTCCTGCCTGGCCTCTCTGCCCTCCCTGTGGTCTCCTCCAAGCTGCCAAGGCAGGACCATGGCCACTGCAGCCTTGCTCATGCCCTGCTGGCATCCTCATGAGCTTTCCTACTGACTGGCAGGACCAAGGACCAGTGAGAAGGTTAGGGTTAGGGTCACCTGCACATCTGAACCCCTTCACTGGCTTAAGCCATAACGTGCCTGCTTTTAGGAGCGAAAGAGGACCTATAGTTGGTCTTCTCCATTTGCAGACAGCAGGAAGGGTACATCCCCACAGGGATACTGGTGGCTTTGCAATTATTGATATAACAGTGAAAAATTGTCTCAGGTATTGCACCAGTTACTGTGTTTCTTTAGTGAGCTTTCCTCTTGAAAAATTATGTTTTTCTTAAAGGAAAAAAAGACTTGCTTGAAATAAACATTCAGGGAATACCAGAGAGCTGTGGAATACCAGAGAGGTGTAGAATACCTAGCAGATCTTAAACAACCTCCTCTTCATTACTATATTTAGCCAAGATTTCCTTTGCAATAGGAAGTCTTACTAATTGCTGTTTCAAAGAAAGAGACACAAAAAGAGCAAGAGAAACAGATTATACAGTGAAAATGAGTATGTGCAAAATGTCGACAAAATTTGAAATGCAAAAATTAGCAGGTCATTTGAAATAAGTCTTTTTTAACAAGTTAACACTCTAAGAAAAAAGAAACACTTCCCACCTCCCTTTGATTTCTAATCTCTTTTCCTTTAGGGCTGTCCCAGGAGGATATATCAGCTCTCTACAGAAGCCTCATTTCATTACTCAGATGTGTGACTTTCACCAAATAATTTGCTCAGATGCATAAACACACCTGGCCTAATCTGTCTGCTTTCTGTACATCAGCAATCAGCTGCTGGAAACACTGTCATCATTCTGACTGTCCTGCTTGGGATAAGAGACCCACAGTCTCTGTGCCTCACACACAGGGCTGGATGGGAATGGTCAGAGCCATGCAGACAGTGCAGCACCACTCCCATTTAAGACATGCAGGCTTTTTTTTTTTTCTTTTTTCCCCCACTATAAATCAAATTATTGATTATTCTTATTTTTAAATGCACTTTTGTGAAGCTCGGCCCAGTGCTATCCTAGGAGGTGGCCAAGTCTTTTGCAGGGCAACATGGCAGTGCCTGAGGGGCTACAACTGTGGCTGTCATTTGCTTCTGTTAAGGAATTACCAGACAGAGAGTGCCTGGTATACCAGGCAGAGAGTGAATTATCAGTTCCTAGATCCCGTTTATAGGAAGACAAGGTAAAGATGTGTGTGCTAATTCCTGGAAGAATAACATGGCTGAGTTTATAAAAAAAATATTAGATTCCACCAATATTTGGATACTACCTTAGGAAAAAATAAACAAATAAGCCTCGGGTTTACATAATGACTTTTCAGTCAGAGTCTAACTAATCTGCGACAGGCAGCTCCTCTTGTTATCTTCTCACAGGCAGGTGGCTTGGGGCTATGCCAGCTCCCTGCGTCAGGGTCCAGCGGGGCTGAGGAGCAAACGCTGTTCCACATCCAGCCTGATTTCAACATGCATGTGTTCAAAGCAGCAAGGGGGAAATGCCGGTGGTGGGCCAGGCTGAGGAGCAGGGACAGCTGACAGAACGACTGCCCTGGAGAAGGTGGTGGATTGGAAACAAAGCCAATGCCTGTGTTTGCGCAGAGCAAAATCTTGCTCATGGGTTTCCCAGTGGAAACTCCTTCCCGTTGCAGGGGAAGACAGTGGCCTCCATCTGCAGCTCCCCATCTCATGGGAAAGGCGTTACCCTGGGAACTGCAGCAAACTTCCCGCCTGCAGGCTGGGATGAGTCCCCAGTGCAAAGCCCGTCTGTCTGGGAGGATAACTGTTCCAGGGAACAGCCTTGTGTGCAGGGACGTGCAAACAGATGGGTGCAAGAAGCTCTGTTTTGAGGCAGCGAGAAGCAGGCAGCAATGTTGTCTGCTTGGCTGTTGTGTTCACCTCTGTGCTAAGACAGATGGCAAAAGGATCCCTGGAATTGCATAGAGGGATTAATGCTGTGACATTTTTGAGTACAAAAGCATAGGGACTGTAAGTATAACGTTCGGCACACAACTACGGGCATACTGATATAGGGGATTTTCTTTCAAACCAAGGCAGGGCCAAGTGTCAGCCTCACAGCATGGGTCTGAGCACTATGAGTATCTGTGGGCTGGAGGCGGGTGGGATGCAGGTGTCTGGTTTCAGATTTTCTCACCTTAGACATCCTCATTAAAATAAAAGTAAAGAGGATCAGAAAAAAAACAGCATTTCATTAGGAAAACTGATACCTCTTTCCTGTTACTAAAATGAACAAGAAAGGAGCAAGACATTTTGTTACAAAAAAGCTGGATAGGATCCGTGATCCACTTGCTGATATAAATCAACATGACTCAGTCGCTTTCATAGAACTGCAGCTGATTTACACCAGCTGAGGGGCTGGTCCATGGCATCTCTGTTTCAGGTTTAGCCTTCCAGGGCTTCTAAGGCACAAAGCCCATCAAGAGACACAAAAGGTTTGTGCTATCTGAGGAAAGCTGAAGTGTAGCACACACAATGGCTCCTTTGGGCTGAGGCAGTGGGTCTCTTCCCAGGCAGCCAGCACTCTCCCCAGTATCTCCAAACCTACACGCCCCCACTTGCCAGGATGGTGTCCACAGCCAAAGAGTCCAGGACGGCAACAGCATGCCTTAGTGTCATTGCTTAGTGTCCAGAAAAGAGGCATCCAGGGAACCAGGAGAAGGTGGCTGGTGTTCACCTCAAAACAGCAGAGGTGAGACACACCCCTGCATTGTCTGTGATGGCACAACGCTTCCCTGAGGCAGGCATGGTGTCAGTGCCTGAGTCAGTCAGGTGAAAGGCCACTCTGAGAACCTGGAGATGTCTAAAATAGCTCATAGCTGGGTGGAATACAGGCAAAAAAAGTTCAGATCCAGGACGGAATTCTCTTGGGGACATCTCTGATAGAGCAAGAATGTTTCAGATTATTACTCTGTGAAAGTATGGCACAAAGAACCCCCCGTTTCTTTAAAAAGGTTCAACCAAAATAAATCACTTTTTCCTTTCATGTTATCTCAGTTTAGCATGAAACCAGTGGCTGCCCCCATATTTCTACCTCTTCTTTCCCCACTGAAAGAAAATGTCAACAACTGCCTTGTTTCCAGGAGAAATTTCACCTAAGCTGTGCTGGTAACAGATTTGGAAGGCCTCAAGCTCAGCACACTTCAGTGCCTCTTTTACTCTGTCGGATGTATATGCTGAATAACTTAAGGAAAGATTCGAGTGGATATAAGGAGTAAACTTTTTACATGGAGTCTAAAGCTTATAAAGAAATCCCCAGTCCTCCAGTTCCAAAATATTTGTCACTACTAATTAGGGTTACGACAATTAAAAGTCCAGACTGTTGTTGCTCAAACAGCATAGCACAAGCAGGAGGGCATATGTTGTACGGCATATGTTGTGTGTCGTCTTCGATGCAGGAAGGCTTTCTTTTCTCTCATGTCCTGCAAGCAGCTGAGCTGTTACACAGCTTACAGGCAAGGTAATTTCCAGTTTTCTCTATGCAGCTGAATGAATAATATTTTTTTCCCCCTGAACATCAGCATGGCAGGAGCCTCAGTTTTTAAAGACAGTGGAAAATCTCAATTTGGAATAGTCTAAGGGAAACATCAGGTAATTCTTAATAAACCTAATGAAATTGTCCCCCAGAATCTGAGTTCCAAGTATGTGGCCCTTCCTACTGCTTGGCTACATGTTAGGCAGAGGACTGCACCTCAGCATTTATGGGCCATCAGGACTCACTGAGGCCCAGTGAAATCAAAATTAACTTGTAGGTCAGAGGAGATGGTTAGAATCTTTAGTGGCTGAGCCTTTGCTGAGCAGCTACTAAACTAAAGTGTAAAATGCAATCAGCAGTTATTTTAATGAAGCAAAATGCAGCAATTTAACATAGCCAAGAAGCCAAGTAAGAGGAAAAAAAGTGCCTGGGATTTGACACAAAAAGGAGACAGCACTCCTTTCAAACCTACTGTACGAGCCACCAGAGTTTCCATCCTGCTCGTCACTTTTATCTACCAAAAAACAGCACTTTGCAGAGCTGGGAGAGAAGGCAAAGGCTGGGAACTATCTTTTAAAAATAATTTTAAATGGAAGGTTTAGTTTTTTCCAGTGCCTATGGCTTTGCACAATGTTAACATGCTCTGCCCAGCACAGCACAGTTCCTATATCTAGCATGCAGACATTCACCGCCACCAGCATGCACAAGCCAGCACTCCCATGCATGTCAGCAACAACTTACCTGAACTCCCAGGCAGGATTTATCTCATAAGGAGTTTTGTGGCTGCAGCAATGGGGGAGAGTAGGCATGGTACAGCAGCACAGGCTCCTGTTTGCCATGGCAATACCGACCAAAGTGCTTTCATGCTGACTGCTCACCTTCACGCTTTCCATCCACTAGCTTGGGCCTTTGTCTGCTATAGATGGCTCCACTTCTTGCTTTATACCCCTCTTTTGCACTCAGGGCTCTGCTTTTTCCAGTCTGCTGCCCAATCTGCTCCAGCCAGAAGCATCACCTTCCTGAAGGAGAAGCCATCTCCTGTGGAGCACTGTTGCTTCATCCCTCTGTAAGACCCTCAGCAGAGAACTGGGGCTAGTCTGCATCTCCACTGGAGATGAGCAAATCCTAATTCTATCAGAATCTAATTCAATCTGAGTTTTTTCCCATAGTGACAGGAACTGCTCAGTTTTCCTACCTTTTAGCTAACATCCTACAAGAAATCTGGCAATGGGCAGACAACATCCTGCAACCACATTTTACTTCTGAAGAAATAGATTGCAATGGCCCTAGCCCTGCCAGTACTGTTTGGTTTTCAATGTTATATTACACTGTACATCTCGGGGAAACTTTATTCTTGTTCTGTTTTAAAAATATTCTTTTATTAGATTTTTCCATTAAAATATACATTGCAAACAAAAGATAAACATAACATATATTAATGAAGTTAAATAAGAAACAGAATTAAAAACATAAACAGTACAGGAAAATAACTTAGTTAACACAAAATAAACACAGGCACATAAACTACAAACGTAAGTAACGTAAATTAACACACAAAATATGGTGGACAATACCCTGACACAGACTAAAAACAGGAGCTGCAAAGTGGCTGTAGAGGGTAAGTAGGGAATGGATGCTCCCGGCAAGCAGGATGCTCACCCATTCTTGGCAGCACGGTCTCATGAGTTACCCCCAGACTCCTGCAGAGTGGGCCCCACTGCTAAGGCTTGACTGACATGTTACTGCCCATCACAGTGAAGCTCAACCATCGTGAGTAAGGTTCCCACATTTGATATTGCTTTTTTCTCTTCTAGCTCATATCACTTATGAGAACAGTTTAGAACTGCAGTCCAATTAAAACCAGTATAATCTATTCCCATTTTATATTGGAATTCCTACACTTCCTAAGCGAGGCATTGCACTTTGCTTTGAGAAATACTGGTACATCACTGCATATGGCACAAAGACCTCTGTATTCACCCAGTTCTAGTACAGCTTCATAATGCCTAGAGTTCTCTCCCACCCCACCAGCACCACGAGGAAGATCCTCTTCGGTTATGGAGCAGTCTGGGCTCCTTGTATCTGAGAGTGAGCCAATTTTGGCATTAATTGAAGCTGCCTATGGACTACAGATCCAGGACCTGTTCCTCCCTCTGCCAAACACACAGGGTGACAGAGGCGCAGATGGATCACTGCAGCCAATACACAATGGTATAGCAGACTGTTTTTTTCAACCCACCTCCGAAAATGCCCGAACTGTATGTTGCTGCCCTGGCTCTCAGGCAAGGTGCAATTCTGTGCAAAGGATTCCATTTGTTAACTGCCTTCAGCACAAC
Organism: Pseudotriccus pelzelni; assembly: GCA_035584735.1. Classification (NCBI taxonomy): domain Eukaryota; kingdom Metazoa; phylum Chordata; class Aves; order Passeriformes; family Tyrannidae; genus Pseudotriccus; species Pseudotriccus pelzelni. Next base: position 27,907,003 of record JAWMRA010000161.1, read on the forward strand.
TGGGAGCCAGATATGTAAATGTCTTGCACAGAGGAAAACAGAAACACCACTGAAATATCAAACCGCTCTGGACTATCAGAATAAACTTGGCTGAAATCACAGCAGGGGCTAAGCATATCCTACCCCCCAAACATCTTGCTAAGGTTGTGGCTTAGTATCTGCAGCTGTCAGCTAGAACTGTCTGTAGTGGGAAGGTACCAACTTTTATCTGTATGCACAAAGATCACTCACCCACTTTGCCCACTCGGGGGCAAAAGGAAGTTGCCATCCTGTGACAGCAGCATTACACAGCAGTGCTTTTAGGAAGCGAAGTGAGGAATAACTTACCCACTAAAAGCAATGAATACTCATCCTTTAAAGGAGCCTCTGTATATAGAACAGACTACACAGCATACATGTAATACATGCAACCTACCACTTACCAAACTAGGAAAGGTACTGTGACGATACCAAGAATAGATGGGACGTATTCAAGCACGCGGTAATGAGTGAATACGTGCCCCATGCAGGCCATGCTCACGGTCCTCCGCAGCGCTGGGTGTGGACACTGACTAGTTATCACACGTCAGAGAACAATCAGACAACAGGCTGCAAACATTGGCTGAATCCCCTTTTTCCTTTGGGTACATTCTGATGCTTTCTGTTACCTAAGTAATGCAAGTTCCTTTTCTCAGTAAAAGCCAGTATTTGTTAATGATCAGAGCAGTGGAGCAAGCACATTTTCTTTTAAAATAAAGTATCTTCCAAAGATAAAAATAACCCTTTTGCCAGATGTCTTTTCTTGATGCCAAATCTAAGAAACTTTGGAATCCATTCCTGTGTCCTTCCCTTCTAGCTGTCTGTTCTGATAGCCACATCACCAGCATCTCAGTATATGACCTTTTTATAGTTTCCAGTTTTTCAACGACTATTTTCTACCAGTAATGGCTCAAACCTCTGTCTTTATTGTATTGCAGGCTCTGAGTACTTTCCCTGCCCTCAAATGCTGTTATCTCTTTATGCAAGCTGGTAGATCTTGGAAAGTGAAAAAGTGGAAAAGCTGGTAAATATATGACAGTTTTATGAGATTATCAAGGAACCAGTAAAAAAGATGATATCAGGCAGCAATTCTTTCTCTAGCCTTATGCCTTCTTCACTGCATTCATGGTTACTATTTAATAATACATCACAGTGACACACAGCTGTGCAAAATATCACACAGTTCACCTGAGAAAGATCCCATCAACACATTTCATGTGCATGACACCATACTCATGAATTAAGAATAAGACTGAGTGTGACTTGGACTCTGATCCAACAGCAGACAAACCAAGAGGACATAAAAAACAGCATGAGGCAGCAGCACTGGCCAAGGGATCAGGCTCATGATCAGGAAGATGGGGAAATAGCAGCAGGGAAGAACAAAGGTAACAACATGGAGCTGGGAGACTAGTGAGACCATCAAGAAAGGGACAGCCAGGCAGTCAGGGTAGACATTAAGGCTTGCATAGTTGTCTAATGCAAATGAGCAGATACATATGGAACTGAAACGAAACATGCGATTTTGGATTTCTGAACACTGAACTGAGATGCACTTACAGTCCTGAGACAAGAATTGTTCAATACAAAATTACCAAGAGATACCAGAAAATTAAAGCAGGGGAAATGCTACTGCGGAAATGCCCGTTTGCCTCACTACAAGAAGGAGGAGAACATTTTAGGCTCCAGACAGAAAGCATCCTGGGCACTGAGCATGACATCTACATCAAATACGAGATCTCCAGTCCTGTTCTTGTTTCTGGAAAAGTCATCCTTGCATGAGAAACCAAGGTGGGGCACTGGCTCCACAGCCATCAAGGATGTAATGTGGGACTTTGCCTGCAATGATTCTGGATGAGAATACAAAACCACCGGGCTGCAGCAAGGACTACATCAGCTCCTGCTTACCAGCTTCTCCTTCTGCCTACTGTACCTCTGGCTCCTATGGTTAATGAAACTGGGCGAGTCTGTTGATTCAGTTATTCACCTGTGCCTGGGAACTGACAATCTCCAGTCTTCATTGCCTTGCTGTCCCATACAAAATGTTCCATTCATAATGTCCGAGATTATTTAAATAAAAGACATTAGAAAACTTTCATTCTTACATTCTTAATCTACAGTCTACTTCCCACACAGCTCAAACACAGACCATCTTATCCTTCACCTTATTCTCTTTCAGTACTGAATAGAATTTACCACTTCGAAAAGCTTTGTGCTTCTTCATACCTAACTCCTTGATACATTTCACACCACATCTCTCCTCTGTATCTGATGTCTTCTAGTATGCTAAGTTTAAAATAAATATCCCAAGTCTTTCAGTCTCACTACATACTCACATTTCCTCTAGGACTTACCAGGATGGGTGCTTTTCCCATTAAGTATTACACTCTTTACAAACTGTAATGATGAAATATAAAGTACAGCCTGTTGCGTATCACATGCAAGCTGCAGGCAGCCTGTGCATGTCACACCTCTGTATCCACTGCACTGGACCACTATGGCTACAGGAAGGAACCAGGGGAAACACAGGGAAAGGCATTTCCCACAGACTCCAATGTCTAACCAGAAGTCTCGCATTTGCATCTTTGCCCTCCCCAGTCCTGTGGTGCACTCTCTGGCTGTCGTTGTTGGTTTTGTCTAGAGCTGATGGGTCCTGCCATCACTTGGGCTGAGTTTCACAAGGGGCTCTGGACAGCAAATGCCTCTCCCTTCTCCCAGGTTGTGCCAGTGTTCTCTCTGTCATCAGACAGAGGGACTCGAAAAGACACTCAAGAGCTTCTTTGCTTTGTTCCGGTAAAGACCTTTTTCAGTCCAGGAACGTAATGCCTAACAGTGTCCCACATCAGTCAGTTCAGCCAGAATTTGTAAAAATTCTGCCTAAACAATAGATCACTGCTCTGTCCACTCTCTTGCCCTTTAAAGCACAAAGACTGAGAACTGTAACCCTCTCAAAAGTGGTAACGTGTGTGTGTGTGCCTTTTGTTCTTAAAGAAATGTCATCTGGGAATAAAATGCAGAGATCTCAGCACTGAGTCACCACCTTGATACTGAATCAGAAATTTTAACTCCTGTTTTCTTACAGGGAAATTCCTTCCTTGAAATATAACCATTTTAGGAATGTTTGAATTCAAGTCTTAGTATTATGGGCCAGGCTTATCTAAGTTACCTGTTGAGGCTGGTATCCATAGGTTTAATCCCTGTTATTGCTGGAGTACCCATTGCTGCTTTTAGAGATAATACTCAAGATGCAACAAAGGAACCCCCTCCTGTTTCCTCCTTTATTAAATGTAAATGGCTACCAGCACAAGTTAGGCAGAGACTTGGTGGCTTCCTTTGTGAGACAAAAGCAGCAGTGGTTCCCCTAAATGTACTCATTAAAATATATTTTCCCTCTCTCTTGGCCCTGAAGGATCATCTCAGCTTATGAGAACTAAGCTTCTGTCTATCTGATTATTAAATAATTTCTAAAGCAGATGGAAAACTACAGTGGTTTAAACAGCTAGGCTGAGACTGCTGAGCTAAAAATAGTATAGCAGGCTCCTTTTAATTAGTACAATGATGAAATATGGCAGAAAAGAGAGATGTAGATATATGGATTTGTGTGTATGTGTGTCTTTAAAATTAAGTTACTACCTCAATACTAGGTATTATTTATAACATATATGATACATGATGTCTGATTTTAATGATGCCATTTATCTTCACTTGGGAGAGAAGACAGGCTAACTCTGCTTTCATAATGTCAATCCTTGCTGTATTCAAAAGGAAAATTGTAATAAGATAAACCTGCCACCATGCACAGTGCCATCCTTTTTAAAATGAGGTGGATTAGTAAGTGCTCCAAAGCAATAGACTGTCAGCTCTGCAACTCCGTGAGATCGACTGTTCCCCGGGGCACCATAGAGAGCATGGAAGAGTCAGCCTAGCTTTATATCTGTGATTCCACAGCACAAAAGCCTGGCACAGGGCCAAAGGGGTCAGGTACTGGGATGTTTATCCTATCACTGTGCTGCCTATGTGTTTTTTGAGGACTCTTCAAAACCGAACAGAGGAGAAAAGGCATCTGCCACCCTTCTGCTACAGCAGTCCTGGGCTACTACAGTGCATGCCCTGTAGTGTTCTGCTGCACCATGCAGATGTGGCCCTTTTATGCTCACCAAGTGACTGATAACCATGATGCTTGGTCTATTGGACCACACAGCTGGTGGCCAGGCTGTGGTGGGGGCCTGCCATAAAACACACTGACATCACAGCTGCAGGCTGCTCACAGGTAAGCTGAGGAGGCTGAGGATACCTGGCCTGTTGGGTGCTGGATCGGACAGGTGTTCCCTTGCTCCAAGGGGAAACCACAGAGGGAGGTACTGCAAAATATGCCATTTGGTACAGAAAGACCTGACCAGCGGTGGGTACAACCCCCTTTTGGCCATTGCACTAAGGTATCAGCTGGTCCTTTGTAAAGACCTGGAATGAAGAGGTAAACAATCACCACAGTGAAAATTCCCCTGTCAAAATCTTACTGTCAGTGTCTTGCTTAATGCAGATCAGATAGTACCTGGCTTTCAGAAAGATTTGGTGCAAAAACTTGGTGCATTCATTAGTCATGAGCTGCCTTCTCCTAGTCAAAAGTATCAAGCCAAGGAAGATGAGACAGTGTGGTTTGTGGAAATTGAAGAGCGGTATAAAAAATTACGTAAAACCCTGTTCTTATTCCCCACTGATCCACGTGAGGGTGGCAAGCCTCTGGCTGGCTAGTAGGAATCCAAAGTGTCTTGCTAAAGTATGTCAAATGGTCTGGAGTTCATCTCTGTCTCATGAGTTATGACTCTGAGAGGAGCAGGAGCCCTGTGGGTAAGACAACTTCCACTTGCTTCAAGCCCACACTCCTGAAGCCAAGATGTACAGCTTTCCACCAATGCAGATGACCAATCTGGGAGTACTGAAGGATTTTTCAAGGGAGGCATTTAACTCAAGTAAGGGACAAAAAACCTATGCTACTGTGTGCAGTTTGTCAACAAAGCTTTACTGTTTCTCTTTCTGAAGTGTTGTATTGTTTCCTGTCTTTGTCAATCAAGAGATGGTGAGACCCAAGCAACTAGAACAGGCAAATCTAGAGAGTCTGATTTTTTTCACTCAAATGAAGACTCACTGTCTAAGGAGCTGGGCATGTCCGGCATCCTAGCTACAGCTAGGCTTTCTCTGGTATGGAAAGCAACACTGTAAGTACAGTATTATGAGTAAGGAAGGAATCATGCACCTCCTGGTCTGGCTCTATGCCACCTACAGCATTAGCAGAACAAAGTTCCCCAGCCTCATACAGTGATGCAAAAGCAGGCTGTAACAACATTAGATATATGTTCTCCCTCTGTTGCTTATCACAGTTGAAAAGTTATAGCAAAATTAATCAATAGTAACTGCTTTGTTTGAAGAAAGAATTAGCTAAAAATTATTTGAGGGAGGTTCTCAACTGGCCTGAAGTGCCAGAGCACTACAGGAAACAATAACTGATTGATGCTGGGAGAGAATTTTTAATACACATTTCAAATATTCTTATGACCTTACTAATAATCATGATGATGCAGAAAGAACAAACACAGTCAGGCCACTTTATTCCTTGATGTAAGTGTCTTTTAGCTATTCCTCAACTAACAATTTTCCTGATATTTTTGCAAAATTACACATATCTCCAAGTTGTGTGCTTGAAATCCACATTTAGATCTTGGAATTCAAATGCAATTTACATTAAAATTTATGATTTTATCCAAAACCAAGTTCTTGGAGTTCTACCCCAAGTTTTGCATTGTTTCCACTTCCTATGCCTTTGGCAGGGTTTCCCAGTGAGTACAAAGGTTGTGGGGCACATCTGGCTGGGCAGTCACACCACCAACCCCCCCGGCCAGCTGAGACCGTTGGGAACTGTCCCAGGAAGTAGCCCATCTGCCAAAGTGCACGACAAGGTGTGTGGCACAGAGTATGTACTGCAGTAGCAAGGCCAAGCCTTCAAGGACCTCAGTTCAATCAGTGACCATGAGATGGTGGAACTCAGGATCCCGCATGGAGAAAGCAAATCAGTAAGCAGGACTAGAACCCTGAACTTCCAGAGAGCTATCTTCAACCTCCTCAAAGACCTAGTTAGAGGAATCCCATGGGATAGGGTTCTAGAATAGAAGGGGGTCCAAGAGAGCTGGTAAATATTCAAGCATCACTTCTTCCAAGCTCAAGACCAATGTATTCTCATGAACAAGAAATTAGACAAAGAGGGCAGGAGACCTGCATGGATGAGCTGGGATGTGGAAAAAGGAGCAGGCTACACCAGAGGTCTATAGGGACATCATTAGAGTATGCTGGAATTGAGTCTGGCAAGGGATATCATGGACAACAAGAAGGGCTTCTACAAGCACATCAGCAGCGAAAGGAAGACTAGGGAAAATGTGGGGCCACTGCTGAAACACATGGGTGTCCTGGTAATGGAAGACACAGAGAAGATGGAATGACTGAGTGCCTTCTTTGCCTCAGTCTTTACTTCTGAGGCTGCCCATCAGGAATCCCAGACCTTAGGGGTAAGAGAAGAAACCTGGAGAAAGGCCTCCCTCGGTCATAGAAGATTGGGTTAGAGATCAGCTAGGCAGACTTATCACCCATAAATTCATTGGCCCTGATGGGATGTACCCACTGGTGATGAGGGAACTGGCAGATGCTGTTGCTAAGCCACTCCATCACCTTTCAAAAATCATGGAGAATAGGAGATGCGCCTGATGACTGGAGGAAAGGTAATGTTACTCCTATCTTCAAAAGGGGCAAGGAGGAATACATGAGAAACTACTGGATGGTCAGCCTTATCTCCACCCCAAGAAAGGTGATGGAACAGATAATTCTGGAGGTCATTACCAAGTGTGTAAAAGAAAAGAAGGTCATCAGGAGATGTCAGCATGGATTCACCAAGGGGAAATCTGACAGCCTTCTATGATGGGTCAATAAGACAAGAGCAGCGGATGTTGTCTACTTGGCTTCAGGAAGGCTGTTGACACTGTCTCCCATAATGTCTTCATAGGTAGGCTCAGGAAATTTGGATTAGATGAATGGACAGTGAGGTCAAGAACTGCCTGAATGGCAGAGCTCTGAGCATCATGGTCAGTGGGATAGAATTCAGTTGGAGGCCTGTGGTCAGTGGTGTTCCCCAGGGATCAATACTGCTTGCTCAACTTGTTTATGAATGACCTGGACAAAGGGATAGAATGCACCCTAAGCCAGTTTGCTGATGATACAAAACTAAAGGAACTAGCTGATACCCTTGAAGGCTGTGCTGCCATTCAGCAGGACCTTGGTAGGCTGGAGAGTTGGGCAGAGAGAAACCTAATGAGGTTCAACAAATACAAGTGTAGGGTCCTGTACTTGGGGAGGAATAACCTACAGTTTGGGAGCTGACCTACTAGAGAGCAGTTCTGCAGAGAGGAACTTAGGGGTCTTGGTGGATGACAAGTTGACTATGAGAAATGTGACCTCATATTATTCTGCTTCCAAAATAGGCTCAGTGCTCCCCCTCCTGAAGAGAGCCAAACACTGGGGGTCTGTTCCAGCCAAAACTTAAGCATACTCAAGATCATCATGCCTGTGCAGGGACAGCTGGAATATGTGATCCTGTAATGAGCAATCACTAATGCACAGTGGAGCTCTGGGAACATGGGCTGCTGTACTGCTCCACTCCTACACAGCTGGAGACCTGCAGTGCATTTTGGAGAACTAGAGCATGCAGAATTAACTTCATCTTAATTTAGTCCCCTGGGTACACCATAAAGTTCCCACTTTGGTAACGCTGTCTTCTGAGGACATTATGACATGCCAACAAAGTGACTATTTTCTCATCTGATGGAAGTGACAAACTGCCATAATGCAAAGTATAAAAAATTCAGACCCTTCCTAGTTCTGGTAGCTATGGTGCCATCAGAAGATGACATTTTATATCTGTATTAAGAAAAATGAAAGAAAATATTTACAGTATGCTAGCCAGTAAGACAAAAATGAACTAAAGTGCTGACCAATCTACAGCAATTTTTTTTACAGCTACTTATATTTTAATCCTACCATCCACAACTGAGCTTGTCAAGTTACCCTTCAAATCAAATGCAAGAGAAAAATCCATCCTTGGCTGTGCAACTATAAACCCAGCCAGTCTAGTAAAGTGAGAGTTACTCTTTCATGTATTTGGCAAATCTGGGAGCGGAATTTACCACTTGGTGTAAATATTTCTGCATAGTTTGTTTTAAAAAAAAATAAAAATCTTGCCTACTCTTCTTCCTGGCAGACTCTTAGAAAGTAGTAAATATGCAGATGGGCATAGTGATATATTTTGTATCAACATATTTTAAATGTGTGCATATGCATTAGCTATATAAATACATTCCCCAGGAAGTCTGCCAGTGGATATACTAGAAAGCCTTGTGTGTTACATTTGGGTTTGCTTGCGCAGTAGCACAGCAGCATCGGGAAGAACCGCTCTAGCTGTATTTGCTCTACGACAGCTCATGCTTACCTGTGCAGTTCCCTGTTTCTATCTGCATGTACAAATGTTTGAGATTTATATAAATATACATACATACACGTACGAGCAAGAATATCATAAAACCATAGTTTGATTTGGAAGGAACCTTAAAGATCCTCTAGTTCCAACCCCCTGCCATGGGCAGGTATAACTTTCACTAGACCGTGTTGCTCAGAGCTCCATCCAGCCTGGCCTTGAACACCTTCAGAGATGGTGGATCCACAACTTCTCTAGCCAATCTATTCCAGTGCCTCACAATGCTCACAGTAAGGAATTTCCCCCTAATATCTAATCTAAACCTACTTTCTTTTAGTTTTAATTCATTCCCCCTTGTCCTGTCACTAAGTGTTCTCAATGTTTCTTATAGGCTCCCTTCAAGCAGTGAAAGGGCACAATTAGGTCACCCCAAAGCTTTCTCTTTTCCAGACTGAACAACCCCAATTCTCTCAGCCTTTCCTCATAGGAGAGGTGCTCCATCCCTCTAATCAACTCTGTGGCCATTCTCTGGACTCGCTCCAACAGGTCGATGTCCTTCCTGTACTGGGGACCCCAGAGCTGGATGCAGCACTCTAGGTGGGGTCTCACCAGAGCAGAGGGGCAGAATCCCCTCTGTCAGCTCTGGCCACGCTGCTTTTGATGCAGCCCAGGAGACAATTGGCTTTCTGGGCTGCCAGTGCACATTGTCAGCTCATGTCCAGCCTTTCATCCACCAGCACCCCCAAGTCCTTCTCAACAGGGCTGCTCTCGATCTGTTCATTCATCCCCCAGCCTGTACTGATACCAGGAGTTGCCCTGACCCAGGTGCAGCACCTTGCACTTGCTCCTATTAAACTTCACGAGATTCCCATGGGCCCATTTCTCCAGCTTGTCCAGGTCCCTCTGGATGGCATCCTGTCCTCCAGATGCGTCAACCACACAATATATACTGTATATATATATAGTCTAATGCCTTCATTATAAAACTGTTATAAAGCCTTAACAAAATCTATCAAGTCCTATGAAATATTGCTCTGGGTGATACATAAAGACCATAGCAGTATGTCAAATCCATATGACATATCAAGTCAAATTGTACTTGATAATGGTCAACAGAAGAGTAATTCCCTACTGACTCAGCTGCTGCATCTTCAGCTCTAGTGCAGTGCTTGCTCTGTACCACCCCATGTTCCATCCTGTGCCGTCCAGTATCTCTGCTCCTCCACTGCCTCTGGTCCTGCACTCTCTCCCTGCTTTTTCTGTTCTCTAGAAAAACTGCTGCACAGACAGATCCCTGAAAGTGAGTGGGACAAGCTAGTCTTGCCCAAGCTCTGGAGTCCTATCCTGGGGGCTGGAGAGAAGCAGCTCTGGTCCATGTCCAATGCTGCCCTGTGCTGCAGCATTCCTTCCCAATTGGACTAGCTTCCCCCTCCTGGACTGGCTGGAGGTTGGAGACTGGCAAAGGACAAGAGAGGGAGGACATCTGTCCACTGCCCTTGAGACCCCACCATCCCCTTGTCTAAAAGGTTTGACAGTGTTTCATGTTTGTTGCTACTACTGTGTTCCTTTTCCGGTGCTGGTACCACGAGCAAGTCAAAGGGTGTTGCACATCTCTGTTTTCATGAGCACTGACAGCGGGGGCAACGGAGGAAGTGGTGTGGGTGGATGTGATGGTAGGTTAACCATGCACTATGGAACCATATGGATACTACTGCAGTGGCGCTATGAGAACCATGCTCTTTGACATGACTGAGCAAGGAAAAGCCACAACAAATACTGTAGTGGGAACATAGGAAAAAGACAACTTTGTATTTAATTCTAGACAAAAATCAACTTGCTTTTTCAATGATGATAGGCTGGAATGAGCATTCTGGCATTTCTGCCCCCCACCCCCAGCCCCTTCTCTAGAGCTTGTATTTAGATGAGCTACAGTCTTAAGAGAGAAGCTGCAAAGATGCTAGCTGCAAAAATAAAGGATGAAATAAAAATTCAAGCATCCACATTCCCCCCAATTAAAAATGAAGTTCTGAGGAAACGGAGGAGGGAGAAGAAAAGGAACTTACCACGCTGCGAGTGAACTTTTCTAGAGAAGTTCTACGACCTTGCTCATTCTCTGTCTTAACAAGGAAAAAAGTTGGGAGAGAAAAATACAGAAAAAAACCCCTTCAGCTTAAATGCAGTCGTTCAAAACAACAGCAAAATATAGGGAAGCAGCAAGTGAAAAAAGTTGTAAAAAAATATAAAAAGCAGAAATCAATGTTTGCAACAGCAAACATAAGAAATCAAAATGCCTTAAAGAACGAGAGACATCGCAACTTTTACTCTCAGAGAATGTTACCTTTTCTCCTGTGAGATTTTTGAATGGCTCAAATCGGTCTGAGCACTGCTGTGTCTTACAGCTATTGGTATTGATTTCTTGTTCATTGAGTTGTCCTTCTGGCTGTTTGAGCTGGGACCTCTGATTCTGGTTAACATCTGCCAAACAGCTGATCGGAGGCTCCCATCTACTTGCTTAGAGTGATGAAAAAAACCACAGTAACATTTACACTGTTAAAAAGCAATGTGTGAGGGAATACAGCACTGGGAAAAAACCACCACTGGACTCATTGCCAGGGAACCTACACTCTTCTACTTACCCAAAGGGTAGGAAGCATATTTCCAGTAAGTCTGGCTACATCAAAACACAAGACAGCAGAGGCATTCTTCGAAAGGCCACAAAAAGATAGAAGGCAGATTTGGAACACTGATATTTTTGTACCTGGAGTACAGGACTATTCAAATGCAGGAAGACCTTCAGCTGCATGAGAAGACAAGTGTGTGCATCATGGCTTTATTAATGTAACCCTGAGAAAGCTGCTCACTGCAGCGCTTCGTTCATTTGGCACAAGGGAGATCTAATTGTCACTAACAAGGAAGAGCTAAATAACGTATTGGTATGTTTGCTGGAATATCTAAGAGAAGAAATTTGTTAGGAGAAGAAATTCAACAATATGAAGGAAAGTCATTGCAGTCAGAAAGCTGTCAGCACTGCTCATTTCCAGGAGAGAAACTTATTTTAAGTTTGCTGGTGAGCCAGCAAAATGGGTAAGATGGAAGTAAAACTGCTGCAAAGGAAATAAGGAGCTATGCACAAGGGAAAACCACAGCAATGATGGTGCATGAGAGTGCAGTGGAAATAAGCATTGCACTGAGAGAGGCAATAGCTGACATATCACCTGCCACAGATTCAGCTGCAGTAACAACACCCAGAACAAAGCATCAGTGCAAAAATTAGATGGAAAAGATGTAAGGAAGCCAAAAGCTCAGATAAGTAAGATGAGAACTTGTGTAGGTGAGTCCAGACAAAGCCTTTTGATTCTTCTGCATGTTCATCACAGCTCTCTGATATCTACAAGGTTATTCGGAAGCATCCCAGGCAGAGATGAGACATATTGTCCCTGCCACATCACCAGAGATGAGACCAAAACGTAAGGCCCTTTTAAGACAAGCAATGTTCTTTGTCCAGATCAAAGAGTCAAACAACCTCCCCACTTATAACCATTTGAGGAAGTCACACCATCAGCTCTGATGTCCCAAAAGTGGTATCAGAAGTCAAAGTTAGAGGCATGTCATTTTAGCCCATACAGAGGATGAAGCCAAGGCCTAAAAGCAAGTATCAAGCAACAAAACAGACTTCCTGGCTGGCAGGAAGTCCAATGGTCCCCAAAGGAGTATTTAACGTGCGCTAAGCCAAGGGTTAGTTGCCTCTCCTTGCATGTGAGAGGAGGAGAAAGGGGAAGGAAACGTCACTCTTCTGCTGAATATTACAGCAGTCAAAGTGCACAGAGCATCACAGACTGCCTCTGTGAAGGAGCCTCAGAGGTGTCTCCACACCCCAAAGAAGCAGAGATGACACAGAGAGCCTTCAGTCCTGCCACCTTGGCTGAACATGTCTCAGTGAGCAGGACTGAGGAGATGAGTGGGCAGCTGGGCAGTCAAATTAAAGACACAATTTCATTCAGCAGAAGAAATACCTGGACAAAAGACAGAGTGTTCTGCAAGGATCCCTACGGGAGCAAGGCACTTGGAGTCTGCAGCACTGCAGTGCTGGGGGCTGGAAAATCAGTGTCTGGCTCAACTGCATTTTGAAGTGAAGGTTTGGTGTGCACTGGGGGCAAAAGAGAGTGAGCTGCTGAATGCAAACCACGCTGTGCCCCTGCACTTGCCAATCAAAATTTAGTGCCTCTGCTTTTTCTACCTGCGAGGTGATGCAGCTTCCCCCCCAGCAGAAAGGCAGGATAATGGTCTCCAAAGATGATGAGCACGTTGTTGGGATGCTGAGAGCTTGTCTGGCACAGGGAGCCCCCCACAAGGCTGTTTGCTGCCTACCACAACTGAAGACAGGTGTGGGGAAGCAGCCACGAGGAGTATTGACAGCGTCTCACAGAAGCACCTTGCAAAGCACAGTCTGCAGTCACTCTACGCATTTGGCATGGTGGTGGCAGGCTGGGACCAGCTGGATGCATGGAAAGCTCATCCCCGTAGCATCCAGCTCTGAATCAAAGCATGACATTTTCTAGTAAAATAAAAAACAGCTGAGGCAGGCTGGCTGCAGAGAGATGAGCCGGTTGGAGCAGTTTTAATGTCTGTGGGTGTGGGTGCTGGCTGGCTGGCTCACTGGCTCTTCCTGTCTGCTTGCCCCTGTGGCTGGCAGCCTGCTGTGGATGGAACCGCCTGCCCACATCTCCACCACGGCGCAGAGGTGGGGAGGCTGCCTTGCACAGCAGATGAAGGAAATTTAAAAATAACAAAGTAAAAAAAAAAAAAAAAAAGAGACTGAGTCAGACCTATCTCAGTCCTGGGAACAGACCTGGGGTGTGGACCCTGGAGTCCTGCCTGCTGCAGCACTACAGCAGCATTTGCACAAACATGCACTGTGTGTGCAAAGGGGCAAAAGCAGAGAAACACATGTGCATGCCAGGTCATGTAGTCCTCCCAGGTGCAAAAAAAAGCAAACTTTGCCAGTAAATACACCGAGAGACTCTACCAGCTAATGGCAAAGAACATGTGCATTTGGATAAAATCAAAACAGCTATCCCTGCTGCAACTGAAAACCTCTCAGCCCAGGTAGATAGAGAAAAATAGATTTTACCACTTAGAAGCCATTCACTAATTATTGACTTTCTTCTCCGAATTTTCCTTTGTTTTTAATGATTAATTATTTACACAGCCATTCAATTTTAAGTTCCTTTGTAAAGATTCTGCTGGCTCAGAGTTTAAGTAGAAAAAAATTAAGAAAATCAGCTGACAGTGATTATTAAAAGTAATTATGAGAAAAGCGCTCAGCATCTTACAACATTGAAGGCAAGTCCTGCCACTGAATCAAACTGTCCATGTGCGGCCTAATGGGACTGAGATGGGGGCATAATCTGCATTAGGAACCTTCCTGGACAATACAGAGCAGTCAGCACAGGGGTCTGGATAAAGGCAATGCTTCAAAAGGCGTGTGTGTAAAATGGAACCTATCCCTCATGGCATGAAGGTCCTAACCATTCCCTTGCTGACACTTTTTGCCAGGGATCTGAAAAGGTGTAGGGAAAAACATACAAAAACTTGGTCTTCTGAACTTCAAGTCTGCAAAAATCTCTCCTTCCCTCCTTCGCTCACTCCCTCCCTCCCTGGGTTTATTTTGTTGGCTATCAAATCCTTTTGTATGTGAATTTGGAGTGTGGAATGGGGTTTATTTTGAACTTTAACTTGGTGAAAAATATTTGTTCCAGAGAGAATGGCATCAGATGAAAATAAAGGATAATTATTTCCCTGACCAAAGCCCAGGGTCCTGGGCTTCTCAGGCAGTCATGTCTACCTGTCCAAAGTGAGAAAGCAAAGGCACTACCAAGTGACCAGAACAGTATTTTGCATATATTTTGTGTGCATTTGAACAGGAAGACGGTGAATTCACACTTCTCTGAACCAGATGGAGAGAAAGTCAATTCTCTAAACCAAGCAAACACCAACCTGCTCTTCCTTCAGTGTGGCAGGGCTTACTCCTGTGGCTTTGCAGCCTGGCTGCAGTGCAGCCCTGGGTGCCTTTCCAGGATGCTTCCCTGCCTGCAGGCAGGGCTGGATGGCAGGAAGCCACCCCATGCCAGGCTGACATGAACACCAGGACTGTGACAGTTCAGCTGCCACTTCTGTTAATGCAGAGAAGCCCCCCAATGTCACTGTTTCACCTTTACAGTGAGTAATGGAAAGTGCCTCAAGGTTTTTTCTGTTTCTTTCTCCCCCTTCTCCACAGAAATAACTAGCAGAGCTTGTGTCTGGCTGCTCCTTCACCATTAACAAAAGTTCCTGCACATAACTGATCTACACTGCTCTTTCCCCAGGGAATAAAACCCTGCTCTGCATCCAAGTCACCCTGCCTAAATGCCTCCTTGCCTCGAGTGAGGAGATTTTTCACAGCACTTGTCCTGATGGGTGGCTCGCTGCTGCCTAAGGACATCCAGCTCCCATTTTGGCTGCTGTGGAGAAGGGCTGGAGGGCAGCGCAGTGGTGATTACCTGCTGTGCAGTACCCTGCAGTAACTTGCATATCAGCAGAAATAACAGCAGGTTGACACTTGACTTTGCTCAGCACAAGTGGGGCATGTCTTGTAGAGACACGAATAAAATGCAGTAAGTTGGTCAGGGTTCTCAGCACCATCCAGCCCTTCACTGCTAAACCAGATGCTTTCAGCAGCCCCGTGATTTCTACCTGCTGCAGAGAGGGGGATGGGCATGAATGCACAGAACTCAAATTGGGCTGGGCATATGGCCATTCCTTCTGAGGACAGGGCTCCAGCCTCGTCCCTCCTCTTCTCCAGCCTGGCAGGGAAGAGGACTTTTGTTGGAGGCAGAAAGCTACACCCAGCTTTCCCTCTCTGCAGCTCACTGCTTCCAATCACACCCTTGCTGGAGGCCAACCTCATATTCCCCGCTGAGCACCATGAATCTGCAGGATTGAGGCCAATAATACTGCGGTTATTTGCAATAATGACACTGGGAAGAATGAAGAAAAAAAAATCTTAAATGGATTAAGAAAGTATGTATGCCTCGTCTGCATACAGCCTATGTCGCTGTCTTGTGTCTGTTAGTGGTGTGAACAGGATGTTCCCCTCATAATTCTGTCATTGTATCTCAATCCTGACCCATAATTTCTTCTCCCTTTTTCCTTTCCATTACTGTACTCACAGAGCAGGGAGGGGTAGCTCCACTTCTGTGGTTATTGTATGGTGTGGAAGAAAATAACTCTTCAAACTTACAGTATCTTACAAATATAAAAAATGTCAAGCGTGTTTGGAATCACTAATCAAGCTTTGGCTTCAAGCTGATCAGGTCATTATTATTGTTGCCATTTGACAAAGAGTAGGATATGAGAGAGGCAAAGTTGAACCTTTTTTCCCCCAAGTTACACAAGAAATTTTGTGGGGGAACCAGGGGAAGCACATGAATTTTTATAGCTCCCAGTCCTGTGCTCTAGCCACACAGTCAACTCTTCTGCCCTCTCAGTTTGCCACAACCCAGTGCCAAAGGGCAAAAGATCACAAATAACATAAACTTATCCACAAAATGTTCACGTGTGAATCTGAAGCCATAGTTTATTTGCTTAGTGCAAGCAACTCTTTTATTCCATGTCCGTCATGCTGTGCTTCTGACAGAACTTATTTTCAGTAGGGGAAGTAAGGCTGTGTCATACAGTCTGGTATACAGGCAAATGTGAGGATAATGTCTTTGGGGAAAGACATGCCTCAGAGAGATGTGCTCATCAAGACCTAAAGAACGGCAGTGAATTTCTATTCACACCAGTGAATCCAGGACTTTCCTTGCAGGTTCTAAACCAAATCCTGCAGCCACACGGGCTTTGATATGCCACTGGGTTTCTCTTTTCCTTCCCTCTGCTTTCCAGCTATTTAGAGGAATTTTAAAAGGATGCCTCTCAAAGCTGCACCAAAGGTCCTCAGGTTAGGACTGTGTAGCTCAGTGCACAGAAACTTCTTATTTTTTCTGTCAGCATTTCTGTACCTACACTCTTTCCAAAACATTCACTTGTCCAGTATAAAGCAATGTGGTTGCACAGAGATTTACAGGCTCCAGAGTAACACCAACTCCCCTCCCACATCATGTGAAGCTGCACAGATCTACTCTTGCCTTTTTTGTGCTTTGATATATTTACTCGTGCACCCACAGCTCTTTCTAAAAGAAACTTGATTCTTGCTTTCATGGCTGTGTTAACATGACACCAAAACCTGCTCCTCCGGCAGTTTGCGGGGGAATGAGGATGTCATGCTGACACATCCAGGGCTTGATCTGACAGCAAACAAGGATCGCAAAAAAATAAACCTGCAGTTTGAATGGGCACGGCTGGGAGGAGAAAACTCTCCTAGCTTTCAAGCACACGAACCCTCATGTGTTTAATGGAGACTTGGGGGTAAGGAGAACCATAAATTGCTAGGGGTAGGAAGACGGCAGAGGTTTTTATGCTTTATACCATCAGAAGACTTTGCCTTATGCTTCCTTCTTTCCCCACAGCCTCTGAACTCTAAGACAGGTCTAACCTGCACTGGCTTATGCTGTCACAGACCAGACATTTTAAAACAGAAGGCTAACTGCTGCCCTTCACTACCTTCCCCTAACCACCTGCCAGTAGTTTTGGCACAGCAGACAAAGAGACTTGTCGCCTTTTGTCACCATATGCATGCTTTTAGGGCACACAATGACAACCAGGACAAAAATACCACTGGGATTTCATTGTATTGTGTGGATGCAATGTAATTTGGCAGCACACAGAGAATGCAGCACAAAAACAGCAGGGAAGACGGTGACAGGAAACCACACAGTCAGGCTGCAGGAGTCAGGAGTCAGTTTACATACGGCCCTGGAAGCCAAATGTAAGTGGGACACATACACATGTACACATGTACATGGCATGCACATGCACACAGACAGACACACAGACCCATAGGAATTATTCAGGAGGTGCAGGAAGCATTTGAGCACAGCCACAAATGCTGAGATCAGTAGCTTATCTCCCAGACCTCTCAGAAAGAAGGGGCACAGGGACAGGAATTGTTGTAAATCTGTGTAATCACTCCTTTGCTGCCCTAATCCGGGGGCTCCTGACAGAATCATGGTGCTGGCAGAGCTCATGCAGATACTAAAAGGTTAAGAAGAGCTCAAACCCAGATCTCCTGTGAGACAATGGGGCTGGAATTCTTGATTACTACATGCGTTGTAATTATTTCCTGTCTCAGAGGAAAAAGAAACATCTCTGGGGAGGCAAAAGCAAGGGAAAGGGAGAACAGGAGTATGGAAATCACTGAAGGAGAATTTATAGGTAAGACATCCAAAGGATGCCTCACATGGTGAGGCTAGGCAGGTGAAAACCTTAATGGGTGAATTTTGCACCAGTTATGAATAGATTGCTGGGTTCTGCTTCTCATACCACACACCATCTTTTCCATGAGAAAGAGGCAATACAATTTTAATTGCCTACCTGTAGTTTGGGAGACAACTGTGCAAGACAAACACCTTTCAACATTATTTTTACCTTGGGTCACCGTATTTTCCCCAAAACTCATGCTGAGGCTGTGCACACGGATGCCATACCCTGTGCCCCGAGTGAAGAAAAAAGTACTCATTCCCTTCTTAAAGGAAAAAAAGAAAAAAAGGAAACAGCATTTTCATTTTCACATTAGCAGCAAGCAGCAGGTGAGAATCAAGAGGTGCTAAGAGATGCAAGCATGTCCTTTCCAACAGATACCTTCTTCTTCGCCAGCAGTAAGTCCTGGTAAGCATTGGAACGGAGGAAGCGCGCATAGCTGTCACTCTTCATCAGCTTGTAAATGTGCTCCTGTGGGAAGGGAGGAAATGAGAGACAGAGAATTGTTATCAAACCTCATTTAGACATCACAGGGATTTAAAACACAGCAAATTAGAAGGAAGAGAGAGTGATCAAAGTTCTAAGTAAGGCTGCGATTATTGATTATCTGTGCTGTGGTAGGGTACAGGAGGTCCATCCTGGGGCAGGATCCTGCTGTGCCTGGGGCTGTATAAACACAAAACAAAGAGATGGCCCTCACCTCAAAGGCTGGCACACATTATTCGATAATCAGTGTTATTCTGCAAACACTGCAACTCTCTGAAGTCTCCAGATTATAAGCAGGTGCCTAGCCTGTCTGAAGCTACTGGGATGCCTCTAGAAGGAAGAAATAAACACCAGAAATTGTCCCATACATTAGGTTTCATTTTACCACTCGTAGATACCAGGACTGTCACCCAGCACTCTCCTTCTGGTCACGGAAGGGAACTGATACTTGGACACATTTCATCTCCACTTAAGACATGCATTTAAGCAAGCAAACCTGGTAATATCCTGAAAAAGCTCGTGTCTCTGGTGACTATGCAGGGAGGTTACATGAATAGCTCAGATATGGATGGATACACCTTACATCGGATGAGTTTCTCTTTTGGGTTCTTTCTTCTCCTAGCAAGTCTAACTACTGTTACCAGTTTGCTCTGAGAAAATCTTCAAACTTAGAAAGTAGTGTTTCATTGCAGAAGAACTTAACACATATCCTTTTCTAATTTCCTTCCTTAGTTTTACTTTCCTGCTGAGAATCCCTTAACACAGCCAACTCTTCTCCTAGTTATCCCTAGAGTTGTAATAGATATTATCCCAAACACGAAGAAAATAAAATCAAAATACTTTGACCAAATAATGACTGAGAACACACAAAAGGAACTCAAGAGAAAAACAGGCACCCTGGGCATTTCTCTTAAACTTTGCCCAAGGAAGCACTTTTACAGAGTTAATGAGCAGTTTTATCTATACTGATTTATACAACATGAAATATTCTCTCCTATCCTAAAGCCATTGTACATGAAACTTTAGAAGAACCAAACCAGACACAAGTCGCACAGCTTATTTCAGTGTGTTAACAAGCCAAGCAGAATTCCCTTATCTTCACCAACACGGGTAATTAGCGATGACCTGTCTATACACAGAAGAACTGCTTAATTCAGCTTTCTTACACTATTCGGTGTAGTCCTAAGAGGGGCATAACTGCCACTGGTTTTCCTACGACACAGCATAAATGTATCCTTTGAGCTACAACCTGGTGTGGAACAATTTTTACTGGTTAATTTCCATACTTGCTTTTAGTCTTGACAGATCCTCATTTGTGCAGCACTATCTAACTGAAGGACAGCGCAAGATTTTGTAACAGGAACACTCATATAAAGCCATTCCGCAAATGTCACCCTTCTTGCTTAAAAAAAAAAAACACATGGGAGGGCACTGTTTCATACTCCTCACATACAGCATTGCCATGAGACTTCACATCCAGCTGTGGGACATTTTTTCTATTTATTCAGGATACAATGAGCCAAATATGCCCTAAGACAAGAGAAGGGAAAATAATACACTTGTGGATATGGTTGTCAAAAGGTTTATATTTCTCTGGTGGGAATAAGGATTCTCAACGTCAGTTCTCTCCTAAATACTTCAACTAGCAGAAACTCAAGACTCAGTTGATTTAAACCCAACCATACTGCAACAAGTTTGCCTGTACTGTTATTTCTTAAGGTTTCCAAGGAGTCTCCATGTCGTCCTAATGAGTTCTTTATAATTACTTGGGGAAAAGCCTCCACCTAACTATATGATTTTCCAGGACCTCAAGAAGACTGATGACTAAGTGGGGTAGCCCATTGACAGTAAAGGGCCTGAGGGGTCTCCAGAGCCTTCTTCCTTTTAGTGGTCCTCATTGCAGCAGCCAGTACATACAGGGGGATGGGGGGGCTGAGGTGGGTAGGAAGGTGCTGTGGGATTGAGGTGCTGTAGAGCTGGTGGGTGACAGGGGTATTGCTATTTACCTTTTGCTAGACATGATTAAATTTTTTACTGTCTTTGGACTCCAAATGGTTTCTTTCCCCATGGTCAGACAACTGGATTTGCTCCGAAACACAGTGACAACATTTTTGGAAAATAACATAAAGCTTTCATTGCCACACGGACAGAGGCAAAGGAGAACACACCAGGCTGGCCATACAACCTGCCTGAATGCCAGCGACAGCTATCATTCTTGCTCATGTCAACATGACTTCATGTATTTGACCTTAAAACAGTATAAACTCAGCATCTGGCAGTGAGAAGGGGAAAAAATTGCTTCAATCCTGAGACAAAATAAACCACAAGGTGACTTCGTAACTGAAGCCCTTCCCTGAAATAGGACTATTGCACTGCCACAGCCGCACTGCCACTGCAGTTGGCTAATTGGTTTGAAGCATTTTCTCTGCTTTTCACATCTTGGAATCTCTGAGCAGCAATACCAGTACCTTTCAGCTGTTCACTAATGATAAAATCAAACAGGGATTAACTATTCCTAGGCTTTGAATGCTAATGAAGAAAGAAGGTGGGGCATAGGGAAAGGAGGGACATGCATAGCTTCAGAAGCAAACTTTACTGCTTAATTGTAAAAATTCGAAGGGTTTGCTTTGAAGAAGCTCTGGACTGGAGGCAGGAATGATACATGACACTGCATTTCTGAAGCACCTGCTGGAAGCCTGAGCCAGTTGCTCAGGTCAGCAAAGACTGCCTTCCAATTTGCAACAGTACAGGACAGCTTACACTGCTACAGCCAAAATCCCCACTGAGACTGCACCATGAAGATTCCTGCTAAAATTGTGACTGCAGTGTGTGTTCAGCCCACTTACACAACAAATCTAGCCGCAGGATGGGAAATGCCAGCGGCTATGACATTTGTTTTAATGTTTAGCCTACTCTGTTCTTTGCCACCAAGCTATTTTCTGTTATACTTTCTAGAATCTGCAACTTTCTAGGGAGAACCTACAGCTAGGGTTTAGCAGCTCCTCATTTCATACATACATTGAAAGCTACTGGAAGTCTAGCAACTGGCCATACTCTGTGGAAGTCTGAGCAACAGGCATATAAACAGAGGTGCAGGCTTGGATATAGTTGGTCTGTGCAACTTGTACAAATTGGCTTGTCCTTCTCTGTTAGGGATTTTTAGCTCACTTTGGATCATTGCAACCCACTGGTCTTTCATTTTTTATTTTACTGAGGAGCTGCTTTTGTTCCACCTCTTCATCATATGATGGAAAGGAAGGACACCCTCATTAAAGACTGAAATTTCCCAGTGCAGCCAGCAACTCTAGCGATGCATTTTATACACATGCATGATCTCCCTGACATACCTGACACTGCTGGCAAGAAATCAGAGCCTTTCCATCCTTATACTGAGATAACTTTCCATTTTGTAATATTTTTTACATGGTAATGAGCTCACTGTTGCTGGTTCCCTGAATATACAAAGTAAATGAACTACGTCTATAATTTTTAAAAATGCAGCTGCAGCTCTGGATATTACTTGCACTGCAAGCAGTATGGCCAGAATTACCAGTGCATCACTTCTTTACAAATGCCACAGGAAGTTCCTGTGCCCCATCTGCACACAAGCAGGAGAAACATTTCATCTAGGCAGTGTGTCCTCTCCCAGCCATTGCTGGATACCACTTCCCAAGTAGGGCTCGGACTTGAAGCTCCCTGTTCTAGCCTTAAGACAGCAATCCTTTAGGGAGTCATGTTGCAAAACCAAGGATTTAAAACAACCATCTAAGAAAATTGCCCAAGTGATCTATTAAACCATTAAGCTACCAAGGTAGCTTATAAAGTCAGATAAAAAGCAGAAAAAAATAAGTCTGTCAAGATTTAGCCAGGAGTTGACAGGCATCACGTGTCCCACTGGTCTCCCCTGCAGCCTTGCCAGCTATTTCTAAGCAGCAAGCTGACATCTCAGGCCACTGCAGTGGCAGCTGCACATGGAGACAGGGACTGACTTGACATGTGAGAGCGAGCCCTGGTGAGCTGGCTTTCTGAGCTGACCGGTCACTCAGTCCCTCACCCAATGTGCTGTTGATGAGCGCTGGCTGTACTGATGTTCCCCTGCGACAACAGATGTACGTTTGGAAATGTCAGTCTAACATGGAGGGTGACACAAGAACTTGCTTTTGTAAGTACAGTGGATTTCATCTCCAGGAAGCAAACACTTCCCTTAAGAGATTCCTGCAAGAAGTGCAGGTTTGTTGTCAAACATCCCCGTGACTGTTGTTTCCCAGTTCTTGAACCAAGTCAACAGAGGCAATGGGATCTGCTTGCATCTCATCTTGAGAAAAAGGCAGACCCCTTTTGTGTTTTGTGCACCTTAATCACATCTCCTACATGGTGGGAAGAAATATGCAGTAGTGCTGAGGGATGTCCAGCTCCACTGAGTATAATTTCTATACCTAGTCTTCTATTATGAGAGTTACACTTCAGACAGCATAACCATTCCATTTGCCATCACCATTGCATGATATAAAGGAGAACAAACAGTACATTTTAAAGGGGAAAATGTTTTCCCTTCTAGAAAACAAAGGAACCAACCAGGTAAATCACAAAATAATTAGTTTCTACACTTATATGAAACCAAACGGAATCCCACCCTTGACAGCTGACAGCTTAAGTGCAGGGAAATAAACCCTGATGAGGTTCAGCATCTCTTGACTATTTTCCTTCCACAAGCTTTACCTTTGGAAAGAGATGAAGGACAAGCTTTGTAAATTTTTCCTGATGAGAGGGGAAAGGGGAAGGAAAAAATAAATAAAGTTTGCAATCCAGATGGGAATGTGGGAGGTGGTTGAGATAGCAGAAACTGTCTCAAAGCTGCACCTGCTTCAAATCAATGTGCTGCTATGTGATCTCAGGTCTCTCTACCCCCTCACAGTCAAAGCACAATAACCTTCTGGAGGGCACTACTGCCAGATAAGCAAGACCTTGGGAATACTCAAAAAAAATGGGGGGAAAAAACCTGAATAATAAAAAAACCCCAAACATCTGACTTGCCCAAAGTGCCTCTTAGATCCCAGGAATCATGTTCTCTCTTAAGAGTGTTTCTTTTTAGGAGAAAATCTTGGTTCTTCCCTCTGAGTTGTGTATACGAGACAAGAGGAGAATCAGTGCTTAAACACCCATTCCTAATCTCACCTGTATCTTACCCACCGTGACATTTTGTGATATGCTTGGCAAATTTGGAAGTTGTGAAAGCCAAGCACAATTTTCTCTTGAACTCTGAGTACCACCTAGATTCCAGAAAGCCCTTAAATTTGAACTTGGTGATATAAATTTTTCCTGTTTGTGCTGAAACACAGCTCTAAGCTTTAGGTGATGAGGGGGAAAAAGAGGAAATGGTCATTTCTTTGCTCACTTCAAGCACAGGTTTCCCATTTAGCGCATTTATGGAACAGGTCATCTGGAGTGCCATCATACAGCATGTACAGGACAACCAAAGGATCAGGGCCAGCCAGCACGGGTATAGAAAAAGCAGGTCCTGCCTGACTAAGCTGATTTGCTTTCATGACCAGATGACCTTCCTAGAGGATGAGGGAAAAGCTGTGGATGTAGTCTACCTGGACTTCAGTAAAGTCTTCAGTACTGTCTCCCACAGCTCAGTACTGGGGCCAGCCCTGTTACATGTCTTTATCGACCCTCAGTTAGCTCACAGATGATACCAGATTGGGTGGGAGTAGGAAGGCTCTGCAGAGGGATCTGGACAGGCTGGGTAGATGGGTCAAGGCTGATTGTATGAGGTGCAGTAAGGCAAAGTGCCAAGTCACACACTTCAGTCACAACAGCCCCTTGCAGTGCTACAGGCCTGGGGAAGAGTGGCTGGAAGAAGACCTGTGGGTGCTGGTTGACAGCAGGCTGAACACAAGCCAGCAGTGTGCCCAGGTGGCCAAGAAGACCCATGGCATCCTGGCCTGTATCAGAAATGGTGTGATCAGCAGGACCAGGGAAGTGATTGTCCCTTTGTACATGGCACTGGTGAGGTTGCATCTTGAGTCCTGTGTCAGTTTTGAGCCCTTCATTACAACAGAGACATTGAGGTGCTGGAGTGTGTCCAGAGAAGGGCAACGAAACTGGTGAAGGGTAGAGAAAGTAAGTCATATGAGAAGAAGCTGAGCGAGCTGGGGTTGTTTAACCTGGAGAAAAGGAGGTTTGGGGGAGACCCTATCACTCTCTACAACTATCTGAAAGCAGGCTGCAGCAGGATGTGGATTGGCCTCTTCTCCCAGGAAACCAATGCCAGGACAAGAGGAAATAGCCTCAAGCTGCACCAAGGGATTTTCAGACCGGACATCAGGAAGAATATTTTCACTGAAAGGGTGGTTACGCATAGGAATGGGCTACTCAGGGAGATGGTGGAATCACTATCCTTGGAAGTGTTCAAGAAAAGAATGGACGTGGCATTTAGTGCTATGATTTAGTTGTCATGATGGTTACTGGTCAAAGGTTGGACTCAATCACCTTGGAGATATTTTCCAACTTTAATGATTCTATGATTCTATTTTATGATTTTTTGCTCATTCTGGGGGGTTTACACTGAGGTTAGATAGCTGTTGAGATTCACTTGAGCTCCAAGGGTCCACTTTACCCTCTGCAAACTGGTCATAAACCTTCTTGCTGTAGCTATCCCACTAAAATCTTTTGGATTGTTTCGGAGCACTCCTTCACCCCGTCATCAATAACTGGTACTAACTAGTAAGAGTTGATTTGGACACTCCTTTGTATTGCAAGCATGCAGGCACCAACCAGGAGCCACCCCTCTGGCCAACTGCAAGGGAGATTTGCAGCACGTCAGACAAATCCATTAGAAGAAAAGCCCACAAGCAACATAAAGCAGTAGATTAAACAACTAAAGAAATAACAACATACTGCAATGAATGTTAATGTTTGTTCTACCTGTGTGCTGGGCACTGGAGAGGAATTTACTGCATGAGAGACTGGTGCCTGAGTGAAGGCCTTGTGTTCTTTGCTGGAAGGATGGCAACAGATGCCAGCTGAGAACCTGCCTGGGGTTGACTTTTGAAAGAGCTGTCTCTATAGCACAAAGAGGACATGGGGAAGGAGAAAACAGGGAGATGCTTTTCTGAGCACACAGTGTGTGACTGCTGCACCTTCCAATTAGACTTGGCAGCAGCCTAGTGCCTGTCTGTCGGCACCTCCACTCTGCACAGACACTGTGGCAGAGGAGCTGAAGTTAACCCGTGCCAGCACATGTGCACACTGCAGTCAGCAACACCTACTATCCAAGGATTGTTGGAGACATGTCCTGTTCACTCTGTTGTACTGTTCCTAGCTCACCCTCAGGAATTCTGTCTGATCAGCAGGACCTCCTACCATACCACCACCAGGATCTTCCAAAAAACCAAAGAAAGGAAAGAAGACCTACTCCTCTTTAGCAGTTACCTGTGCCACAACTGAATGCAACACTTTTTAGGAGCAATTATGATCAACTGCATTTAGCCTAACTGATGGTGCTAAAATATACTTTAGAGAAAGCAAGAAAAATTGCTGCACCAGCTCTGGAAGCCAAGGTAGTTGACAGCAGGCACAGCTGAGATGAGGCAAGCAGTGAAGAAGTGCAGAAGAGGCCTTCATATTTGCCCTGACTGAACTTGATGGGAAAACACTGGGGGTGGGCGGAGGAGGCAGGGAAACACATTCGTTTTATTCCAATTCCCCTTAGTGTCTCCAAATCCCCACTAAGAACACTTCTGGATCTGCTTATTCTGGTTCCTGCATTTAGGATTTCACTCTTCTCAAAAACTAAAGTACTGCCTGTTTCGAGCTGCTTGCCTGCATTAACCAGGACGAGCTCCCGTCCTGGAGCCTCTCTGGTGCCCGGAGTGCTGCCATCTAGGAGGGCCAGGGGTGAGTGGGAGCTCTGACTGCTGCGACAGTGCAAGGCTTTCCTTAATTTCCAGTTTGGAAAATAAATGCTTCAGGCTGGTAAAAGGCACATAAAGGTCTTGGCCTAAGCATTAATTGCTCTGGAGAATCTGAGCAATATCTTTTTTTTCACTCCCAAGTATTTAAGGGACATGGTAATTTACACCCACAGTTTTAGCTGGTGCATTTTCTTCATACTCAACCAGGTTGCTTTTGCTACTAAAGAAAAAAAAAGATGAATAATTATACTGTAATACAGACTAACCTCCCTGCAAAACTAAAAAGCATAAAACCACTTTCAGGCCACAAATGAAATTACACTGGGCTGAAGGCACAGGAACATAATAAAAAGAATCTGAGCAAGTGGGATAACTGTAAGCAATAAGAGCTCATTTTGAGTAATACACAGAAATCCTTTGTTTAGCCCTGTAGATACATAGTTGGAAACACAGTGTAAATCTTTCATGGAAAAGCACATTGATAAAGTAACACATAAATTTAGCTATGGCTCCTCTGTAAATTGATGAGACAACTGCTTTGCTTCACATCTTCAAGCACACAAATAGGAGGGCAGAGCTGCCGTAGGTCCATGGCAGACGCAGTGCAGAGGACTAGAAGCAAAGGGTTGTTGAGCACCATGCAGTTAAGGGGTCAGCCTGGTACTGCATGAGGATTTAGTCCTAAATATAGCAAGGGCTATCCTGGGAGACAAGAGTGGGCTGCTGGGAGTCTAACACCATATGAGCAGCTTTAGGTTTTGAGAACAATGATCATGGCTAAGAGGCTGATTCTCTCAATATGGGCCAAATCCTGGCTACTGGCAAAAAGCCCAAGTGAAAAGGGGACAACCTCCTGTAGCAGTTGGGAGACTGGCATTTCTTTTCCAAACAATACAATACATAGGAGTTGCAGCAACAAAGATGGTGTTTTTCACTCCTATGTATGCTGTGGTACAGCTGTGAGATGTAACTACTTAACCTTTTGGTCAACCCCCCGACACTTGCAGGCTGCCTGCAGCTTTCTCTTTGTTTTCTCTGTAGAAAATCCTGGCAAAAAGAGGAACTGTGCCATGAACAGAATCCCTCACACAGCAGAAGGAAATTCTGTTGCAGTTGGGCAGTCTATGTCCCACAGAAGATGGTGACAGAGCAGGATACAATCCTACAGAAAGAGCAGGATACAGCTTCTGAGTAAAGGTGGCTATGCTGAGATAGGGAACACCAGCCCTGCTTGGATGCCTACCTAGAGAACATCAGTTGGATATATAAACAGTTTTCCACACCTCATCAACATCTGGCCTGTAAGATATCTGCTGCTGTGTCATCTTGGACTGCCTTTAAATGGTTGAGCTTAAGCTCTAGGAGTCCAAATACGTATCAAAATCTTATAACTGCCAACGAGGTCCATCATGACAGCCCACATTCATACCTGCTGTGGGCTGAGAAGGGAAGATGTGAAATGCATTGCTGATAAATCTTCCCAGGGATTTTTGTTTTAATTTTTAATTAGAAGTGTGAACACTTAAAGAGGTAACAACCCCTTAATAAAATTAAAGACCACAATATTCCTGCAGCACATGGGTTTGGCAGGAAGGGACCATATCCCCATTATCCATTAGAATTGGACTCCTGGAGTCCTGGCTTCTTGATTAGAAAAGGATGCACTTGCAAAGCACTTTCATTTCCTATCCGGGAGAAACAGAACAGCATCAGCAGCTTCCTGACCTTCACATGAAGAGGAAATGTTCTTGCTCTGGATCTGACATGCAGTTGTTTCTTGCTTTCAAGAAGCACAATGCAGGCTTCTGGCACAAAATTCCCAGAGTCTGAGTGCTGAATTCAATTTTTAAGCAAGCTAGAGACTCTCCCACATAATCCATTTAAAGTTATTTTTCGGAAGCACGCTGAGGCACTGTTAATACACATGCATGTAGTTCTAGATAGCTTGGCAGGACCAGCACCCTGAATAACAGGCAGACTATTGTCCTATGGGAATATGCTGACTTTTCTTGTCACCCCATTCCCACGATCTTTCATTTGGAGAGAACTGCTGCCTTCTGTCACTGTGTGTGCAAGGAGAGAGCTCGCTCGTGACATTTTCCTGGCCCTTTTTCTGCTTGAGTGTGACAGAAGGGCATAGCACAGACAGTAGTTTGATCCCTGATGCCTTCAGAGACAGAAAGGCTGGATGTTAGATGTTTTTCACATAACATGACTACTAAACCACAAATTAAAATGGAAAGCAAAAGAAGTACTTTCTGATGTGTGGTGCATAGGTACATTTCGAAAAAAACACAATCCAAAACCACAAACAAACAAACAAAAACCCCAATAAAAACCAACCAAACAAAAAAGCCACACACAAAAAAATCAAACAAAAACTCTCCAAGCCAAACCAAACCAACAAACCCCCCAACAAAAACCAACCACCAAACAAAAAAACACCACACCACCCCCCCCCGGAAAGTAATAACACAGAGTATCTGCTCCTATGTAAACCTCTGCTTCAAGTCTTTTGTTTCCTGCTTTGTGCAGAATCAGATACAGCACATAAGCCTCCACCATCAGCTTCCTGGTTTTGCTCCAGACATCTAACTGTTCTTCTGGCTGTATTTATGGGGATCTTGATTTTAGAATCTGTTTGGTTGTAGGTTGTTTTGTGAAATCCACAAAGAAAGGAGCTTGTATTTTTGCTTCTAAGTGTAACAAATACACAGCTGTGAGACTTTGCATGTTTACTAGAGTCATCATAAACCAAAGACAAGAGAGTGCAGTGTAAGGATAGATTTTCTCCTCTGGTCCCACAGAATCAGAGCAAAGGAGGAGAACAAAATAAAGGCCAAGTCCTTGTGCACTCCCTAACCTCCACAGGAAGCTTCCAGGAACCCTGGGCACAACATCCGTGTATAAATACTGATGCAGTGCAGCAGTGCTTTCAGTTCCCTGTAGCTCAGGTACCAGCTCAGGTGGACTTGAGCCCCCCTTTGAGGGAGAGCACCTGGGTCTGCCCCCTATCCCCTTGCTGGCTGCCTGCACTGCCAGCCAGAGCTGCTTTGCTGTTACCCTGATTCTCCATCCTTAGTCACCATGCTTTACGGGCATGCGTGTTAACTGGGGTGACTGGGTGAAACTTTAAGAAAATAGGAATAAGGTTTTTCAAGTTCTTACATGAAAGATGATACAGACATACAATGAATGATTATTTTCACGTTTTCCTTCCATGCTGTGATTTTGCTCAAGACCTACAAAAAGAGTTTTGCATGCCCACTGAATAGGCACCAGGCACACACCACTCTATATGCCTGCTTCCACATCCTGTGCATGCTTGAAAAAGACAAAGTCAGGAGAAGGAAAGTCACCCCTCATTTTCCCTTCATGGTAGAAAATGACATTCCACTTCCAAGAGATCTTTGCTTAAACCTGGAGTTTGGTTTTGAATTCAACAGGATCCTGTCAAGTTCTGTCAACACTCCCAGCTTCCTGACAAAACCAGAATGCAAGATGACGACTGCTCACTGATGAATCCTGCAAGGACTTGTACCTCTATCACAGCCCAGAACAAACTGAACTAACACCTGGGACAGCTGAGAGCATGGACTGGGCCCAAATCTCAAATCTCAGACTACCTTGAAAGAAGAAATTTTTTACAATGAAGGTAGTGAAACACTGGAACAAGTTGTCCAGAGAGGTGGTGGATGCCCCATCCCTGGAAACATTCAAGGTCAGGTTGGACTGAGCAACTCTGAGCAACTTGATCTAGTTGAAGATGTCTCTGCTCATTGCAGGGAGTCGGACTAGATGAACTTTAAAGGTGCATTCCAACCCAAATTATTCTATGATAAGATAGGACAGGTACATTTCTGGTTTAAGCTGCCTGGAGTTTGGCATTATGGTCTAAATTTGCTCTGGAATTAGCCAAGGATCTGCAAAGTACAGTTAAAATCCCTAACTGAGCCTTGATTAGAACTGAATTTCCCTGCATCATCTTCACAAAATCATTAGCTGATTAGTTCAGGTAAAGGAATGTAAATCTAAAACTATTTTATTTATTAAAGAATAAAAATAAACAAAGAAAACAGGAAAGCAATTCCAAAGACAACTTACCTTACTCTAGCATTCCTGGCTCTGAAGCCTACCAATAAATGCAGACTGAATGTCCTAAAAAACATTAGTATGAGGAGACATAATGCATTCTTATGATACTAGCTCCCAATGCCATGGGACTGAGGAAAGGATTAATGACTTTCTGAAGGCAGAAAGACATTTCAGGGGAGGCATGGAGATGCTTGACGGGGGTACAGGGAGAATGGTTAAAAAACTAATAACGTGTTGTACAGATAAGCCATAATTGTCACACTCACAGCTCTACGTTCCCATGTTAAAGATGAATTACTTTGGCTGTCAGCAGCTTCATTAGCCAAAAGAGGCCATTCAGATGGACCCAAACCTATTTACTTTCTGGAGCTGGCGGTGCCTGCTTCATATTGCAGGGCCCCACATTGGTTGTTCCATGATGCTGATAACTCCTGTGGGAGCTTACATCTTGCTAAGTACTTCACTGTTTAATTGAACTGACCTTTCCTGACGGTGCCCCTTGTATTAAAAGCTGCTTTACTCCCCAGTGAAAATGGTTTGATAATCATAATATTTTACTCAGAGGACAGTTGTTTAAGAGCAGAAAATAATCAGCTAAATTGGTAGGCTCCCCTCTGGAGGGGCCCAGCACAAAAATGACAAAAGGTGCTGTAGATCAAGAGAGCTGGCAAAACAAACACTTGCTTTTGTGGTACAGGAATCCATCTTAGAGGCCTGTCTGAAATAATAAATGCATATCAAATTCAGGCTTGGATTAGGAGCCCTTTGAGGACAGATTTGGAGATAAGATTTTCTTAAACAGAGGAGCCATTTGCTTTCAGACCATTAGTGGCCTGGGGACAAAGAGGTTTGAAGTGAAAGGAATGTTTGCCTGGAGCCCCCTTTTCTCCCTGTTTTCTTCTAGGCTACTTGTCTTACCAGATGGTCAAACAGCATCTGGGAGAGCTCTCTGGGGCTTGTAGCCAAGGTTGTGCAAAGAAGCACATCCATGCAGACATAGCTGGAAACACAATGTAAATCTTTCATGGAAAAGCACAATGATAAAGCACCTGATAACAGACAACTTACTGTGATAATGCATTTGCTCACCTCAGTGTGCTCTGCTACACCTTCCCCTTCCCAGGTACAGCAATGCGTTCATTTCCAGAGCTTTTTATACAGAATTGGCATTTTGTGGGTCTCTCAAGTCAGGACTAGAGTGCTACATTACCTTCTCCTGTTTTTTCACTGCAGGAGTAACAGTTTCATTTTTTTAGTTCGGCCAACATTTTTCTTTCCTCTTAGTGTCTCAGAGTTGCAGGCATTCAAAGAATGCGCTGTTGAGTAAACTAATTTTTTCCTTGTTCTTTATTTACAAGCACATTTCAGTTGCTTTCCTCTTTGTGCTAAAGCTACACAGGACAGGACAACACTCATATTTTTCCTCCAGTTGTGAGTGTTTTGACTGGTTGTGTCTGATTGAGTCCCTAGGAATGTGGGATGTTGTGGGAGCTACCATGGGCTCCTGGTGCCGGGGTGCCAAGATAAGGCAGCTGCTGCAGCTTTGTAGACAAGAGCCTCCAAGGTGGCAGGGGTGACCTGGGGGAGACACCAAGACAGTACCTGGGAGATTCAGAGTGCTCTGGGGTGACCTACACTGGGTCCTGTGAAGTGGATGTGCAAACAAAAATGTCCCCTCTCCAGAATGAGCCAGTAAAAGTCAATATTGCTCCAGCTCTGTCAGGGCACTACGTCCTTCAGCAGTGTCCTGCTTCTTCCTGCTTTTGTTAGACAGATTTCTCAGCTATCTGATCAAGCAGTCAGAAACAGCTTGCTTGGCCTTTGGAGAGTTACCAGAAGTCCACTGCACGTGAAGGTAACTGGCCTCACCTTCCATTGTGCTATCCTCTCTTGGCATAGATTCAGTCTCCAAGATGACCATAGCTGGGTCTGAAGGTCTACCTTTGCCTCATACTTCTGTGTCCGTGACCCACAACAGATGAAATGAGGACATCTGTCAGCATAAAAATCCCCTGAAATAAAATTTACCCAAGGATCTAAAATTGCAGTTTAACTGCAAGGGCTCTAGCTTGATTTTATCAACTTCCCTTTGAATGGCAATTACATTGTGAACTGATCAGGTCAAGCCTAAGCTCTCTGTGTCTTCCTCTAACTAAATACTCATTGTCTAAACATCCTTCTTACTCTTAGTACTTCAACTTACCAATTTAATCAATTCTCCCATTATTCACCTATCTGCTCAACCCTGCATTTTGCCATCATCATTTTTTTCAGGTGATGTAAGAAATTCTTGCTCATTATACTGCCAAGCAAAGAATACATCTTAGCCAGAATGTTTTCATACTCCTGTGTTTCTCAGCTTAAAAAGGACAATTAAGTTGCCTGATATTCGCAGGGGATCTCCTTGAAACTTTGCATACATTCCTTCTATTCTGGCCCCAAGGAGCAAGACTGCATTCAGGAAAATACAGTAAATGATGCTGGTTTGAAAAATTCATTGCCTAACCCTGTATAAGTGGTCCACAACATCTCCCCTGAGATGGAAATATTTTGTTAGTGGAGTATTTTGAAGAACTACCTTTGAATGCCAATTAAAAAATCCCCAAAACCAGAACAGGAAATCTTTTCATTTGCTGTTAGTTTTACTACATGCTTTTGAAAAAAATTATTATGATGAGGACATCTTTTACGTTTGTCCCTGGTAATATTTGCCAAATGATCCCTTCTTCCTTTTTCTTTTTTTTTAACATGACAAAACTATATTTCCACTTTCTCAGAAGGTTATGCGCTTTATCCTTGCTTTAACAGTTTTTCTCAAATTATCTATTTTCCTAAAGGAATTTTTCCTGTACAGTTTATCTGTAAATTTTCCCTGAAAAATCTGGGGCCCTTAGGAGGGAAGGATTAAGCTCACTGTGTTGCCTACTGTCCTATCATTAATCTAAGGCATTGTCTGGTGGACAAATTTCTTGCTGTGCTGAAGGGAGCTTCTGCATTTGGGATTTGATGGGGGAATATAATTATCTATAAGTAAATAAATCACAGAAAAAAAGTATTAGCCAGGATTTTGATATGATATCAGCCATTCTGTAAATATGTCAGAATTTGGTGACAGGGAGTACAGGGAGACAAACTGAACTCTTTCATCTATGATTTTCCTGAGACATAGCTCCAGCTTGTAGCGCCTTGCAGACTTGTAGATTTTGGAACGTTTGTTCCCAGAGGAGCATTAGCCTTTTGTAACAGACAGATTCAACAAAAATATCATTTACCCAGCTTGAACAGATATTCTCAAAGTCACTTCAAACTGTGCATCTCCGTTACTTACAAGTGAGCAGTGACAATGTGATAGTGGAATATCACAGTAAAAACGAGAGTAATTCCATGAAACCAAAATCAAACCTGTGCATCTTCATATGTATATCTCCCTGGGTCTTTGACATTTTGGCTTGTTTTCTCATAGCTGTGGGAATCCAGGTTGATAGCACTTTGGGCCCCAGGAGCTAGAAACTCTTGCCAGATTTCTTCCACTCTGGTGGTTACATCCTGTAGAGGTTGTTTCTTGAGATCTTGAACAGCCAACCAAAACCTGTACTAGGCAAAAATTAAAAGGGCAGAAAAGAGAAAAAAAATGGAAAGCTAGGTAAGACTGTGTGAATAAGCCTGGGCAGAGTCCCAAAATACAGACAAAGACCCTAATCTTGCATCTGTCAGAATTCACAGAAGACTCTCCATTTAGCATGATTTCGGGGGGAAGTGTGATGTACTTTACACCACCCCCTTACACTGCAACTAAGATCAGAACAGTGACTTTAAGAAGCGATACGTTCTTATTCAAAGTGCTCCTGCAGAAGTGTCAGGTTAGGTATGCAAACAGGAGACCTCCAGAGCCATGCAGCTGGTGGAGGAGAGCAGGCTCTGCCTCCCACAGCCCCACTCCAACGTGCCAATGTGCTGGTCATTCCTGCCTGCAGGACCAGTCATCCAGAGGGGATGCAAAATGCAGACCAAACTTAATATTCATATAATTTCCAGTGTGAAGTTGTAGCAATGGCACTTAAACTTTTTATTTTCTTTTTAACACTACTTGTAAACTGACCAGCATTCAGATGGATGCTATGGGAAGAGATCATAGAATCACAGAACACGCTGAGTTGGAAGGGACTCTTAGATGAATCTTGTCATGGCCATACTTCAATTTTCTTGCCTAGGCCGTGCTTACAGACTAAAACGAATTCATAAACATTGAGAAGATAATTTCTTTGATGGCTGAGGGCATAATCCACATCTTGATCTGTGAAACCAAAGGCCAGAGAACATTTTTGCAAGAGTGATATACATGTATGTTACCCCAGGAAAAAAAAAAAGGGGCATTTTGTTGGTGGCGCTAATTTTAGTTACTGTTGACAGAAATATACTCTTTCAGATGATTAATTCAGAAGATGCATGGCACCCAGCAGCGTTTTGTTTTAGTCAACTCTATCTTCCAGCAAGAAGGTATCGCCGGGAGTTATCTGCTGTGGGTACCCAGGTCCTACAACCTGGCTGAACAGGTACAGTAGTGCTCTGTAGAGAGTGCTGAGGGCTACAGGGCAGATAGGTACCAAAGGGACCATTGCAGCCACCTGCAATAACCAGCTCTTTCCTAACCCCTGGCAAAGGAGCCCATTATCCCGAGAAGACAAGAAGGGCAGGGTTCGCCTTGGCTGTCACTGCCCTGCACTGCTCTTATGCACTCACCTCTGCTTGGCAGGCTGTGCGGCAGGGACAGGGTTTGTCTGGGTCACTGGTTGTTCAGGGCATCTGCAAGAGCTGCACAACTTAGAAATTCCTGTGTGTCCTTTATAAACCAGTTGAACTTTAACTGAAATCCTGATTTTTAACCCGGAATGATTCAATGGTGCCAGCGTGCTGCCACTGAGGCAAATGTTCCTCCATGGTGGAAGAAGGACTGTATCAGTCTGTCCCAAACAAAAACCCTGACGGCAGTGAGGGTAGGTGGAGAAGCCAGCAGCCTAGAGACTCCTGTGCTGTTTCTGACACTCAGAAACTCACTCACTTCCTTACTGACTGCAGGCAGTACCTAACTACCCTGGAAACAGCAGGGTTATCGCAATCAAATGAGGCCACAAACCCATTTAGTCTGGTCCCCTACATGCAAACAGTCAACTGGGGATAAAAAGACATCCACGCTGCATGCAAGGCCAGGCTAAATCCTCCTTGCCTGTCTGCTGCTTCTCCCCTACCATGAGAAGGCCTAATGCCACAGCCCTGACCCACCCAAGCCACTTGACTGTATTCCCTCATATGGCTTTCCCATCTCCCTGGCAGGCTGTCAGTAAAACAGACTGGGATACACTCAGATGTGGTATCAGTACCTGTGGAGTCACATACTTGTGGTCCTCACATAGTGACATTTGGTTTTATAAACTGAAACAGAGCATTTGGGGTTGGCGGAGGAGTGAGCATGGTTGGTCCTTTTCCACCTATGAGATGTTACGTGCACCTGATGTGCTGCCTTGTTATTTGAACCGTGAAACCCCATTTATCACATACATGCAGAGAGTAAAGAGTAGCACTCACAGTGCAATAATCTGATGCCATATGTGGCTTCCGTTACTTGAAAATGTTTTATCATTCAATTTCAAATGCAATCGGAACATGTGAATGTAGAAAAGGCATAGGAGAAAAGATGCTAATCATTGCAGAGTAGCTGGGACACTTCAGACAAACATTTGGCTAGAGAGAATGTTTTCTACTGGCTTATCTTCTGCCCCCGGACCTGGGAAGGCAGGCTGGGAAAGCACACTCGTGAGAGAACTGGGAACGCTGTGAAGTGACAGCTTGCCAGAACAGGAGCACCATCCATTTTAATAACCATTTGGCTCAATCTGAAAACCAACCAACCAGACCAACCTGACAGTAACAAGAACAAGCTCTTTTTACTGCAAGCAATTGTGAGTTCATGCCCAAGGCTGGATGTCCTCTTCAAGGCAAAGGGGAGTTTTGTGTTGGTAAAAATTTCAAAGCAATTCACTGTAGCTGGCATCTGAAAATCAAGGAACATCAAAGAGGGGTACCCAGCCCCACAGATTCAACTCCAAGGCAAATTCTCTGCCATAAGGAATCATGCTGAAGCCAATGCATAAGCAGGGCTTCCTATGGGATTTACAGCATTTAAAAGAGAGAATGAGGGTATTTCTGTCCAGGAAATGAGCAGACACACAATGACTGCACTGGAATTTCTGCTCAATTATAAAGTGCAAATGCACTCCCTGAATCACTCCTGAAATTTCTGAAGTGCAAGCCCAACCCCAAGTTCACAAGGAGCAGGAAGATCTTGCGTTGCCTCCTCCCTTTCTGTAGGAGACTGATTTCCAGTAGACACCTCTTGCACAGGGCAGGGGAGGACTGAGATGTCCTTGTGCGTCCTCTCCACAGGTGCTCTATAAGCAGAGCAGGACTGGCACAGGGACTGTCTGCACAGAAGGAACAGCAGCACTGATCACACGTTCTTCGTCCTTTATGAAACAGCAGGTAAGGTCTGGTGAAGGCTGATAATATGATGTCCTAGTGTTGTCAGTGGCATAAACCATTCCAGCCTCATCCAGCTTGTAATTAAACTGCTGTCACTTGCAGAAGATATCCCATAGTGGCACCTTATCCTCCACAGCTCCCTTAAGGCACAGAGAGCTCCTGAACCTCAGTACGCCTGCTCTGCCTCCCAGCAGGGCACTCTAGAATGCTTGGTCACTGCTGTTCATGGATGTCCCTCAGCGAAAAGACTGCTAGGGCAAGACAGGGAGGGTATGTTTAGAAAGAATTCATTTCAAAACCTAATCAAGAGGCAAAATATGGATGACTCCAGAGACTGAGGAGCAACTGACAAGATAAGTATCCCCTTCTTGAGGGAGGACATAGTCCCTCTGGTTTGACAGTGAAATCACCAAGTCTCCAATCTGAGGCTGGAATCTGAGCTCACTCCTCTCATTGCTTCAGTGGCTCCATGTCAGTATCTGGTGCACCTCCTGTCTTGCACCTCTAGCCATTCACAAACCTGGTTCTCACGGCATTCATCAAGAGAAATATCTTTTGAACATCTCAGTTGGGATGGGAAATGAATGAAAATAATAGGTATAAATCTATGTGCAACTCAGGCAGGGACAATATTCACATCTTTTTTGTTGTTTAATAGCCAGGTCTTTGGTACTTTTGGTGAGCCTGGCGTGGCCAAGACCAGCAGAAATCTGCCGTCGGTGTGGCACGCTGGGGCAACAGGGCTGCAGCGAGGTTGTGTGCTGGGGCACCGGACACTTTCCGAGGAAGCCGCAGCGTCGGTGGGGGCGGGGGCAAGCGTGCCGCGGGCTGCCTCTCCCTCTCCTGTCCTCTCCCCAGCCGTGCGCCCGGCATGCACAGTGCAAGTCCCTGTTGCTGCTGCCCGTCAGCTGCCGGGGGCTGGAGAGCCCTTTGCAGGTCGCTGTGTGCCGGAGCGCCCCCGCCGCCCTCCCGGGACCGCCGCTCCCGCCCCGCGGGCCCTGCGGCGGAGCTGCGGCGCCGCCTGCTGGACAGGGCGGAGCGCACGGCACGGCCCGGCCCCGGGAGCTCGGGCACTGCCTGGAAACTGCCCGGGAAACGCTTTCTCTTCGGGGAACCAGGGGCTTGGGGGGGTGTGTGTGTGTGTGTGTGTGTTTGTTTACTTAATACACCAGCTCTCCTCGCTGCCTGAACCCCTCCTTTCCTGATGAAACCTGGAATAAAAAGGAATTGGCAACGTGTTGTAGCCATTAGCTGTCACGTAAGACATAAACACTTTCTTGCAGGTAAAATTCCATTCTGGCTAACTCCATTTTCAACATATGCTCACAATCAATAAGGCCCAGACCGCCTGCATCCCTGCACCACGAGCTGCACAGCGCATTCCCACAAAGCATCATGTGTTCCCCATTTAGGTCTATAAACAGGTGTGCAGCCTCCTTTACCTTTGGGTGAAATTCCCACGTCCGATATTCCCACTTTGCTGTTTCTCTTTCCAGCTGACGCTCTTTGAAGTTAAGGGGGGGATCAATCCACCAGATAGATGAGCATCTCAGAAATCTCAAGATACCCCAGGAGATTCTCAGGTCATAAAAAATGTATAATAACTCTCTGATGCCCTTTCCTTTTCTTTCCCTTTCCCTTTCCTTCACCTTCCCCTTCCTCCTCCCCTTCCCGGCTTGGAATTTTGTCTGCTATATTTTAGGTACTTCAAAAATCAACAGAGTCAAAATTGCAGATGAAAGATAGCAACTGAGAGGAGATATAAAAGAGAAAGGAAAAGAGTTAAAACAAAAACAAAGAGAAAAATATCCAACTGACTGGCTTTCCTGCTCTCACATAAATAATGGACATCCAGTAAATAAGTAAGTTGCAGGGCTCAGCTGAGCCCAGGAGACTGGTGGACATGATCCTGCAAGTTTATTAGAACACAGAAACACAGCTGGAAGGAGATCTGGGAGGTCACTGAGTCTAGTCTGCTGCTATATCTGGCAGTGCCTCACCTGAGACCCCCACCGGGACCAATTTTTCTCAGCTAGGAAAATATGGAAATACCCCACCACATTCAGCCCTGTGATTTGGGACTTGCACCACTGAGTATAAGAGGAGAATTTGGTTCTCTTGCTATACTACTGAATTACATTCATTTCAAGGCATTCTCAAGCACACGCTTCATGAAGTCTTTTCTAGTGCTACCAGGAATTTCTGGGTTTTCTCATGTGCCTTAAGTTCAGCACAGGGCCCTACAGGGCTCCAGCCAGTGCTAATGAAGATCCCACTGACACTCCCAAGAGACAATACATCCCGTCTGGAAAAGTTCCCAGATCTCTGGATCGTTACTGGGGCGAGAGTCCTTCAAAGATTAACTACAAATGTCATTTTTCTAGCAAGGTGCCAGATGCTGTGCCCTCAGAAAGTTCCTTACAGCTTCCCAGAGTTGGGTGGGACGTATCTCATTTCACTGTAGATGTCTACCATGCAGACACTGTCATTGAACCAGTCTCCCCAGGCTTATGGTAAAAAGAGACAAGCATTTTACAGTGTAATTTAGGTCCTTTTAGTTTTGTTTCCACTTAAAACTGAAACAAATCCTTCCCAGGTGATTCACTGATTCTTCTTCGGCTTCTCTTGTCTCTCTCTAAATGGAGCCTGGATAATACAGAAGGAAGTGTATGCTTCCAAGCTGTAAACTTTAGTGAGATAGGTACCTACCAACCTTGCTGTTGAGTGTAACTTAGATTTTGCTTGCGTGTTTAAGCATCCAGTTGCTTTCCCTTATGCCACACACTCCTAAATGAGAATTTAGGAGCTTTCTTTGCTTCACCTGAACCCTACGGAGCCACCTTCTTCTCTCTAGCACCACTGTTAACAATCCTTATTCCAGTTTTCTTCATGAATATTTCTGCCTTTGCATTCTGTTATTTAAAGCTCTAAGCAGGCTTGCTAATGTTTATCCAATATTAGATAATGATATACCTTGACACCATGATAAAGATACCCTAAGAATGACAGCAAAGTTCCCATATTAATTAAGAATGATACCAGTGTCTTCCACAAAGGATGCAGGATTTAACCTCTCCATGCTAGCCTGCTGACTTGCCACCTCCCTTTCACTACAAGCCGTCTCAAAACCAAAGAGAATGAACATCAGCAGGAGGAACAGCTCCGACTGACCGAGGGAGGTACATGTTTGCCTTCTCATAATGAAACTTTCTCCATTTGTTTGAGTAGGATGAACGTGGAGGACACCCACTAGTCATAAAACCAGTTGGATTTCATTGGCAAAACCCCAGATATATTTCAGAACACCCATCTGAGGAGTACTTTAATACAGTATATTAATTTTGCACTTCACTACAATTTAATTGCAAATGAGCACCACTGTACATAAGTGCAGTCAGCATATGCAAGTTCAGTACCTTTTCAGCAATAAACTTTCAAGCTCATTTATGTAATTAGCAACACTCCCTTGTTTATCTTACAGGTTAACTTTCAGGTTTTTAAAAACAATAAATATAAAAGTGCATTGAGTTTTCACTGTTTTGCTGCTGGCATGCTTTTTGTATTTCCCCCTCGACAGCCAAATCTGATAAACACAATGGTCAGTTGACTGACTTCATGCTCAGTTGACAGCAGATTTCTGCATCCCAAGAGCAGGCACAGTTCTGCCAGTGAACCCGCAAAGCTCTCTGGCCATCCCTGCCAATGCTCACTCAGCCTTCTGAAACAGGACTGCCCCACAGGAAGCATGAGAACTGGTCCCTGTACCATATACTGAGACAGAGCCACAGCACCACAACAAAGCCTCTGCACCGTAATTCAGACTCCGTAAAAAAAGTGGGTTTTACTGGATACCGCCACATCTAGGGCAGTCAAATTCCATTACCCCTGTTACCTCAGTTAAGGAGCAGGTTAAGGATCCCACACACGAGTACAAAAGCACAGACTGGCATGCTGACACCAGCTCAAGCTTTCTCTTGCTTGCTCTGCTGTTGCTGCTGATCAGCTTCCTGCTACTGCCCAAATGGATCACCCTTACAGTAAATTGGGCTGTTTGTCACGTGCAGACAAGAGTCTGATCCGTAACCTCAACCACTGAGTATCATCAACCTCTACCTGTTCAGAATCCCCATGCAGGCCAAATGCTATTAAGGTGAGTCAAGCTCTAGAATAGTCAGGAGGTGCTGGAATTAAAAGTAGTTGTTGAAAACCTGATTTAGTTAGTGCCAGTACTGCAACAGTGTTTAGCCACGTGATCACTATACCTAGTTTCCCTCACACAACCATTGCTACAAATACACATGTAAATTCTATATATTGTTATGAGGCTTAATAGCTATATGCTGTGTCTCATCACATTATTTCAACTTTGCAAGCCTTTGCACATGATACCTGACAACACTGGCTCTGCTAAAAACTGTTTCTGAGATTACTTACATAGGTCTAGTATAGGCATCTGTAGCAGTGCTATGGTCCAAATCCTACCATTCTCAACTTTATTCAAATGGGTGTTTTTAGCAATTCTAGACCAAACACTGTGTTTCACCTACACAAGATAGTAGCATTGGTTGCATTCATTTAGTTCAAATCAAAAAAGGTTTCACCTCAGGTTTTCTGAGCTGAATTCTGATTCCAGGAAACGAAGGAACTGGTCTCGTCCTACTGGATCCTTCAGCACCTCATCCATGGAGAAACCCCATCTTTTCACACGCTGCTGACTAGGTTCTTTGCTGTTTGGAGAGAGAAGGGAAAAAACAGATGGAATGTGCATCTCTGCCTGCTGTCCGAGCAGCTGCTGTTGTTTCTGCTAAGCAGCAAAGGGAGGAAGATTATCAGATGAGATGTTGTTTTTTTCTCAAGATTTTGCAGAAATACAAGTTAGCAAATAACATAACAAAGTTATAAAGACCAGGGTCATCATTAAAGTAACTGTACTATCTGGGTGCTACATACATAAGAGACACAGTGAATTATTTGATTTTCAGAATAATTTCTGGTAGGTGTCATGTAAAGAACAGCATACCATACTCAAATGATTATTCATTATGCACTTCTTGCATATGTCCTCAAATGTACCTTAGGATTTCTTATATGCCAAGGCAGAAATTTTCCAGCAGTATTCCCTGGGCCACTGGTGAGCTCCAAAGCATCTGCTTGTGTCCCACACAGTGCTGGCTGGTCACTTGGAACTGGCTTCAGATTTTCAGATCCCCATTTGCATGAAAAAAGCACTTTCACTAAGAAGCAGCGCAGACAAGATTTTTAAAAATGATTACTGGTTTGTGGTCTTTTATTTTTCAGTGCCTCTGATTTTTGCATGCTTAAGTCTTGGGAGACTAAAAAGCATCTTCCTCCTACTCTCCACAATAATCAGACTTCTATTTTGTGTCTCAGCTGGGACACTGAGATGCAGAGGCACCCAAAATCACTAACAACCTTTCTCCTAAATTATTTATTAACACAACCCAACTTACATAAGCTGTTGCTTGAATTGCCAGACACGTTGCAGAGATGCCTGTGGGGAGAGGTGGTGCATGGGAATCACAACAAGGATCCTAAAAGACAGTACGCATCAGAGCGTAATCTGGGCTCACAAAGTGTTTGAAAGCTTCTGGTGTGATGGCGTCATACTATGAGACAACCATTAAAATACAGCTCAGCTGCTCACGTTTGCGACAGTAGAGCCATTGTTAACAGTACATATCTATTAAACTACATGTCTCGTCATGTCCACAGCGATTCCTAATCCTGGAGCCTTAGGGGACAGTGGCGATCTGTGCTGAAGACAAATAAGCCAAAGGGGTAAATAAAATGCCTGCTTTGATTTCCTCTTGGTGTAAAGGCTAAGCAGAATTGATAGGCATGTCCTCACTCAAAGTGCAGCACACTCTGAATGGCTCCTCCTGTACCCACCCAGGAACCAGCAGCGCTGCAGACAGGGGTGCAGATGCCTTAGCCTACCTGTTAAGTGAGCCAGCCTGAGCATTGGAACATGAAAGCCATGTTTGCTCAGAGCCATGCATGAGCTAAGCGCAGGGAATTTCTTGCTGAATCCAGAGATCTGTAGTTGTTCTTCTTGATGCTGCACAATGTTCTAGCACAAACCAAAAAAAAAAAAAAAAAAGAAGCCAAAGTGCTGTCTAAAATTTAATGCTTTCCATGTCATTTCCCAAGTCCTGACTGCCATGAAGGATGAACTGCAGTGGCACAGCGCTGCCCATACTCAGCAGCCAGCCTTACCATCAGAAGTGAGAGGCTCTTTGTTTTCCTGCGCAAGGGCTCTGCTCTCCTAACTGAGGAAACAGCTTCGCAGGCAACACAAGGGGATCTCGGGGATCATTTAATTATTCATGCAAGTTGCAACTAGATGCAGATGCAGCGAGTTCTCTTACAATAGAGAATAAAATGGAAATACAGAGCTGTTTGTTCTTCCATCTCCTAACAATACAACTTTCTCTTTTTCATCGGCAGGAGAATCACCTTCCTTAACTCTGAAATCATAGCAGAAGCCAAGCATTATTTTAAATTCCTATAAAGGCTGTGACATCAGGTTAATTGTATTCTTCAGGGACATAGACATCTTTTCTGGGATTTGCAGCTACCTCAACAGATGCAGAAATAATGGATGCCTGGATTACTTTGTGGGTGAGGGTTTCTGCAGAGCGGTATTTTGCAAGAGCTGGATCTGGTACTAGCCCTGCTAGGGAGGATGAAGAAAATGAGAGAAACTAACTAAAAGAGAAACTATGTGAAGAGGGGCAGAGGTTAGGGAACTAAAGGATTTCCGTGACTACCAGAGAAGCAGGTGAAAACACCTTTCACATCACAGACCACATGGTGTTTAAACAGGGAAAAAACTTTCCCTTTTCCTTCACTATTAATTGGCTTTCTTGGACCAATAGTATCTCTCACTTTAAATTACTATTCAAGAACAGAGAGAATTAGATTTAGCATTTTCTTATCAAAGATCAGCTAAAGCGAACTAACTCCTTGTTCAGATTTGGTGCCACATGGCAGCAGCTAAACACTAGGAGAAGCTGCTGAGCCCTTGCAGTAGCTGACCACAGGATGTGATTGAGTACCGAAAGTGATATGAGGCATGGTGATTCCATTCAAACCTGCTGTGGGACTTGCAGTGGCAGGCAGGACGATGGCAAGAGATGTAGACACAGGCCAGACTTCCCTTGCACCAGCATCACATGGATAAAATATGATCTCCATTGCAGTGCTTTGCTTGAGTTTTTTTTTTGAGAAACTCTCTGAGGTGCAAGGCACTGGAAGTCCTACAGTCATTCCTTCTCCTTTGCACCTATTAGACACCATACCAGAGACAAACCAGCTTGTTCGCCAACAGGAGAACAACAGAATCATTTTATCAATCTACTATAATTCTTACCTGCCAAGTCTCACACATTACATGTGAGCGACATTCCTCTGGCTCCTGTGCCAAATCCACTTCAGCACAGTGGGAATGGCCACTGCCCCATAACCCATCCTATTCTGCCAGCAGCATCTTTCACAGGATTCCAAGACACAAGCAGGGCTGGAGCATTGCAGCTGGTGAGGAGCAGAGAACAGGCTCTCAAGCATCAAAGATGTGCCGGAACAAGTATATCTCAGCAGTATCCTATAGCTGTAGGCTCCTAGACCTGAAAGTGTGTGTGTTCTTGAGAGGTATGAGAACACCTGACTTACAGAGTGCCATACACCAAGCCGTATGGAAGTGGAAGGGCTGAATAATTCACAAACACAAGTGATAAACTTTAGCTATGTACTTGAATCTTCTAAAGTTACAGACATACAACTACCTTTCCAAACAGGGTGGTGTGAGGAGCATACAAACAAAACAGCAAGAAAACTCTAACATTAGTTA
Source organism: Pseudotriccus pelzelni (assembly GCA_035584735.1). Taxonomy (NCBI): domain Eukaryota; kingdom Metazoa; phylum Chordata; class Aves; order Passeriformes; family Tyrannidae; genus Pseudotriccus; species Pseudotriccus pelzelni. The sequence goes on from JAWMRA010000161.1 coordinate 27,951,836, forward strand.
AGACTACCAATTATTTTTTACCTCATTTCAATGTCCCACAATGCTACATCATCACTTATCCAGGGATTGGAAGGCTCAGCAGGAGTTATAAAAGGGTCATATTCCACATACTGCTCTGTGTAGGCTATTAAACTGACAGGTAAAATAAAAAGAAAAAAATGAAAAAGAAAGAAAGAGAATCAGAGTTTGAATGCTCAGTCACATGTCAGAGAGGTACAGCTTTTATTGTTATCAATTTTTTTGGTGCTTATTTTTATTTTGTAGGGATTAGTCAGCTTCTCAACAACAACAGGAGACCCTTTTCCCAGGGATGACACATGCAAGGATTTCTCTGCCACCAGCTCACTGCAGTATTTTCCTCAAGCTTGTCTCTATTAAGATGCCCACAAAAATCCCAAAGAGGCAACAACTGGATTGCTATGGTAGGACTTTCCCCAGAGAACTATGATATGAATATGAAGTGTGTGTCATAGTGTTCATTTGTTGCATGTTACTGTTGCCTCCCATCCTTTTCGTTTTTGCAGACTTTTGCACCCATGTGACCTTCTGCATTTATGGGAAATGCATATCACCTAAATAGGGTCATGGGCTGTAGCTAAGAATATACTTAAATCTTCGGAGGATCACAGTCTGGTGCATCAAAGCTTTACTACAGATAATTTTTTGGTTACGTTGGTATATTATTTAGTCTAATGGCACTATTGTAAAATACTTTAACAGCACTTTATAATTAACTTAGACTACAGTAAATTATATGCATGTTGGAAAATCACCTGGCCTTTATACTGGCTTGCTTCATGACGAGTTGGTTAAGGCATAGCCTCTAATCCTCACTAGGATGAGTTTCAAAGAGCTTTCTGGGAAAAGGACCGTGTCTGCTCACATAAGTGATTCAGGAATTCCACTGGGACTGGGGCTAGGGGCATCTTTTTACAAAAGGAAGACAGCATATATGAAATAAATCAAAGAAAATTTGTCCTAGTCCATACCGGAAATACTCTAAGGCTTTTTTTTTTTTTTTCCCTATGTCTGCCAAGTAATTAACTAAGTTAATTGTGTCTGATCATACTGAACAACTAATCTGCTTGCACTGTGATTGTCCATGTTAAACTTTACCTCTGGTTTTCCCCATCTCAAAAAGGCAGAAGAATGAAAAGACCCTGTGAAACAAAGGGTCATAGAAGGCAGAAAGTTTCCCTGACCTGCTCTATAGTAATTATTTCTTTTTGTTTGTCCTAGCTCTTATCATGAGGCATTAAAATCATACACTTTTGTAACCACAGCAGGTTCCCATTGCCCCTTAGGGCACTCAGGGCTGTCTCATCTCATTTCATTAATTACATTTCATGACTGCTGTGGGTCAAGGGTTGGAGGAGGGAGCAGCGTCCAATTTCACAGAGCAGCAGCAATCCCTTAGACATCAATGGGAGAGCGGGTTGGTTAAAAGAGAAAAGAAAGCCAAAAAGGATCAATCAGGAGGCATCTGCTGTGAAACCTGAATTGCTCCTAATAAAATAATAAGGTATTAGAGGTGCTAGTACAAGTACTAGCAAAAATAAGAGGGGAAAAAACTAAAAGGAAACAAGGGGGAATTGCTAAGCACATTTTGCTGATTCAGTATAATGACAGCAGCGGAATCATTGCCTCATTGTCTAAAGAGGCTACAGGCAGGGGAACTCCTAAGGGAAAGCATTTCTGTCAAAATGAAAACCTGGACTTATGGCCTTTTGGGCAATAAACTGTATATCTGGTAGAAGATGTGGTGGGAAGAGATGAATGAAGGGTGCAGAGCTTGCCCTGAGAACCCAACTGTCTCTCAGTCAAGGGGACCTGCTGAGTCTTCACAGTAACTTTGAGAAGCTGAAAGCATAGCACCAATTTTTTTTATCTAGGGAGCTGAGATTGCTTCTAGTAGGAAAATGCTCATTTTTTCCCCAGCTATTTCTATGATGCCACGTCTAATGAAATTGTACTAACACTGCACAGTCCAGTCAGGGAAAACAGCAGGTAGAATATATTGATAGTTTTGCTCAACAGTACTCAAATCTCAATGCCTAAACCTGACAGTGTGCAGGTCCCAAGTGGGAGGAAAGGATGTGGAAGAAAGATTGTTTCCAAGGTGCGCTGAGCAGCTGAGGGATGCCTGTTCCAACAGCTGGTGCCGTTCTACTCCTGGAAGGGGAATAGGGACGAGGGGGAAGAAAACCTTTAGTAGTGGGCATTTACTTCATGAAAGCTGGGGATATCCTTTAGACAGCCTTTCTGTTCCTCCTCTCTGGGTGCAAGGGCCATCTCAAGAATAGCATGCATTAATGGAAATGAATACATTTGGTCTGTTACTATTGAAACAATTCATATTTTATTGCTATAACTTGTTTCCTCTAGCACTTCCTGCCTCAGTTGCTCCTCATTACTTCCCTCATCTTTCCTGAAGGGGAGCTATACCAAAAAAATGGCAGGTGGTGCCACTGTCAGTCTTGGCTGTTGAAGGAAACATCACCTCCTGCACTCTGATCTGCCACACTGTCACTTAAACTGTCCCGAGAGCAGGGTCCAGCCTGAAAAATGACTTGATAACAACAGCATCTCCTTACACAGTAAATTTGTTCCTAGTGCTTGTATTCAGTGTTTTAATGGGGCTTTCAGGTCACACAGTTTTTTTCAGGCAATTGTTCAGTTCAGGTCATCCACATTCATTCTTCCTCACTGGTTCCCCCACCCTGCCAAGCCCCTGGACTCATTACCATTAGCCCTTCAACTTCCCTCCCACCTGCTCTGTGATGCTCCGTGTCCAGACTGCACTTCCCACCACTCTCCGCACCAAGTCCCAGGACCCTCCATCCATGCTGCCACTCAAGGTCATCACACAACCAAACCCCTCCTCACAAGATATAAATATCACAACCATGATTTTCATTCTTTATAATTATTAATAATTCTTTATAAATATTCATTTAGGCTGGATATTAGGAAAAAGTTCTTCACCCGGAGTGTGGTTGGGCACTGGAATGGGCTCCCTGGGGAAGCAGTCATGGCACCAATCCTGACAGAGTTCAAGATCTGTTTGGACAATGCTCTCAGACACATGGTGTGACTCTTGGGGTGTCCTGTGCAGGGCCAGGAGTTGAACTTGATGATCCTTGTGGGTCCCTTCCAACCCAGGATATTCTAAGATTCTATAATTTGATTGTTCTCATTTTATTTACTTTTCTCCTGGTTATCAGTTTGCACAGGTTTTTATAGCAACATTTTCTCCTGCCATTTCGGAGCGTTTGAAAAAAGGGAAAAAAAGCCCTTTCAAATCAGGAAAATTTTGTGTCCAGTTTTACTGAAAACTAAGATGATTTTTTTTTTTTTTGTATTGACAACATTACATTTATATCATCAGTAGCTCCTTACAAATGTGAAGAAAAGATGTCTTATGCAAACAGGATTCAATTTTTACAAGTGACTGAGTTTTACTGAGTTCATCTTATGGAATGGATCTACCTGGAAAAAAAATCAAGCAAAACAGATCTGCTTGCTTGTAAATTACCAGCCTGGAAATTATTACTGTCTTAGTATATTAAGTCTATTGTAAGTAAATTCAGAACTTGAGGGAGTGGGTTGGCTCAGTTGGTTAGAGCATAGTGCTAATAATGCCAAGGTTGTGGATTAAATCTCCATATGGGCCATTCACTTAAGAGACGGACTTAATAATCTTGCTGGGTCCCTTTGAACTCAAAATATTCTGTGAATATCTGAAACATTTTTTTGTAAAAGTACAAATGTATGTTCTTAATTAAAAAGATCCAAACCCCCAAAACATAAATACAAGTGTGCTCATTTCAATCATACAATATAACGTATGAAGGATGTCAGGGAGCCTCTGAATATTTTCTATTTAATTGGATAAATTTTCATTATAATTGCTAAACTTTATGAGCCATTGGGAGCTTAGTTGGGCTTCCACTGTTTAATTTACTTAGTTTAGTACACACATGGTAACTACAGGTGCAGGCACTGCAAAGCACATTTCATAGGGTAATCTCTTTTTAATTTGCTTAAATAAAAATTCCTCTATTATTCCTCTAGCAGGAACCAGCTCTTATCACATCCCTCGTGTTCACCACAGTTTTGCTTTAAAAGCGATGTCGCTGAAGAGCATGCTTATCCCTCCCTTCATCTCAGTGATTCCCCAGCAAATGTGCATAACTTACAAGTACCTAAGTAAAGAAGCTCCCTTTCTCAATTAAATTTGAGCTTGTTCTTCACCCATTTATGCTTTTCTACCAGAATTAAATATCCTCCAAGTCAAATTGTGCCTTGATTTGCCTCTATGAGAAATCCACCTCTTAAAACACTGTCTTGAGTAGTCCAGGTACAATCCCCAGTACTTCTCATAGGGTTTCGTACATGTGAAAGTGGGGGGAGGAACTGGCCCTACAACCCCAGTATGAACACAGACGTGAACAACCACATGCAACAGATGCAAACACAGCTCCTTCTCCAGAGCTGTGCCAGACTAAGAACAGATAAGCACTGAGAGTTCCCCCACAAAATAAAGGGTACTTTCATATTGAAACAGGAATGACTTTTCTAAAAATAAACGCTAGAGTTGCAAAGGGGTGAGGAAAAAAAGTCCTGCAAGGGTTCTTTCTTTTTTGAATGCTTCTTTTGTTTTTTGCAGTATGACAGCACCCTCATTTTCCACCTAGTTTTCCTCAGGGGCAGAGGAACATGTGCAGAAGTTTCAGTGGCCAGCAGACAGGTAGCGCAGAAGGTCAAGGAAGGGAGAGGATAGACGCACAGAAAGAGGATCAGCCTTTGCACTTTCCTGCCCGCTCTCTGTCTCTAGAAATGCCACACTGGAGATAAGGAAAGAAAGGGAAATCGTGCAAATGGGGACACTCACCTTTCTGCTACTTTGGACATCTTTAAACAATGTCTCTCTATCTGCATGTTCAGAAAAATTATCTGAGGAGAGAGATGACAAGGACATTAACAATCCATGAGTTCTACAGCATGCATTGACTATATACCAACATGCTATTGATTTCTCTTTCCAAACAGCTGGAAAGGAACTCAGAAGGAAATTGGACCCTTCCCTAGGTATCAGAAGAAGCTTATTAGCTGCTTCTTATAGAAGTCTCTGTTTCCAAAGGCAAAGATCCAGGGGAAGCTTCAGAAGACATAATTAAAAGGAAATACACATATTTGGGGCTGAGGATCCTAGACTGCTCAGGGTGCAATATAAACCCCTTGTCACAATCACACTCCTCTCTCCCATTTCTCTAACTGACCAGCACCACACAAACAATCAGTTTTACAGCACACTTGCACTCTGCTATGAACTAGTTCTTCAGTCTATGATAGAAAAAAGCTCAATAAATTTAGTGTTCTCGTTTAGTTCAGAAGACCACCTAAAAACTTTCTGCCTAATAAACATGTTTAAAGCTAGCTTTGCTAAAATGTTGACCCAGCAATTCCTATTTATCCTTCAGTGAAGACTGCTTATTGCAGGAAAGTAATTCTGAGGGAGAGCTCTCTGTGTCAGGGCAAGAATGTGTGAGCTGGCTGGCCATTCTTTGGCATGATTGTGCAAATAACTTTTTCCCAGTTCCCTAAAAGCTCTGACTGTACAGTCTAACAGTTATGCTCTGAACGATGCCTTTCCTCATCACCAGTTCCCAGCATGCGCCTAGGCATGCTGGCTTCTTCCCTAGCCTTTGTCACTGCTCACTTTTCAGACATCCTCAGTGAACTGGAAACTAATCTGTCTACTGGTCCACTGACAGAGTAACAGTCGATTCAAAGGTCAGTATTACTCATAATACGTATCATCATATACCTGCACTGCTCAATGGATACTTACTACTTTACATAAGTAAGTAAAAATCAAGGACAGGTAAAGCATACGGTTGGTTTTGCTGATATCTCCATAATTTAGATGCTTTTTTTTCCCCAGGTAGTAGTTCTCAGAAGAGTTGCTATACAGCCACCTACTTACTTGCTTCCTGAAGTCCTCCTTTGTAGTTTTGCGTACCGGTTGGGAGGGCATGTGTACAGGGCTTTGGGGCTGAGACTCCTCTGTAACCCCATATACCGACTGTGAGGAACCAATAAACATACAGAAGGGATTACAGCATTTTTCTCTGTTATGCAATGAGGAACAGTGCGGTATGCAAAGCAGTAAGGTAATAAGCCAGCAATTTCCTACTGTTTATACCCCCACAGGTCAATAATCATCCAGGTTGGAGCAAAATTAACAGATCAGACCACACTTGCAGATGCCTGCAGCTGGAAGGCCTGTAGGCATGCTGAGAAAAGAGTTTGCTTTAAATGTTAAAATGCTGATAATTTTTAGGAGCTGTGAAGGCTGTGTGTGTCAACACTTGCAGGACGAACACTGGACGTGTGTTCATTGTGATGAACCAAGTGACAAAAGAAAATAACAGGAAACAGGCTCAAGTGGCACCAGGGGAGGTTTAAATTGCATATCTAGAAAAATTTCTTCATTGAAAGGGTTATCAAGCACTGTAACAGGCTGCCCTGATGAGCCAATGTCCCTGGAGGTGTTTCAAAGATGTAGATGTGGTGCTTAGGGACATGGTTTAGTGGTGGACTTGGCATAGCTGGGTTAAGGTTTTGAGTCACTGATCTTAAAAGTCTTCTTCAACTTAAATGATTCTATGACTTTATATACACAGAAGGATTTAAACTTGCTGGAAGTCAAAGACACCCAAGATGCTAATGATCCAGCCTTTGAAATGATTAAGGCAGGTAAACAGCTCATTATCTGTGCCCAGATAATTTCGGAGAATGGGACTTATTTTGCCAATTGCTTTTAATTTTATGGGATTGTAGAGTCATCAGACTTTGGGGACACAGAGTTCCTTAATGCCCTTTTCAGTCCTACCCATCACCCAGTCTGTACCACTCCGCTGGTAAAACTGGAACAATATATTCATCAAGCAAAACAAACAGAACTGATAATATAAAACCACTTTTTTTTTTTAGTTCCTGTTGGGTAAATCTGATATACTGTAGGTGTCAAGTATGACTTACATTAAAAAATAACCAAAACCAATGAATCAAAAAAACCCCAAACAAGCAAAAACCAAAACCAGGAACTCAAACTGACCTTTTTCACTTTCTGTGGATTTTTCATACGGCGACACTTTCTAATGTCCATTTCTGTGGTGTTCACACAACCTGGCTGAAAAGAGATGGTAACTGTATGACTTGTTTACAACCTTCTTGCTACCTTATCTGTCTAAAATATACACTTAGATCTTGTCCAAAACTCTTTTCTGAGGTTTGTGTCCCATAAATTATTCTTGCTGAACAAGAGGCTGCATATACCCAAGGCTGCCATCCTGGCATGCAATCCATTTTACTCCTAACCTTGGCACCAAAAGAAAATGGCTAAGAGGGGAGCTTTTTCTAGGAAGTCTGAGCCAAACTGGGAAGCTGCTTTTCTTTCATAAGCACAGTAAATAATCTTCCAAACTTCACATGTTTCCAAAGCAGTAATTCTATACATGCAGAAGCCCAGAGTGCCTAAAATAATCTTGTAGACATTTGGTGTGTTTTGAACTGCGAGGAAAATCCACGTGGTGACTTTAAAGGCGATGTCTTTGTGCATAGCACAGCGTTTAGTAGTTAAAACTTCCTGTCAAAACCTGGAAAGTCTCCTCATTTAAAAGAGCTTTACCACAGGCCTGTGCACATCCCAGAATGCTCTTTCCTGGCTGTCCAAAATCTTTCTTTCTGTTTTATCCTTCTTCCTGTCGATTCTGAAAAAAAAGCATAAATGTGTGAGTCAATGTAGTAGGCATGCTTTCTTCTTCGATACAGTTCCTAGATGGGGATTTTAACCCCATGACAACAAAATTCAGTAACCAGCTTTTTTTTTTTTTTTGTACAGCAATGTCACATTTTCACTTGCAAGGCCACATGCCATGAACAAAATAATGCTGATGTTTACTCCAGTATGGGTCAAAAGAGATTCTCCTATCAGCGTGAAAAATTTAACACCTGTTTTTTCCTCTGTTGAGGAAAACAACCTTTCCTTATACTCTGTTCCCAGACCTTGGTTTGACAGGCTGGGGAAATTTGTGGCTTTGTCTGTGTGAGAAGACCCACCAGAACCTGTTTGCTCCAGGTGAGGCTCTTGGCTGATGGTGGACTGAGGTCCTAATCAGGAGATCCACTGCACCCCAATGTGCCAGCAGCACCACTGGCATGACTACAGACTGCAGAGGATGCTGCAGCAGCAGAATGCCCAGCAGCAACAACATGGGTAGCACTTGTGGCCACTCCTCCTTAGAGCTTTCAATACAAGGACTGGCTCTGCCTATGTGCCCCAGTAATGGCAGAGCAAGGGGTGACAAGCACAGGTGACCAGAGCTGAGCTTGCTGCATGGCCCTGGGCAAGCCAGCACCCACCCAAGAGAGACACGCCTGGGCTGGCACAACAGTAACTCAGTAGTTTCAGTCCTGATGCAGCCAATGAATCAACTCACTCAAAGGCCACTTTCAAAGCAACTGTTCCCCTATCTCTTGGGCAGCAGTGAGCAAGTCACATTTGGCACCTCACTCCTGTGTGCAGCTCTACACATAAGCACAGCAAAGTCACCACCAGCTGGCAAGATCTACCTGCTTAGAGACTTGGAGGAGACACGTGGAAGGAGGAAGAGCCTCCACTTCCAGAGCAGGATTGAGAAAAGCTCACAGCATCCCTGTGCTGGGTTGCCAGATTGCTGCCACCCAGGAAAATCAAAGCAGTGAGGAAAAAAACCCATGCCAGCTGGGATTTCTGACCACCAAGTTCTCTCCCACCTGTTTTTCTTTTGGAGAGGCAGTGACCTTTAGTTAACTCTGTGCTAGAAATGTCCCAAGAGGTTAGAAAGCAGGGGACTAAAACTGATGTTTCTGAATACTACTTCCCACAAAAAGCCCAAGTCCTCCGCAGTTTGGCATCACTCGCTGAATTTCCCCTTTGCAAGGCTGAGGTGAGAAAAAAGTTCTGCACAAGCTCTGTCCCCTCACAGAGATAGAGCAGCCACCAGACAGCAGTTGTTGTACTGCATGGAGGATACCCAGCCTGAAACTACTACTTCTGAGTGAGTCCTTTACACCTGGCCAAAGGAGAAAGTGAAGTCTTCTGCCAACCTTAAATCACACAGCACATACAAACTGGAGGGACTCTTTGGAGGCTTCATGAATTCTCTTCACCGGTACTTTGTGCTCAACCCAGATTGTCAAGTCTTATCTCCAAACTTACTGATAACTCAGTATTTCACATTTTAAACTATGAAGACTCAAAACAGCTAGATGCTCTGTGGCTGTGGTTTTTGAGCAATCTAGGTATAGCAATGGGAATACTGTGTGCAAACAAAGACATTGAAGGCAATGCAAAAGTTGGTAAGCAGGAGGAATGTTTTCAGTTTGGTTTTTTTTTAATTTTTTTTTTAAATTTTTTAGTTAACTTAGAGCTGTGAATTTACGGTAAACTCCATTCCTTCCTTTTTGGAAACCTGAAGACTGAACTGTCACATGAACTGGAAACCAAGAAGCTGAAACTAGCCAGCAAAAAAAAGCTGATAGTTGCCAGTTCACACTTATGTTTCAAAGAAAACACGATGGAGAAAAGATTAATAAGCAACAGTAATCACAAAGAACCTGATATTTATAGTTCTTTCTTAGGTAATAATTATATGTTTTAGACAGAATGCAGAATTTTGTCTTGACTTAAGACTTTTTTTTTCATCTTGGCAATAGCCTTTAAGTAACTGAAAGTACAATTGCTATCATAACTTCTAATTTTCTCTTCTAAACAGAACACTGGTATTCTGGTTGGAAAAAATCCCTTAACTGCCTTGTAATTTAAAAGATAACTATCATATATTTAAATGGTACACAATTATAATGTTACTAAGCAAAGAATTAATCAAAATTCCAAAGGTTTAATCAAAGATAGAGATGTATACCTCAAGCCACGACCTCAAGAAATTATATTCCTTAACTTTCTAGCATTTAATGCTGAAAGTGCAAATTCCTTCCAGTGGTACAGAGAGTCAGCACTGGTGTTCTCATGTGCCATCTTCACCAGCCCTCCCATTTTATAGGTGACAACTACATGCACAAAATGGACACTTAGGAGTTTTAGATACTAGTTTGTTGACACTAGTAGACAAACCCTAGAGTATACCCATTTTTCAGCAATAATGAAAATATGCTCGAAATATTAAGAGGCTTCAAATGGTTTCCATAAGGGAAGATGAGAAGAAAAGTAGATTTCAATTATGAGCAGAGGATAGGAAAAACCCAAATACTAAATATGAGTAAGTTTCATGTAAGTGGTACCCAATTCTCTATGCTAATTTAGCAGCATGAGTTGAACTACAGAGTAAAGATACAACTGAATCAACTAGGGATTACTATAAATGAGAAAATCAAATTCAGTTTGCTGTAAATATCACCCTTATAATCACATTGAAGTGACAGTAATTTTTGACTCAGAAATACCCTACAGGCATAGAGTAACACAGACAGATGACAAAATTCTGTTCTTTCCATTCATACAAAACAAAAATACTACACAAATGTAGAAGCAGAACGGGCATGGGAATAGCCCAAGCTCTGATGATGAATCCAGGCTCAGGAGCTCCTGACCAACATTTCCATGTACAGATAATTAAACCACATTTCAGATTCTGGCACAGACCTTCAGAATTGGCTCTCTACTCTTTCCAGTCTGCCAGTGATTAAAATTCACCAACACCTTCTGAGCTTAGTCACAGTAAAGATTTTGACAAAGAAGTTTGATTTGTACAGAATCCCCTTCCCTTCACAGCTCTAAATACTGGTGCAGTTCAGTGCTCTAGGATTACTCACTTCACTTGGGCCTCTGCTTGCATGAAGATGAATTCCCACTTTCTTGCAAAAGCTCTCTGAAGTCTTGCTAAGTTTTCCTGACAAAAGATGAAAATAGTAAGAACAACAAATCTCTGTGATTACAACAATTACTTGGGAGCACAGTTAGCATGGTGGGTATTTATTTTATTCTTTTCTTTTTTTTTTTTAAGCTGTAATACTCCAGATATGGAAGTCAGTGTTGGTTTCAGGTGAGCTATCTTGCAGGCAAAGCAAGGCTGTAACACATCTTTTCGGGCCGCAGTCCAAAGGACCCTGTCAGGGATAAGTAATGGAGTGTGATGAAGACAGTTTGAGCTCTACTATGAAAAAAATGGACTTGTTCCCAAAAGATAACGCTGAGCAGCTTTGTGAAGCTGACAACTTTTCATTTCTGATAGCAGATGGTTGCCACCTGCACATTTCCCTCTCATCCTCACTTTCCCCTCCTCACCCCACTGCTCTCTTCTCTTCAGGCTTTTGCTAAGGTGCAAAGCCTGAGCATCCTTTGCTTTGCTCAGTCCTGGTCACTGCTGAGAGCATTACACAGCAGCACAGCACTGAAGGCTGGGGACTGCCAGCAGGATTCGCAAAAGGAAACAGCTTGTTTGTCTGAACAGCGAACACAGTTACTGCAAAGACTGGGTCCACATGCAGTCTTGCTTTACATCTGAGGTAAGAGCTCTGGTCCAGACCCATTACAGAGAGTGTAGTGATCTGAACACTTGGATGTGGATGTGACTTTGTCACAGTTCAAGGTTAAACTCGGGGCATGGCCAGAATTTCAGGCTTAAATGGGATCCCGAGCTGACATATCCACACCCACCTCAACAAGGAGGCCTGTGAAACCATGCACCTGACTCTCTTCTCCATTATAGCTGGTTTAACTATCACAAATTTACACTGAAAATTGAACACTTGTAGTTCTGCTGCTGTTCTTTTCATACTTATCACCTTTATTTCAAGAAACTGCTTAGGCACATGCATTTCAATACAAAAGAAATCTTCCTATTATTTACTTTAAACTCTTGTATAACACAAGGCATAAAGCTTGGCCCTCTACCACAAAAGTCATGTAACAGTTCCAGTCTGTACACATGGAGGAAAACAGTTAAGTAAATGATTTACAGATGTGCTGAACTATGATGATTTCCTAAACTGTGCTACAAAGAAGAACTAACTGTAATTATCTGTAACATCAATTTTTGTGGGTGTTTTTTTTTTTAAATTTTGTTTTAAATTTTGTTCACATGAGCTCCCTGGAGTAAATATGCTGAAGCCAATGAAATGTCACCATTTGAAGCAATATTTGAATCATGCTTATGTTTGACCGATTATAAACCAAACCAAATGCAATCATACAGGCTTCATCATGTCATCAAGACTTCTGTTCTACCCAGTATAAATAGGGGTGGAGGGTTGCCTATAAATGTTGCAAGCAGAACCTAAAAATGAGATGTCCCCTGAGATGCTTTGTAGAGATTCTCTTTCAAAGCTCCAGGTCATTGCTGATACCTACGGAGAAGCATCTTCATGCTGCATCTCCAAAAACATGTACTAAATGTACAGGGCTCCTTCTCACTCCTGCAAGCTTGTTTCTCTCACTTGTGCTTAGCTTACATCTCCATTGCTGGATGTGCTTCAGCTCCCATAATGAATAGGAAGAGTCGGTGCCATTCTTATCTGAATGTCTCTAATTAAGAGAACAAAGTTTGAATGCAGAAGTAATCTCTAATTGTGCAATGCAATATTCACAAGAAAAATGAGAGACTGCCAAGATCTAATTATTTACCATCACTGGAGCACTGCTACTCTCAGTAGGCAACAATGTGCAAAAGTACTTAGCCACAGCCTCGCTGCATATGTGTGGGAGTATGTGCGCCGCTGAACAGCCTTTTGTTGCCTTGTGATAGATCTTTAGAGCACTTACAGTTAATTGGTTGTATGTGAGCAATTTTAATGATTTTAATAATGAAATCAGTAATATGCAGAAGAGAAAACTCAGCAAAAGGACATGTAAGTGCATGTAGATTATTATATTCCTTCCTTTAAGCCTGTTCAAGATTAGAACTCTTGGGAACTCTGGATGCACTTCCAGGGTGGACTAGAGAAGTGGCAATTTTTGCATGCTCTGCACTGAAAGAACCAAATGGCATGTGTATGTCTCTCCACGTGCCCAGAAGTCCCAAAATGTAGAAGGCAAGGAATAAGGAAAAACTCCATTCTTTGGAAAAAGTCCACCCTTAAAATATATGCTGTGTTTTCACTCTAAGAGATATGACCATAGAAGTCCACTAGAACCAGCTTTGTAAACAAACCCTCCAATGAAAAACTCCAAATATGAACACACTAAACAGACACAGTAAAGGCTGACCCCAAAGCACAAAATGGCAGTATTCAATTGGCAAGCAAAGCCATCCCTGCAATCCCCAGCTTTAAACTCTAGCAGCAGTGTACCTACGGCTTCATAATCCGCCAGCTCCAGCCTAGCTTTGTTCTGCATGGTCCTTTTGCAAAGATAGATGGCTAAAGGGAGAAACAGAACGGAAAACAATTACAGACAGATTATTAGTACTAGATCTTATAAAAAAAGAAGGAAAAAAGTGGTCCATAGATTGTTCAGTTTCATCAGAAAGCAACATGAGTCAAGGAATGAGAAGGCTGAACATCCAGCTATTACCCACTAGTAATCTCTGAGGCCCTAAGCATCTCGGACTTCTCATTTAAAAGTGCTGAGAGCAGATGCCAGGACCTAACAAGATGTCCAAAAAAGGCACAGTTGCTTCTGGGGCTGGTAAAAGATACAGAATTAGCGACCTGTTCCTCTCAGGACTTTGGGAATATACCTGCACTTCTTTTCTGCTCTTGTAAGAAAAAATAAAAATAAGAAAGGATATTGAAATGAAAACAGAAATATGGGCCAGACCTTAAAGGTATATCCTGACATTTTTTAATATGCTCCATCCACTTATTCTACACATTTCAAATAGTTAAGAGAAGCCTTGTCACATTTCACCATAGGGAGATGCTGCTGAAAACTCATGTGCTTTGGGATTTTGAGGGTCAAGATGAGCCCAGTGCACAAGACCAAACCAGTCCCAGGTTGCCTTCCAGGAAAGCCTCCCCTGGATCTGCTAAACTCACTCCATTTCCATTACAGGCTGAAACACAAGGTCCACAGCACACCCTGGGTATATAGTTAGATCTGAACTATACAAAAGAGGCCTAGTGCTACTCATGTAATTCTATTCTGTGCTATTTCTATAATTTTAACATTCATATGGTGAGCCAATATTATGCATGGTAACCAGAGCCAACCAGTTCATTTATATTTATACATCTCAAGGGCAGTTTTCGCTGTAAGCCCTTTACGACACCAAATAAAGTAGAGACAGTCATCTCACGGTATCATTTCATGCCTGCCATTAGCAGGCTAGTTTCTGTCCTGCAAGTGGACATATGCAACTAAAAAAAAGTATGAAGTGCTGCTGGGATTTCAGTTTTATTTGAGTCCACTGCTAGTTTGGGATTAATTCCTGTGAAGACTCCATCTGTACAGACCTCTGATATGCAAAGTCTGATTATAAGCATATGTTAGAGGTTTCTGGGACAGATGCAAATCTGCTACTACAGGGCTCAGAGCTAATGCAGTTGAAGCTTGTCCAGCTGTGGGTCAGCTCATATAGGGCTTTATTTTGGGGTGTACTGCTCCACTCAATACCACTGCAGCACAATAATCTGACTGCAAAAATGATTATTTATCTGATATTGCAGGGGGAAAAAAAGAAACTTCCCTTTTCACATTGTTATTCTGGTATTTACAGAATACGTATTTGGCACAGTTCACACAGCAATATATGATGACTGTAAAATCTGGAAATTATTTTGCATATACCGAACAGCATCATGTTTTCTCCAAAGCAGTTCACTCACTGGGATAAACATGTAAGTCTGGGCTAGCTTCCCTGCAGATGAGGACTGCAAATGAACTATCGTATGACACACAGCATAGCAGGCTACTTCTTCACCCCAGCAAACGATTTCCAGAATCCATAATGATAATTAATTATAACCCAGGAAAGAAAAAAACCGAACTGATTATTCAGGGAGGCATTCTAAACCAATCCTAGGTAATGAGATAAAAGAAGGACTTCCAGAAGCTCCTGTTTTATGAGTGCATGCATGGATACACTTCCTCTTCCAAAGCCACACCAGGATACAATAATTAATTTTATCATTTAACTGTGAAAGAAGTGCAGTTCTGGAAGAGACAGCAATATTGCATGCAGACAGCTAAAGATAACAATACTGACATATTTTCTTTATGTATTATCACTGTCTGCAGGCACTCACATGCTTAACACACCATGTTGCAGTTTATTAGCTCCTAAACCATGCTCAATCTTCTCTTTCGCCCTATCATCTGCTAATCTTAAAAAATTTGGAAAAATAAGTCCAATGTCACATATCAGAGAACTTTTAACTATTTTAATAGTTATGTACTGGTTTATTGAGCAGTGAGATGAGTGCCCAGGTGAAGTAAATTTTATTGCTGAACACATCAGATTCAGCTACAGATCAGAGTGTGTTCTTCCACAAAAGCAATATTGGTATTATTTAAGATTCCCAAGAACCAGTATTCTGCTTGCCAAAAATCCTGCTGAAATGCACAGACCTGTGGGAGAACGAGGATAACAACAGGTAAAACTCTGGCCCCACTGAGCTCAATGGCTACAGCTCCATGGGCTCAAGACACTCCAGGATTTCAATTCATGTGTTTGAGATGGGCACATATCTGCCTCTAATGCTGCCATCTGACAACTATGAGGATGAAGGATTTAGATGGCAAACAGTCATTTTTTTCCATCACTAACTTTCTGTACTAACTTTCTACATTTAAATAATTATACTCACCATAATCTGTATTTTCTGGTTCCCAGCAATTTGAGGGCCAAAAGTATGGTGCCTAAGAAAAAACATAAACATTTTTATAATTTAAGAGATGAAAAGCAATTCAAATGCAGAAAAACATTACAATACAAAAAGAAGAATCACGAAGTCTACCACCCAGTCTCTGCCCTCAGGGGAAAACACTGCTACAGATCTCAGTATTAGTGAGGATGCTTTGCCAGAAAGGTATGGCCTTTAACATTCCTCACTGCAGCCAAAGAGAGATGCTGTAATACAAGCATCTCTTGAGGAGAATGTCCAGTGTCCTGATGAAATTTTAGACACTGTTGCCAGCTCATCTGAATGTGGACTTCTTATCCTCTATCCTTAAGAACCTTCTCTTTCCCCAGAAATTCACATCTTGAATTTTTTTTTTTTTTTTTTTTTTAAAGCGTGACAAACCTCATGGCCTTATCTATATGCTACATAGCACTTGCTTTTTTGGAGCAGCTACCAGTGTGGTTGGCAGACTACAAAACAATTTACTTTTTAATTATAGCAGATGGCAGAGGTCAAAACTTAGCTGTTTAGAGTCATTCCAAAAGCAGAAGTCCTGCTAAGCTTACTTCTTTTGTTTTCTATCCAGGTCTGCATATTGCCATTGCTACAATTAATTACATGCTATTACTGTATGTGGCTGTATTTCAGATTTAACATAAATGAAAAATAATGTCCTGGTGATCACACAAATTACAGACTGCTGCTTTGCATTACTGATGTAATGCCACAGATGGGCATTGGACATTAACACATAGACTATTCCTTGCACCAAAGTACAGTGAGAAAACATGGAGTATTCAAACAATACAGGGTTTAATGCTCCTCAATTATATATATCTTATGAACTCCAGAATATGAAGAGCTACTGTTAAAGGAGGGACTGATGTCGAGGTAAAAAGTAGCAAGACGAGAGCAACGTAAAGGAAACATGGGTTATTTTTGCAGAAAACATCTGAGGAAGTCTGTTTCAGGAAATGGCAACAAGCAGGGAATATGCAAAAGTTGTAAGAAAAGATAAGGAAAAAAGTCAACAAGCAGTTAGTTTGATGATGTGGTTTACACAGACTTAAAACAAGAAAAGGAAATTAAATTATATTGAAATGTAACTCCTAAGAGCTGCACAGAAAAACTTCTTACAGTGTCATCCTTTTAAAAAAGAGAAAAATACAGCTAAACGGGCAATCAGTATTGCCCCTGCTTCTGTCACATCTTACATGACAGGAATAGAAAAGGAAAGGAATTGTAATGAAATATCTGTGTCTGAGTGATGTGTGGTAACCAGAAGGCGGGGTGAGATAAGAGGAGGTCTGTGATCTCCTGGGCTTCTTTGTTCACCATGATATTGGTCACATATGATAATACAATACCACGTTAGCAGGACAGTGAGAACAAGCAGCAGCAACATCAGATGCAAAGTGCAGGACCAGCTTTTCAAATAAAAGCTAAAAAAGAGGGAAAAAAATGTAAAGGAAGAACAGCAGGGTGAAGGGAAAAGAGGTCACGGGAAAGATAAGGGATCTGGCTGAGATCATGTAACAGAAAACCACAAATTCAGACAGCAGGATTAGGCAGTAGGACTCCAGGTTTGGACTTACCACTTCTTCTACAGTTATACAATCTGTCCAAAAGGAGTTGTTGCAGCACAAGCACTCAGTTATCTAAGAAGCTGACAGTGGCAGACTTTGGACAGGGCATAGAACTCAAGCACAGGATGCTTTAAAAATTCAGCACATCTGGAGGCACAGGGACACTGAGGGATACAGATGTCCCAGTTTAGGTGACTGCCAAGGTTACACATCTTTTGTAAAAGAGCCAAAGCCTGACGCTTGCCCCCTCCCACACCAATCTGCAAGCAAGAGAGGGTAAAACTTTGAATTTTCTGCTGTGCCAAAGCTTGGATGTCCAACTCCTAAGTTTGCCCTAGTCCATTTTGCACAGAAGAATGGCTCCTCCATTCTGTGCCAGACTTAAAGCCTGAAAGTCATTTACTTTCTCCTGGCTTAGTTCAAATCTGAGCACAACACCCCTGAAATAATGTATCAAAAATAATCACATGAAATACCCATTAATTTATGTAAAAATTTTAAGTAAGAAAGAAGAAGAGCGTACTTTGGGATTCTAAAGCAGATCTTTCTGAAAAGACTTCATAACTTCCTAAGGCCTCTACCAAGATAGCCTCAGTCCCCGGCTTCATAGGCCCAGTGGCTGCTCAGGAATAAAGGGTGGGTGATTTGAGCTGTGTTACTGCAGGGACAGTGGGAGGGGCCTCAAGGGAGTCAGAGGGCTCACCAACCTGGAATCGATAGAACGTCCCATCATCTTTCAGGGTAAGGACATGGTCTGAGATTGGAAAGACATAACCTTGGGCAGCGATGAGACTTCCCAAGTGTATTGCTTCCCCTGTGAAAGAGAGAAAACCGCAGGGATGTGTCAGGAAGACGTGCACTGCACATTGCTCTGCTTTCAACAGCAGCTCTGGTGATGACTCATGTGAAATCTGGTGCCCACATGCCTCTCTGCACCCACACCCCATCCTTACTACTTCCAACCAAACCATGCAAAGCAAGAGTGCAGAATTCAGCTTTACAACACAGATGAAGCACCACTCAAAAGTTTAACCTGCTAGTTTTGTGTTCACAAAACATCACACACTAGTTCAGCTCTAGAACACGAAATTAATTTCAAAGCACATTATCCCCCACAGGTGACAGCTGACAAGAAGCCTATTCCATCAGCGAACCTCACTTGCCTCTACCCAATCCAACGAACACCTGCAACATCAGGTCATTAGCAGGATATTTATTCATAACGACACATCCTGACACTGTAGCATTGCCACTTGTTAGAGAAAAAATGGTGCAGAGGCAAAAGGGAGTACATTTCCTAGTGCAGCCAGGGCAACCTTCACCAGCACAGAGGCACAGCTGCACAGATTTTAAACCAATGCCAGCTATCAAAAGCTGCCTCAACTTTCTCAGAGCTGAAAAATACACATCAGCCGCTCATGCACCCCCAGGTAGATAATACAGCTATTGTTTGCAGCTGAAATTCATATTTGGAACCTGACAGGACTCATGAGAAGGGATGTGTTTGCCCTGCTGGATGATACAACTCTATCTCTTTCACATGGTGACAGTAAGGCAGCAAAAAAACTGGTAGGTGACATTCTGGATTTTTTCACTTTCCCGAAAAGAAAAAGGAACTTCTGGATCTGTTTTCCCTCTTTTCTCAATAGATCATAGCTGTGCCAAAATTATTTTGGTTTCTCTGAGGAGTGCACTATTTGGACTGTGCCCATGCACTGATCGCTTTTTATGGCTGATTATCCATTTATCTGTTGACTTACCTATCTGCTGCAATAAATTGGAAGCTGTCACCTGATCCCATGATGGTGTCTGTGTCATGCTTGACCAGTATGTCCTGTCAGTCATGGCTCCCTTTCTTCTCACCATGAAAACCTGCTACTGCATTTGCCTGCTTAACCACACATATACACCAACTTCCTTTCTACGTCTGGGAACAAACTTAAAATCAATCAGTCTTCCCAAGGTAGCAACAGTTTCACAGACAAGATAAAACTCCTACAATGGGATTTCTCTGTGCTGCAATGTAGACTTAATTAAGATGTTGAGTCTTAACTCTTTCTCTTTTCCTTCTCTGCAATGCTTAAATCAACTGTGTTGTTTTACTGGTATTACATACTGCAGCAAAATAGTAATTATTGTCTAATAGCACACACAATATACAGGGAGTACCTGCTCCTCCTCAACTGTGGTCACCTTACCTGTATCCTCAATGCTGAGGTTCTTCATAAGCCACTGCACAATATCAGAACCTTAACAAACAAACAAACAAAGAAGAAAGCATTAAACACTAAGACCACAGAGGCCTGTCACTGGTCACCAGAGAAGAGACCAGTGCCTGCTCCTCTGATTCCCTTAATGAGGAAGTTTTAGACTGAAATGAGATCTTCCCTCAGTCACCTCTTCTCCAGGCTGAGCAGACCAAGTGACTACAGCCGCTCCTCATACTGCTTCCCCCCAAGGCCCTTCACTCTTTTTGTTGTCCCCCTGTGGATGCTCTCTAAGAGCTTTCCATCCTTCTTATATTGTTGTGATTAAAACTGCCCACAATATTCAAGGTGAGGCTGCCCCAGTGCAGAGCAGACGGGACAATCCTCTCCCTCAACCAGCTGGTGATGTTTTGCCTGATGCCCCCCAGGACAGGGTTGGCCCTCCTGGCTGCCAGGGCACTGCTGACTCATGTTCAACTTGCCATCAACCAGGGCCCCCAGGTCCCTTTCCATGGCACTGCTTTCCAACATCTCATTCCCCAGTCTGTATGAACATCCAGGGTTGCCCTATCCCAGGTGCAGAATCCAGCACTTTTCCTTGATTGAACTTCATGTGGTTGGTGATTGCCCAGCCCTCTAATTTGTCCAGGTCTTTCTGCAGCGCCTCCCCTGCCTTCAAGGGAGTCAACAGCTTCTCCCAGTTTTGTGTTGTCTGCAAACTTGCTATGGTTCAGGCCTACTAAATAAATCCCAGAGGAACTTATTTGCATGGAGCACTTCTGAGCTCAGACGTGAACAGGACTACCCTATGCCCTCAGCAAACCTTAAATACAATAACGACCAGGAGTCACAATTACAATGTGCCACAGAGAGACACAACTGGCATTGCTGGTGTCCCAGGTTGCTGCAATTATTTGCAGGTCTGCCTGACACTCCTGTACAGGTGAAATTCCCCCAAAACATGGACCCTACTACAAACAGAACGGGATAGCAGTTCCCACTCCCCTGACAGTATAAGTAGACCCACAACACTACAGAGAACACCAGTAAACCCTCTTCAGTCAGGCTTCAGCCGCAAGCGAGATATGGATCTGACCTCCTCCAACCCCCACGCAAGGCAGCGAAAAACCTGCCTGTTCCCTGCAGACAATCAGCAGAGCTCCCGATGGTAAGGGAAACATCTGATTTCATTTAAGTACTGGGCAAACAGATGTGAGCAAGAAGCAGCAGCTGGGCACTGTCTCAATCTGTCTTGAAGGTATCAATGAACCAGATACTAAAGGATCAACCTCAGAAGCTTGTATTCTCAGCAATATGGTCATTCTCCACACCTCCCAGCTCCACCTAGGAGCAATTGCAGTTGCCACTATACTATTTGGAAAGTTATTCCAGAAGATTTTTTTTAAATTAAATATTTTTATAGATTGAACTGTTCTTGGAACATCAGAGTCGAAGTTTGTTAATGTGCAATTTATATGCATTTTATATCGTACCTGCATTATCATTGAAGGAAAAGAATTATTCTTCTTCCTTGACAGTTTCTCCTGAATGTTTCTACAGTGGGCTGACACTTTTGACTCCCTACCTCCACTTCACTAAACCAACCAAACTCTTCTAATATCTTCCCAGTATGGTCTCCCCCTCTACTTTACCATTCAGCAACTTTTCAAATTGAAATCCATTTTTTTGCACTGGGGTCACCAGAACTGCAGAACATGTAACCAATGCCTCTGGCAATGGTGCCAGCACTTCCTTGTCTCTACTGAAACCACCTTGCCAGATGCATCCTGAGGTTACGTCATTATTTTTGTGAATGACAAATTTATTCAGAAAATATGTATAAGGGGTCCAAAACTATCTGCTAAATAAGAACATATCTAGTGAACACTGCTAGCAGAATAACATATGGGGAATATGTTCAGAGCCAGTAAATGCTGTTTTGACAAGCTTGTTAATAAAATATTCTATTTAATAAACATGAATGTTCACTTTCACCCGTTACAAAACAAAACTATTTTAAAGACAGAACACAGCAGTTGTGGTTAGAAAACTAACTCAAGAAGACTCAAACGGAAGTGCTTCTGTATTGTTAGAAACAAAACAAAACCTCACAAAATACTGGCTTGGTTCAAGTGAAACTGGAATCTTTCCTGGATTTTCAGTTCATCCCCCAAAATAAAAAGGCTACTGTTTCTCCTGATTTTAGTCTCAGGTTACAGGCTTGTAGTGATCTCTTAGGCATTGTATTGCCAAGTGACCTGACAGCTGATACCTGAAAAACATTTGGAGTGTTACACTGATTAGCTCAAGGGAGGTAAAGTATTATTTTCCATGATCCCTTTCCAGATGTATAGGAATACTTAATGCAAGATTAAGTCCCACTCCATTTTTACACAGAATGATCATGTCCCCAGCTCTAGGCCGCTTTTCAGGAACCTATTTGATTTCCATCACACTACAGCATAAAATTCAAGTAACACTGAAAGCTGGTTCCCCAGTCTTTCTTGCTCATTAAGAAAGGCTTAAAGGGGCAAGTAAACTGAAGGTACCAATTCAAACAGAACTCCTGTGATCAGCCACTCCAGAATACAAGCAGCACTTAAGATCAGGAATTTTAATTTGTCTCTGTTAAAAACATGAAGTCATTCCCGAATGTTGCCAAGAGCCTGGAAGATGTTATAGCTGTTCTCCAGTTGTCCTGAGGCAGACAGATTATCTTTCTGCTGAGTTTGCTGAACCATTATTTATCACCTGCCAAGACTGATTACTCACCCTTGGGACAATGACAAGTCTTTCCTTCCTCTGTTAATTACTGTCATCATTAATAGCCATGTCACTAATTAATATTCAATCATAATGAAAACTCTTTACTGTCATCTCCCATAACACCTCAAGTTTTTAGGGTTACCCTTACATGTTGGTTCTGCCTCTGCCTGTGGAAGTTTCTACCACTCAAACCTACTTTTGCTCACTTAGAAATACTACCTACGCTCTTCTTCAAATGAGAAAATTCAGATTTACCCGTGTAAGACATGGTGAAGACTTGAGTGATTCCTTTACAAGACTCTTCTGTCAGATCAAGATACAAATACCTTCATCTGTTAGCTTTCCAGAAAACATAATTTTAACCTCTCCTGTAGATTCAAAGCCCAATGGACAGTCCTCACATTACTTACCTTCCCCCCAGAAAATTTTCTGTTTCTCAGATTTCACATTTCTCAAGCTCTTTCAAAGGACACCCAAGGGAAATCCTTTACTCTGACATGTTTCCACTATACACTAACAGGGCATTTGAAATCTTCCAGAAACAAACAGTTGGGTGTGTTTTCATAATAGGAAGTATTGCTGGATTCAGGTAGAGGAATGGCTTCCACCTTCCCTGTGCTCCTCTCTATACATCTACATTTCCTCTGAGTCAGAAGGCTCAATTCAAGGATAGTCAACAGCCTATGAATACCTATTTCCTTCTCACATATAATGAAACATATCTTTTTGCCTTAGGCTCTTCTTTGAAGCTGAAATAGATTAAATTGCTTAATACCAACAGAATACCTGTATTTTCATGCACAAACAGATTCACGGTGACCATTTATCCAGCTGTGTGTTTAGAGACAGACTAGCACTTTTATATTTCTTGCTGTTTTCTCCATTTTCTCTTCAGGCTTGGTGACTCCATAACAGCAGCTAGTGTTCTCAGGTGGACATTGCCTGTCGACGTGACAAATGAGTGGTCAGCCGTTGAAAGATAAATTAAATAAAGTTCATAAGGTGTGAGGCCATTAGCAAGATGTAGTTGGTGAGGTGAGTCACCACCTCTGTATTTGGTATTTTGTATATTCAACCACCTGTGTATTTGGTATCTTGTCTAGTCAACCCATGTTGTTCTACCTGTTTCAGAAAATGCATCTTCCATGTGCTCTGTGAAATGGCAAAGGCAGACAGAACACACCCTGCTCCAGCAATTTCTAAAGATATGCTGCCTGGAGTCCTGTCTGTTTTTCCAGTGTTACTGTAACTAATATTTTCTGAACATATTTTAATGATTTTAAAGCAAGTAGCCAATACTTTCTCATAGCGGCTGAGGTTTTTTTTGTGGTCTGACTGGGGTTGGGTTTTGTTTGGTTGGTTTTGTTTGGTTTTGTTTTTTAAAAAACAAAACCTGACAATTTGAACTGTTCAGCTCCGTTTTAGACCTTTTCTATACACTCCGTGATACATTCCATGGGCAAACAAGCTATGTGCCTGGTCTCTGTTGTCCATCCACTCCAAACTCAGGATCCAGACAGTCTTTTGATGAAGGGGTGAAAGTATGTCCTGTCACTTCATTCTTGAAAATAGATGAACCCATTTTAGCACCAAATTTTCCAAACGATTTGCTCCTGAACTCAGAGCAATCTTTAAATATTTCTAACAGAAAAGCAAGGCAGGAGAAAAAAAATCACAAGCAGTTGAAATGATGTAAGAATACATTCATAGGTGTATGAGCAGACACTTAAGCTGCTTTTTATGCTGCCAATCATGGCAATCACACTATTTAATGAAAATAATGTGTTTGGGTCCTTTCCCAAACAGCTCTAAGTCCTTGGTAAATCTAGGGAAAAAAGGTTAATTATCCCTACTTTTACCACCACACTTGCAAAAATAAACAAATTGACATCACCCATGATAAAGGACAAAACGATTTCATACAAAATTTCTCAAGGCCTCCAGCACTCCATGCTACAATTTTTCTTATGCAGAGCTCCCCACTGACTCCCACAGTGATTTCAGCTAAGTTGGAAGTACAGACTACTGCTCACAGTAGGGATTTAATGCAA
Organism: Pseudotriccus pelzelni; assembly: GCA_035584735.1. NCBI lineage: Eukaryota > Metazoa > Chordata > Aves > Passeriformes > Tyrannidae > Pseudotriccus > Pseudotriccus pelzelni. The sequence goes on from JAWMRA010000161.1 coordinate 27,976,295, forward strand.
AGCAACGATTTTTATGGTAGAGGAAAAAAAGAAAGCAATATCTATGTCTCTCTCTGGTATTCTGTTACAAGTATGGGGGAAGCACTTTATAAAATTTACCTACAATGAGTACATAAATAAATACCAATGCCAGCTAAAAAAAATCTCAGCAGTTGACTCCGAAAATGTGGTAATTGTAGCTCTCCTCCATCAGCATGTGGTAATTGCACCACTCAGTGTCAGCAAGGAGCATCATCAAAGCTACAACAGCTTAAGGAGCATCATCAAAGCTACAACAGCTCAGAGCTTCTAGCAATAGCAGTTTTCCTTTATGTTATGCTCACTTTAAATCTTGTCTGTGAATTATTAACAACCATTAGCAGCAGGAGTGTTACCCCTGTTTGATCAAAGAAGCCAAACTTTCTAAGGAGACTTTTGTAACTTTTGAGAGCTTGAATTTACAATTTACCTTTCTTGTAAAAAAAAAATAATTGTAAACTTATTACTTTGTGTGAAGGAAGAATGATGCTTGGTGGGAAGGTGGAAAAGAGCATACGGAGCGCAGTTGCCTGTGGACATTCCAAGATGATAAAACAACAAAAAAGATGGAATATTTGTAAATTTAAGAGTTTCAGAATCTCTGATCCTTTGCCTTTTCCAGAGAACAATGTCAGTTATTAATAAATGAGTGTCCATATCTATGTAAACAAACCCATATGATAATCTGATCACAGATTTATCCAAAGTCTATTCAAATTAACAACTCTGATGTTTGGCTTGTGCATGTTCTAGTTTCTGCAGCAAAATTAACACCGAGTCTACTAATAAATTCTCTCGCAACAGGAAGTCATGACCCAGATTTGTGGCTGCCCTGCAAGGTGCTGATAGACATTTGAGGTATTGGGAGGGTGACAGAAGACAACCTTCCAAGGAGCTGGAAAATACTAAAGGCTCCTGCAGTCATGGTGAAGAGAGAAGATGAGCAGCTGAGGGAGTCAGCTCAGGGAGTGGGATCAGGCAAAGAGCAACAAACCACCACCACAGAGCTGCTTGTGTGCTCTAAGAACTGAACTAGAATTTTTAGCAACCAAGTGCTAATACACTTTGAAATCACCTACAAAGCAGCGGCCTGCAAATTCATAATGTAATCACCAGCAGTGCAGTGTAAATTTGATCTTTGTCTCCAATATACATTTTACATGTAACACACACACACAATCTCTCCTGTCTGCATTTTAAATATAAACAAATAAGAAATTTGAAAGACGGAGATTTAGAACTGCAAAATCAAAATTCCTGTGTACTGTCACCCTGTTAATACCTCCTTCTTCTGAACTGCTATTTGGAGGGACTTTTGCCATCATATCGGCCAGGCTACCAAAGCCCATGTGTCCTCTACAGAGAGAGATTTTTCACTAGGCAGGAATCAATAAATGACGTGACAGCACAGAGCTCTGTGTGTGCTAATTTACCCAGGTAACAAAGATAAATTGGATCTTAAGATCTCAGAGATACCACAGCCAGACTCATTTCCTTACAATGCTGCCCATCTGAAACCAGTTCAGGTAGCTTTACAAGGAATGAGAGAAAGTAACAGCAGACATGCCCAAAGACAGGTTCCTGGCTTGCAATACCCTCCCATCACCAACACCTAAAAGCAGACAGGCAGTGCTGAGGAGCAGAAGGATGCCACTATCCGAAAGCCTTGGATCTAAACTGATTGCTCTACACAGTGGTATTAGTAAGGCTGAGTTAGCAAACCTCTTAATGGGTGCACAGTTAATCCCAGTGAAAGAGGTCTGCCAGGACAGCTTAAACCAGGTCCTCAACTGGAAAAAAAGCGATACCAGCAAAAGGTCTTTTTCCAGTTGACCTGCACTGCTATAAAGCGTTTGGTGCTACGCCAGCCTCAGTGTTGTTCTCACTACACTTCGACAGAGCTGTGTCACATCATTCCAGCCCTCACACCCGACACTTGGTGCCTTTGACTGCTTACACACCAGCCTTTGCTCACACTGAGAGATACCAAGCAGCAGCTTGGTCACAGGGGCAGCCACACTGATTTACTTGTGCTAAATATTCCTTACCTGCCTTGGAAAACCTGAGCTGCCATTGTGTCTGTATTGTCTAGAGACAGGCCTGGCATCAACAAACATGCTGATAAACCCAAATGCACATGCCTCCAGAATCCAGAATATACTATAACCCCAGTGCAATCACCCCTGCTGGTGCTTTGCTTGGCTAGAATTTGGCCTGCTCTAAATTAGAGACATACTGTGTCATCTGTGCCCAAATCTTATTCTCTTCTCAAATACAACTCACATCAAAGTGCTGTTACTATAAGTATGGGAGGAAACCACAAACCAAAAAAAATTGGCAGTACCACACCTTGTGTCATTCAAACCCATACCTGTTCCTCCTATAACACCCACAGAAGATAAGAACGTTGCCTTGCAAGACCTTACAGAGGTATACAAGAGGCAGGAAAATGGTACCTTGCAGTACCCAGCAGCACCAGTAACAGCATTTTGTAGTAGCATCACAAATTACCACCTTTTATAAATCGCTAAGAACTCAGGATGTCTCGAGATGCACCTTTACACCAACTATAGATCATAAATTTACAGTTGCTTTTCAGGGTGTTCTGCCTTTGCATTACTCAGACTACTGAAGTGGCTGATACAGCTCAGCAGTTTGGCTCGCTGCCATATAGTAGTGTTTAGGCACTGTTCCTCACATTGTCAAAATGATTTGGCAACAAAACAGCAAAGGAAGCAACTCTGAGCACTGCTGGAATTAGGGCTTTTGAAGATTCCTGTGTCAGATCTTGTTAGGGCTGAAACATTTTTACTGCTATTCAATTCACGTGCACGGCCTTTAAATCCAAGGCAGTGTTTCTGTCATTTCAATCACATACTAATAATTTCAATAGCAAATTTTCTTCTCCAGGAAACAAGAAAATTGATAAAATGTAGAAGATGACTGGTGTATTTCCGCATGCAACTATCAGGTCACTTCACATCATGCTCTCATTCACAAACTGAGTTTCAAAGGCTGTCACATGAAGGTCCTCCTTTCCCTTACCAGTGTTACAACAGTTTCCCTGCAAAGGTGTAAATGTCACTGAGTTGCGCAAGACAGCAAAATGCTCTGAAAGCTGCAGCATTTTAATGATTTTGGCACAATATTTATTTACTAGGTGATCTGGCATTGTAATTCCTCACCTACACTGGATTCCTATGATTTTCCACTGTAATTCTGTTAGGAGAAGTCAATTTTTGAACCTCCTAAAGGGCTCTGGCCATAACAGATCTCTCTTTCCCAAGATCACACACTTCCATGTTAATTGCAGCAACATTATCATCTGTGATCTCCAAAACTGATAAGTATAGGTAATATCACCAAATTCTCTAAGAAACCAACTTCACCCTGACACATAGCTACTTTTTCCCCCTTACTCATCAGGGAAGGTTGAGAACCACACACAGTGTTTGCACGGGTGCAGTAATAGTCACATTACCTAGAAAATTAAACGACCCAACAGCTGTAGCTTTTTTCCCTCCAGGAGTTTGTTGTCTTTAAAATTAAATACTCAATATTGTACAGCTTTCACACCCCTTCCCCTGCTAGGTCTTTCAATCAACTATAATGCCAGCTTGTCCTGGAGTGCAGTTGGCTTCACTAGAGCTCCATACTGGTGCAGCAGTCAATCAGGGACAATTCTCCTGCAGGATTAAGGTTGCACATATAATTTCTTTTAGTGAAGGGTAATGTCAGATGAATTACAACCGTATACCAATTGCTGACAATTTACGTAGTGCCATGCAAAACACAGAGTCAGTATTGGCACTAACACTAGAGGCCGCGTTTTAAACAGGGCTCCTTAAGCCATATGTTAAAGGTACTTGCACTGGCAAGGAGCAACTGCTTTTGCTGGCACCAGCTTGTTCCTGCATTCCAAATTTGGGCATAGATATGTAGCAGTGGGAATTTTAAATGTGTGGAACAATTTAACGACAATAATGAAACAATCAATGTGCACAAATCTGTTAGTCATAATTAACAAGTTCAAAGTAGGTAAATTATTTGTTCTTTCTTACATTTGATTGGTTTCACAAAGTTGCACATAATAATAGTAGTAAAAGTAGTAAAATAGTAAAAGTAGTAAAAAGTAGTAATAAAAATAACAATCACCTTAGTATTAAAAATAACAAGTAGTAAGTAGTAAATGCAACAATCACCCTAAATAAGTCATCTCCTAAATACCTATATATTAAAACTACAATTGCTCTCTGGTAAATCCACCCAGTTTATTTTACCAAATAACCTCTGAAAGCAAGAAGCATTTTGCAAAGCTGAAAGCTGTACTGAACTAGTACCATTCAGTTTAAACAACTTAATCTAATGTCAAAACACCAAGTAGCTTAGAACTGAAAAATATCTGTCCATGAATTTTAGAAAAGATATTTGTTTTCAAAATAAGATAGAATGTAATAAAATATTTTCCTTCCTTTCTTTCTCTGTTTTTTTTTTTTTTTTTTTTTTTTTTCCCTCTAGGAATTTGAAAACTAACATTTTATTTAACTCCTTTTGATATAAGTATAGGTTTGGACTTGGAAAAGCTGACGGGTTGCTCCAAAGCAGCAATGATTTCTGATAGCAACAGGTTCTGAAAATGGGACGGGTCCAGAGCAGGTAAGGCTGTGTATTTGGCTGCTACCCAAGCAGAAGCACAAAGCACAGCCTTTATAAAGCCAAGCACAGCCTTCATGAAGTCACTCACTGTGCAGTGAGGATCAGCCTCGTTTAAAGCAGCTTTTGTTTCAGACAGCTTCATGGTGAAACACCTGACAGCAATGAGAGAAACCTGACAGTGCTGCTGCTTGCCTACTTCCATCCAACAACCTTGGTCTGAGACTCAGCAGTTTCACTCTCTTCTTTCTGGAAATCTCACAAGTCACAACAGTCAGTTCTCTGCTGACTCTTGACAAACACGGTTTGGTTTTGTTCTCTAGAAATATACACTGGGCACATCAGATGTTTTGTGCGCTCTGAATTCAGCCACGTCCTGGCGAGTGCGACAGGAATAACCTCGGACCTCACAGCATTTCTCGGCGGACACAGTTTGCCTGAGCAAATTTGCAAAAATCAGCCTTGTAATGCAGTAAAACAGATTCTACTGCCGTTAGTTTCCAAACAGGTGTGTGCGCGCCTCGAGCAGCCGCTCGGGTTTATGCTGCAGTGGCCCCGGGGCCCCGCCAGACGGCCCCGGCGGTGCGGTGAGCTGGCTGGCACGGGTCACACGGCGACAGCTCCGCCTCAAGGAGCCGCGACGGAAACCCGAGGCTGTCGTACAGGTGCGACCACACCTCCTGCAAACCTAACTTGGAAAGCTCCCGGCGCCCACTACAGAACCCGGACCACGCCACCGGGGTTTTATGGCAAAATCAACGCGTATTACAATGAAAGCAAATCTTTCCTGGTATTAGAAATACTCTTTCAATACTTTCAGGTCACATTCTCGTTTAAAATGCATATCGCTCCTTCCCTCGTTTCACCTTTTGTCCATCCTCCCTCCTTCTTGCCGCAAGCCCCCGGGAGGCAGCCGGGAGGCTGAGCTCTCCCCGCACCGCTCTCGGAGGGAGCCCGCGGGGCCGGGCAGCGGCGGGGGCCGGGCGGGCAGGCGGCCGGGAGGTGGTGGTGTTGCCCACGGAATGGGAGGCAGCGCCAGGCTCGGGGCCGCAGACGGGCGCCTGCCCCGCGCTCAAGCAGCAGCCCGAAACCCGCCCGCCGCCGGCGCACCGGGGACTGCAGCGGGAGGTGAGGCCGCTGGAAAACCAGATGGAGCGCACGGCCCTTGTTTAGGTGCCGCTCATCACCTTCAAATGTAACTGATTTTGCAGGTAAGAACAGCGAGCACAGACGCCAGGCGGAAAGGAGCAGGGACTGTCCTGTCCTCTCAACGCCCCGGGAGACACAGGGGAGACAGAGGGATGCCGTCTCCACTGAAGTCACTCACAGGTTACCAAAAGGTGCCAGGGATTTAAGACAGAGAATTACGATATAACGGTAAATACAACAGGTCACACCACCAGGTTATATCTGAGAACAGGCGTGCAAAGGCTGAGCAGGGAAATGTCTTATTCATCTTCTGCTTATTTTGCACTTTCACCCCAGGACCACGCGTTTATGGGAAACACACTCAGATGTTTTGTTTTTCCCATTAAGATCTCTCCAGTTTTATCATCTGGTTATTACATGCGCATTTTTGTCTTAAACCTATTTTGAAGTAATCATATGTTTATGCTGGTTTAGAACACTCCCTTTTATGAAACTAAATTATTGGGTATTTGTATGTTGTCTGTAATTTCGTATTCTAACATAGTAATTCTGAGAGCAAGACAAATACACCTTTTTGCCTGCTTCGCCGTTTCCTCTCTCTAGTTGTTTGCATCCCTTTGCCTCCTTGAATACACAAAGACATGGACCTTTCCCTTAGATTATAACCTGGCTGTGGCAGGCAAATAACCATGGTTTTGAGAATTACCCTAGACAGATTTGTTACATCTTTTGACTGCAAAGAATGTCAACCCCAGACAAAACACCAATACAACAAAAAGCCGTCCTACAGACAATCTTTCTGTATTAAAAAAAAAAAAAAAAAAAAAAAAAAAAAAGCTGGCCATAACTTTCAAAAAGAGTCCTTTGTTCTGTTTTCAGAACTAAAAGGCTCTCGGAGCCTACATCCAACCAGCTTTCAACAAGATGTACTGACATGATAGTTTGAGCCCGTTTTTAATGCCAGGCTTACTTTTTCAAAGGTGCCTCAGGTGTTTCACCTAGCCACACAGACATTGGAGGACCCTGCACTTGGTTTCAAACATTCATCTCTTTCTTGAGCTGTCATATAGCACACAATAAATTCTATAACTCATCAGGTTGTTTATTTTTGCTTTACAAGTCAGTAGTCAGAATTTTATAAATCAGATTAAGATTTCTGGGAAAATCTGGACATATTTTTTTCTTTAGTTATGGTTTCATAGGTACAATTATACATTTTTAAAAAACCCATCTACAACGCACATTTTAATTCATACGCAGTAAAATAAAGTAGCTATGTAATTAATATCAGTGAATTCCAGTACAGCAAAGATTTCTTCTAAAATGACCCATGATACATATTAAAACTGTCATTTAAAGGTAATTGGATAATTTCTTTCATGAAAGTACTAAATAATGCAACATTAAATGGACAAATCGCTCTGTAGGATTTGATTAACTGTAAACCACGCACTTGGTGGATTTTTTTTTTAACATTCCAGCTATATCTATAAATCCAAAATCTAAAAACCAAACAAGGTTTGCATCACAATGCCACCATTCAGCATGATCCTAGACAAGCATAAAAGCCATTTGTGTGACTTAAGCACAGCCCAGAGAAAATAAGAGATGTCAAAATGCAAACAAGGATAGTAACAGGTTGAGCATGTTCAGGTGGGATATGATGGGATAAGGAAGGGTGAATCCCTTCCTTGAATTGCAGAGAAAGATGAAAACTTCAAGCATGCCTAGACTGTAAGGGCGAGACATCCTGGGTGCTACAGGTAATCAGTGCAGGATTTTCCTGGACAAAGCAGTTAGTTCTCTCTGGCAATAGCAGTAAAAAAGCATGTTCTTAGCCAGCCTTTTCAACTAGCTGGGATGGTTACTTGACTAGAATACAACGGAATATTTCATTTGAAAGTGACCTACACTGTTCATCTAGTCCCACTATCGCTATATGAGTCAGGAGCAAAGGACTGCTTGAAACATCTACATGTTAACCTGAAAGTTCTTGCAGTCAAACACTAAAATCCATGTCTGTGACAGTACACCTTTGTGTCTGTCACCCACAACCTAAGAAGTACATTATGTGTACACCTGCAGGATTTTATGTATGCCACTGTAAAATGCCGGAAATATTATAACCATATTCCAAACTATTTCCTAGAAGGCTTTTTTATATTTACTGTGAGGTAAAAACATTTATTCCACATTTCTGAAGAATGCAAACACAATCAAATCAAAATAGAATAGCAAAATGGAATATGTCCCCCACCCTGCCCCTCCTAGCAGACAGCTGGAGACTGAGGAATTTACCTCCACAGTATTGCTAAACATCAGTTTCTTATATACTATCCTTGGTATCCGCTACAGGATCCATGGCCAGAGGGTTGCTCGTGGCCATTGGTTTGACACGAAGTGGACATTCTCACTACACCTCTTAGAGCCTGCCTTTTGCAGGTCACACCTGTAACTTGCTCCATGTTAGCTAAGAGTGTGACTTCAAAGAAATCTTCTGTATACTCATGTCTCAGTAGGTGAGGCCATTGCCTTCAGCAGCTGCAGGTCACGAGGAAAAAGGCAGAAGAAGGAGGGAAAGAACACACCTGAAAAACACATGCCCTATCTTCTGTCCTTCCAGCACCAACAGGGAGCTTGCAAAGGTATTGTCTTCACCACGGTGGATCCAAGGGCAGCTGCATGCATGGACACCCAGTAGCCTGGCTTTGCTGGAAATTACCCTATCAGAAAACTTGTATCCCAACACCAGCAGAGATCCTATAGAGTTTCTCTCACAACTGTTCTGTAGAAACCCACCTCAGAATAGAGCACCTGCAGCAAATCCCCTAAATACATACAGCGCAGGCCCTCTAGACTCCAAAGGCCCTTCAGCGAGTTCTCACTCAAATTAATGGCATTGCAAAGTATCATCACTTCTACAGCCCTCTTTGGCGCTTCAGGTTATTTATAGAGAACAGGTTGCACAGTATCCCATGCCACTGAAACATACCATGAAATTATGATTTTTAGCAAAAAAAGATCAAGAACAAAAAGAAGGAAAAAAAAGGAAAAAAAAAAGTTTATGTAACAAAACAAAAAGCAGCTTCTATTCGTGCTAATGTGTGAGTCTGCGTAGGTTTCCTTAGAAGTGGAATTCTACCACACCTCTCCAGAAATCAAGTTTGCTACGCAATAGGACAAGACAGGATGAACTGTGAGTGACAGCCTTCTTCCCTCAGCATGGAGAGGCAGAAACAAGTTCAAAGACCCGGTCAAGCTGATCGGGTACTGTCAAGTGACTCAGCCAAAGAGCAGATGCTACTTTCCTTTAATTTAGCGAAGCCAGGAAGGTGGCTCAACAGATCCATGCAGACATGACACAAAGCATCTGCGGGTTTTACCTCTCACTGTGGCAGCATATTAATCAACTCTCTAGGTATCATCTGCAAAGAATACTCCTCCTGTTTTGCAGGGCAGACCTCCAGGTCCATATTAACAATCACTGTTAGCCAAAAGTGAAAATATGGAATTGCAGATGACCATCACAATCATGACAGCTTTTCATCCCCTCCTCACATACCCTCAAGCCCCCATTCCTATGTGCTGTCTTGCCATGCGTTAGAGCACATCTGCTCTAATCACTGGGAAATGTGGACTATTTTAATTGAATCATAAAATGGCTTGGGTTGGAAGGGACCTTGAAGTTCCTCTAGTTCCAGTGTCTCTACCATGGGCAGGGACACCCTTCACTAGACCAGGTTGCTCAGAGCTCCATCCAGCTTGGCCTTAAACACTTCTAGGGACTGGGCATCCACAGCTTCTCTGGGCAACCTGTTCCAGTGCCTCACAATGCTCACAGAATGCCATTCCTCCTTGTCCTGCCACCCTATGCTCTTGTAAATAGTCTATCTCCACTTTTCTTATAGGCTCCCCTCAGGCTCTGAAAGGGCACAATTAGGTCACCCCAAAGCTTTCTCTTTTCCAGACTGAACAACCCCAATTCTCTCTGTCTTTCCTCATAGGAGAAGTGCTCCATCTCTCTAATCAACTCTGTGGACCTTCTCTGGACTCCAACAGGTCACTGTCCTTCCTGCGCTGGGGACCCCAGAGCTGGATGCAGAACTCCAGGCGAGGTCTCACCAGAGCAGAGGGGCAGAATCCCCTCCCTCGACTCTGGCCACGCTGCTTTTGATGCAGCCCAGGGCACGATCAGCTTTCTGAGCTGCCAGTGCACATTGTCAGCTCATGTCCAGCCTTTCATCCACCAGCACCCCCAAATCCTTCTCAGCAGGATTGCTCCTGATCTTTTCATCATCTGGGCTGTATTGGTATTGCTGCTCCAAGCATAAGTGGTAGAGAGGGAATTGGGAAGCTGGGGGGAGAAGGAGAACATCAGAAGGTGCTGATGGTTACTGGTACCAAGTGCAGAATGAAATGATTGTGCGCTTGAAGCAAATCACAGTGGGTGAGGCTGTATAGAATCTGCCAACAGTGAGAGGGACTAAAGGGAGAACTAGGAGGAGGAGCATCAAGATTTCTTCATTTTAAGAGGTAAGCATTTTGAAAAACGTGCTAGTAAGGCATCTACTGCAATACACAGATGCAAATCTCAAATAAACTGTCCCTAAAATGGGCATTGCCTTTTCTATGAACAGACTAGTTCAGGAATCCCAGGAAAGAGGAGTGGGTGGTGACAAAACGAGACATCTTTTTTTAAGATCTCTATTTCAATAGCATGGACCCTAATGAAATGAACCCTGCTTTAACATCAGTAGTCTCAGACTGACAAACCTCCAGCAAAGTTTTTTTCCTACACCCCAGAGAGACTTTTCCAGTGCTCTCACAATCTGCTCTTATAGTGCTGCTACTATTTTAACTCGCATAATGTGACCCCTGGTTTCAGCAAATGCTTCATAGCCTGAGACTATTTTGAAGAAAACTTGGGCAGCTCATCCCTGAATCTATCCAAACTGGTAAGAAATCCTTTGACCACTGAAGAGAAGTAATGAAAGGGAATTTAATCTTGACATTTCTGGATTAAAACAATTGACAGGCAAGGACTAGAGGACTCAGCGGCACAGAGGACAGCTGTTTCCAGAGCTGTGCCTAAATTGACAGAGTCTAGATGTTATGAATGAGAGCTCAGCTTGTCAGAGCAGAAATGGGAATCCAAATGTTAATGATTCAATTAAGGAATGCCAAGGATGGTGTAAAACACTGAGCTATTTCTACCTCTGTGTCCCTATGACTGCCCTCACACTACTGTGGGTGTAATTACATAAGATGCACAATCCTTTAGTGGAAAGTAGAATTATTTAAGGAAAACAGCTGGCAAATTTAGAGCTAAGTAGGAGCACAGAAACGTCAATGCTGAACCAAGAGCGTGTCAAACATGACCCAGATACCTAATTAGAAGTCATGCTCAAATCTAACTTGCACAGGGCTCCAGAAACACACTGACTGAATACAGTAGAGAGGCTGCAAGAGGTACGCTCTTGAGCTTTATTCCTCTCATTGCATTAGATACTGTTCTGACTTCCCCATTCTTCCCCAGCTTTATTGTCACAACCCTGACAAATCTGCCAGGAATGAGGAGGGGAGAGCAGCATTACAGAATGATGAAGCAGAGTCTCATCTGTGAGCTTTGAGGAGGTTGTCAAGACTGCCAGAGGGCTTCCCCCAGTGCAGAGAGGTGTGAGTTCAAGGCTTCATGTCTGTTCCCAGCCAACCTGCTCTAAACCAGCACCCAGCCATGGGGACTGAGGAGCTGTGAGAGGGATGCTCTCCCTCTGCAATGCTGGCTACAGTGATCCTTCTGCCTCAAGCACCTCAGCCTAAATGGGCTGAACAGGGAACAAATGAGCAGGAAGTCCTTGACAGAGATAGTGCTGAGATATGCTAACATTCTATAGGAATGAATACCCCACAGCTGGTACAAGCAGGTCCAGAAGACTCCTAAAAAACCTGGATGATAACTTCATGGTACTAAGAGAGGTGACTAGGAAAGGTGCACTCCTTCTTTGCTTGTGAACAGCAATGATTTACTTTTATGACAAGGTAACCCACCTAGTTGATCAACAGCAGCCAGTTGATTTCCGTAAAGGTTTTGACACTATATTCTATGATTCTGTGCTGCTACTTAAAAAGCGGAAACTCATTAATTTGCTTATGTATCATGGATAAGAACAAAGGTAACAGAGTGCTTACCACACTCTTTCTTGATAGGCACCTTCATGTTAGAAATTTACTCCCATTAGGCAAATGGGTACCGTGAGGGGTCAGTGTAGTGCTCCACCTCAGAGGTGTAAGGTGGTTGTGGAGCAGGATCAGAGAGGTTACATTACCCTCGGACTTGGCACTAGCACAGCGGTTAATGGCAACTTCAGACAGTTCTGGTTTTCACTGTTCAGAGGGGTTGTTAAAAACTTGGGTAAGGGTAAAGGGGAGAAGCACAAGAGGAATTAAAGGCCTGAGAAAAGTGCTTTGAAGTCAGACATGCTTTCAGGGGCACAATTTATTAAAAACATAAACAGAAGGTGAAGTGGCTATTTCACTGCAGTAACTAAGTCTGTTTTTGGGGAGTAAAAATATCTTCATTGTCAACTATAATACCAGAATGTTCTCTGGACAAAGTCACACTAGAAACAAAAAACAACTTTTGAGCATATTACTACTTTTTGAAGGGCAACAGTAACTTTTTAAGATAACAGCCAATTTCTTTTATGCCGGGAATTTTTAAGTTGGATACTTCCCTATAAGATCTACAGTTGTAAGGAGGATTTGAGACAGGTAAGATGTATGCACACAGATCTAATGAAAGGACCATGACCATCTCTTGCTGCACAGGTCAGCACAATGACCAAGGGTCTCCATCCCTCCTCTGCCCACCCGCAAGTCAGTACTCTCCTCCCAGGAACATGTGTTGCACTTACAACAGTTCAAGGACACAAAATAAGACTTGTGAGCCTTTACATCCATGTTATTTATAGCTGGGCACACGGCTGCAGTGCCTGAGCTGATTCCTGTCAGCTCCCGCTGGGCACAACGTGGTGCCCAGACACACCAAACTTCGGCAAAGCAAAATTCTGAAATCAGTAAGCAGATGCATACAGACAAGCTCATTTTGAGAGGGTTGTTTTGTTGAGTTTGTTTTTTATTTTAATTGTTTGTGGGGGGTTTCCTTCCCCCTACCCCCCACTTTTAAGTTATGTGTTTTCAACTTCTTGGCACATGTCATCTCCAAGTACCCTTATAGCTCTCCAAGAAAGCAAACCACTGTGTCAAGGATCCAAAATTCTTTGGGACTCTAACATCAACTCTTCCTACTTAAAAGCCCCAAAGAAAACAAACTATAATGAACTGCCCATGTACCAAAATGACGTAAATTATGAACATGAGATACTACAGTGCAAAATTATGAATTATATTTCAAAAGATTTAGTCTTCAGATTCTGTTTTTTTCTGCTTGACAAAAGAAATAAGCTTGAATATGTCACTGTCCAAATCATTGGCTTCAGCAATGACAGCCTTGAATATTCTTGTGTTAAAAATTTTACCAGAACATAGTAACTTTCATTCCTTTTCTATAGCTACTGCTGTTTCCTTAGAAAGCTCACCTGTCACTGTCTCTCTGATAGGAAAAAAGCATAGACAGCATTCAACAAAATAGCACTGGACAGTTGGAAAATACCTGATTTGCTAAAAAGTGTAGTATTATATCACTCTAACCTATTCAGAAAATAAGAATGAAACTTACCGAATACTTAGTTCAAAAGTAAAATACCACAAAAGAAAAACTATTAAGAATTATTCACTTACATTAATTTGACAATCGTTTCAGCATCAATCAGCAAACAATCGTATTTCCAAAAAACAAAAATCTGAGGGGAAAAACCAGGAGAGACAGTCCTATCCGCAATAAAATAGGTACAAAATTAACAGATTTTCTACCCAATACAACACAAAACCTATAATAATTGGATGTAAACCTTTCCATTGCTAGAGACACACATCACTTTTCTTATCCATGTTATTTTTTTGCCTATGAGTATAATTAGCATTTCACATTAACCAACTTCCTGCAAGTTTTATTACTTTTCTATTATATTGTTTCTAGGTAAGAATTAATCTGGCCATAGTAAGGAGGTATCTGCATGGGGAAAATTGTTATAGTGCAAGTGACCTTGTAATGGAATAGAATCCTAAGACTCTCTTCTGGCAAAGCATGCGTCCATCAAATAGGAATTAACTGAACGAAGACCTAATTGCTTGGTTTTATTTCTCTGCAGGACCAAAATATAATTTTCTTCTCTGCATGTGGTAGTGAATCATACATCAAAAATATCCAAGCTCATCAACCAACACCACATTCAAAACAAATCCATGGGAAACCAGCATGAAGTTTTGAGAGATTTATCCATGCAGGGGGAAAAAAAAGTTAAAGAAAATATGCAAATGTATAATATTTATAATAATGGATATGCATGGGAAGCCCAAAAACTTTTTTGATTTCCTGTTTGCCTTTTCTTATAGAAGGTTGTAAAGCCAAATCCATGGCACTTTCAGGTGCTATGTAGTGCAAATACCTAACACACCAAAGAGCTGCATATTTCTACTGGAACAGGGAGAATAAAGCAAGTTGTTCATCAACCATTCAGGGTACCCACACAAACCAGGCCATACAGTTTGCCCACTCTAGCACTATACCAACCCTCTTCAGCTACAGCATCTTCTGGAGATATATTCTCACTGTTCAACGCAGCTTTGAGCAACAGTGGTATGCTATTTATGGTTAGTAAAAATAAGCTGGTGCTCTGTGCAGTTCTTTATACTATTTAAAGCAGAAATCCAAACTGAACCCTTCCTTTTCACCAACAGTTACATTAATGGTAACTTCAGTGTTGTAAACTGAAATATATCAAAAATACAAGACTCATTCACCTATCAAACCTAACATGTAAAAATTATTTATGAGACTGGATTTACAGTTATTAAAGCTAGCTTCTGCATTTCTTTACCATACTTATTAAAGTCAGGAAAAATTGAACCCCAGAACAAACTCTTGGGTTTTTTGCAATAGAAACTCTTAAATTAAAATGCAAGTAAGAATCTGCTCAATAAATAATACCCTGAAAATTACTTTCACTTTAAAAAGCCAAAGAATGCTAGAAACCAATGAACAGAATATATGCACAGAATCAGATAGACGTATTCACCCAATAATGAATGGGAGGGGGTTATTTTTCTAATGGTTGGAATGGCATTGAATTAAAGCAATAGATTCCAAGCAATAGTTGTCAAACCACACTCAGAGATTTGTGCCTTCACATTACTATCAGTTACCACTGGGCACTTTGCAGTACCTCAAAATAAAACTGGTTTGTCTAAGGGTCAAATCTCCACATACTCCTCGGTGGGTATGTGGGTTCTTGGGCACAACAAGAGCAAAGCTGCTCTGCCGTGAATCTGATGCTTAGCAGCCCACGGGAATGCTGGAGGCAGGGCAGAAACAAAGCAGGAGGTGTGAAAAAAACCAAAACTGTGTTGGTAGAGCCTTCACCACACAACTCCCAGGTTGCTATGAAGTGAAGACAGAAGAGGTGAAGTACTGCAGCTTGAGTGCAGCCTGCTCAACACTCACATCCAAAAAACAAAGTCCCACAGTTCTTATAATTAATCTCTGCTCTTTTGCTGTGTCATTCAGATCTGGAAAGAACCTTCTGTAATAATGCTGCGCTTTTGAAGATAGAAAGATGAATGCAGAAAAGCATTTATCATTCATCCCTATGTACTTCTACAGGCATTGAAATTTGTTGACTTTTCCTTTTAATGCTTTATTCATTAGCCACAATATTCCATCAGCTAAATGCTGTGTTTCAGAATAAAACTGCAGTCAGCAACAAAATGTTCTTAATATGTAATATTTTTTGTTATTGTGGTAGAATTACCAATTCATCTAAACACTGCAGCTCAGCAGGCAATTTATCATGAATCTGTCTCTATTCCAGCTTTTAGTCTGAACTGAAAGCCCGAAATGACCTAAAAGCAAATCTTGGGGGAAAAAAATTTAAACCGTTTTTAATAGATCTGCTTTGTTCCAGGCTCATAGCTTTCAGCTGATGCTTTCCAGCCCAGCAATTTTTATCATCATGATCAGCAATAAAAAAAAAATATTATAATTTTGTGTTCTAATTTCTGCCCATGTGGTTGGAAGGTCTTCTTGGTTTTACTTTCCCTTTTGCCAGTATCCCTGGTGTTTAATAAAAACAGACTAGTCAATACTGAAAGATAAAGCTGGAGCATTTGGTGATTTTGGTGGTTTCTCATTGTAGTTTCCCTGGCCACAGGAATATCCATGCAGCATAATTATTTACATTTCTGATTTGTCATTACTTCACTTGGCAGATGCAGAGGTTGAAATACAGCAAGGACAAGTAGCACCAGGAAGGATCCTCACAATTCTAATGTAAGGAAGTTAAACTTCTCATAATATTCAGGGCTTTAGGCATTTGAGAGACCATTTTACTGACTGAATACTAAAGCCTCAGGATGTTTCCTAAGTGTTTCAGTGGCCTAAGCCAAATTTTAATGCACCTATTGGTGTGATGTGCATTTCCTCCAGTGTTTTCCATCTCAGGTAGGACTACTTCCAAGTGCTGTCATATGAAAGAACATGGGTACGTAAAATGCCCAATTTTGGTAATTTTAAGTGATGGTTGACTTCATTTAATCATTTAGGATTTATCTCATAATGCACGCACACATTTTTAAGGGATGTTTAAGCTTCATGTGATGCTTCTGGAGATGAACAATCCTAAAGAGGATGGACAACTATGAAGGAGACACATAGAAGTGGCATCAATGGCCAGCTATGAAAGCCATTCTTCCTCTCAAAGCTCAGAGTAGCTGTCAAGTCACACATACCCCAATATTTGGGCTGGGTTTATGCCACAAAGCTAGGGGGGGCCACTACTGTGGCATACAAAAAGCACCACACAAACTAAACACAATACAGACACAGCACGGCTTGTGAAAAGCTGCATGAAGTGAACTTGGCTGCAGCAGAGGGCAGTGATGCACAAACACTAGCAGTCCTGGCTCTGCATAGCACCTACAAATGCAGAAACCTGTCTTTGGTTATTTCTTGAGTGCAACAGTTACCACTCTTAGGCTTATTCTTAAGAAAAATTGCGCACTATTTACATGTATTTAGGTGTACACTTGTGCAGATGTATTGAATATTCACTACTTAAAATGTTAATTTTGGTTGCTTTCTCTTACTTCTTTAACAAACTTATCCTATTTGATTAACCTGCTATTCCCCTTGCCCTCTGACAATTAAAGCCTTTAAACTTTTGCTTTACGAGGTGTTGATTTGCATATTAAAAACAGGCAAGGAATTGCTACACTTCAGGGAGCTGATTTTCATTTTTTCCTCCGTCATCCCTCTCACACTTTGAAAGGTAAGAAACTGGATGCAGTTAAGGAGAAAAAGGGACGGAGGAGGGTGCTGTGGATAAAGACAGCATAAGTCTTCGGCTCCTTAACTGGGTTAATTTGTCTCCTGGCATGCGAATAGAGAGCTTAAGAGAAAGCTACAGGATAAAAGATAATTGCAAGGCATGCGCTACTCATGTAACTGCTGACACGTCTAATGCTGTGTGATTCACAGCAGCTTTGAAATACTAGACTTCTTATTGAGGGATGGATGGATTACATTTCCACTGGGTGCAATTTGAAGAAGAGATGCATAAAAGAAGGAAATGTAAGTTGTTATATAGAAGCCCAGTCTTGACTTGAATTAGTTTAAATGCAACTTGCTCAGAGCAATTGATTTCTTACGAGAAATAAATGGATTTGTATGCTCGACCAGTATCTGGCAAGCCAGTTTCCACCAAGCAATTGCTAAACTGTTGAATTTACTGTGCAGCATCTGCTGTATACCAATGTGAAAAACTATCAAAAATTATACACTACTATGTATTATATATATATACACACGTGCATATTATATATGCACGTATAAACATATGTAAATTTTAACCCATGAGCATGTTCTTTATACTATTTACAAATCAATAAACAGCCCAAAATTAGTTTGGATACTGATTTAAGTTTTGGCAATTTTTTTTTGGTAGTTGTTTTTTTGTTTGTCTGTTTGTAGGTTTTGTTTGCTTGTTTTAATTAAATAGGCTCATTCATGTTTAGTAAAAAAATTGAACTTGGTTTAGATTTGGGACTATCTACATCTACTAACTTTGTCTGAAAAAGAGACAGTACCACATTTCAAATGTCCTATTTCTTCAAAGCAAAACTACAGAGGAAGGACAAAATAAGATCTAGAACAAAACTACCCAGCTGTTGAGGGAAATCTTTACCAGATACAGTCCTGCAGTTAAAGCCCTATGGGTAGGTGATGCAAGCAGCTGGACAGGCAGCCTGGGGAAGCCAAGTCCATTTGTAGTCAGCTCATGGAGGTTTTGGTCCAAATAAAAGTAGTTTCTGTAAGGCACCAAGGCAAGTTCTACCCTTGAAAAAACAACATTAAGAAAGTGAACATTCTAGCCAAGCACTCAGCCTTGCAGCCTGCTCTCCAGACCCTGCTAGGTGATGGGTACTCCTTTGGCCAGCATTGCCAGTCCTGGTCCTACTCCCCACATCACATCATCTTTTTTTTCTACAGTTCCTCTGAACAGAGGCCTTTCAAACCCTGTTCACAAGGAATTCATTTCTCCCTTTGTGCCTTTGGCTGCCATATCTGGATAAGAGCTGTGTTTGAACTCCTCTCAAGGAGGCAACACCCTCAAGATTGGCTCTAAGCGATCTCATTTCACAATGGGTATATGAAATCCTCCAGCAGAACTTGTCTGGCCTGAACTACACCACCAGGGAACTCTATCAATAATAAAGTCTCTCTTTCACAACACTGTGGGATTTCTGTACTCCAGCCAAATGCATTTTCTTTGAATGAGTGACATTCTGATGTGTTCTGGGACAACTCCATAGGCATTTGCCAAGACACATGCTGGCTTCTTCAGACAAGAGACACACGGCAGTTTAAACTTGGTTTAGCTCTTCAGTCTCGAGTAGCGACAGGCCACCTGGCACATTTCAGGAATACTGGCACTTTCTGCTCAGAGAGGTCCAGGACTTACATAAGACAGACATGACAGGACAGGAGTGAAATGCTCTGGCAGAGCTGTGTGCACAAAGCCTGCACGGCAGCAGTTGAGCCAAGCCAGTGCAGCCAGGACATAACCCATCAATGCGCTCACAGCCACTCGGGCAGCTCTGGAAGCAGCACGAGAAGAGAAGTTAAGTGTTGGTGCAAGGGTGAGGAGCAGTGAGCGAGCAAGGGACCAGCTAGGGGACTGCTGCTGGGAGATGGAGGCATCACTCAAAATGGAGCTGTGGGGATAGGCCCGCTTGAAGTCAGGAGGTATGGGTCAGAATGCAGCTGTATCAAAACCTCTTGGGAGGAGGGCAGAATAGAAGGATTTTAGGCTGCATGTCTCCCCTGGGTTATGGCAGCAAAGATGCTGGTACCCAGAATCAGCACACAAAAAAGCCACAAGAGAACCTGGAATGAGTTTGGGAATGTGGGGCAGATTGGGAAGCATGAAGGTGGCTTTTTGCACTGGAAGGCTCAGCTGTTGCAGCAGTGACTTCTTTCTGACTTGTTCTGGCAACGTTGTATAGGACCAAGTCTGAATCAATGGTAGAAGAAAGTGAGATTTTGGTCCTCCTACCAAAAAGGAGGTTAGTTTTAAGATGCAATTACATGAAAATTGAAAAGAAGATGAAGAAACCAGTTCTGTTGCTAGTTAGTATAATGAGATGTTCTCACAAGAGTCTGATGACTGGGAAAATAGAGAATTGCCAATTCATTTACAGAAACAAAATCATTACCGAGGAAATTTTTTCTCACTAAAAGACAAATGTGCAACTCCATTTATTGCAGCAACTGCCATCATGTGCACTGGCTGACAATCGATTCTGGGCATGGATCACAACACTACTCAACACCTGCCCTCAGGCATTTTTCACTCCATACTCCAAACTTCACGTTGGACAATGTCTGACACATGCACACAGATGCCACACAGACTGGTTCCATCTTACTTTCATTCTCTATGGCTTGCCTATAAAAGTGAAGATTTAACCAGGAAGATAATGGTGCGATATGTCCTCCTTTGACTGACCTACTTTGGGCCAAAAGCTGGAGAAGAGGGTACACAAACCTACTTCTAATGCAGATTAAAATGTGTCTTTGGCACAGCATCCCCATGCAGACTAATCATACATTCCAAAAAGTTTTTTCTACCCTTTTTCCCAGATTCCTGTTGTCAAGAGAAGACCATTAATGATAACTCCCTGAGGCATCTTCTCGTCATATTACCCAATGCCTCATTCACACCTAAGGCATCAGGACAGATGAAAGCAAAACACAGATGAGCAGTTCTTTCTCTGGTATTCAAACTTTAAATCAAACACCCACTTTGCTGTACTATAAACAGAGCTGCCTGTTTAGAGCACCAAGGCACTGCTGTAATATTTCTTTTTCTCTAAGATTTGACATTTCTCCTGTGAGAAGCAATTACAATAGAAGTGTCAAGCAAAAATAAATCCCTGTTAATCACAGTCACTGTGAGCCTGCCAAGTAAATCACATCTCAACATTGCTGTTTTCTTTTTCAGGTAGAAATAAAAAGTGTGTGAGAATGCCAGGCTCTAGAATTAAGTTCTTCCCAAGAGGGGGTACCACATTTTTGGCAATACAAGCTCTTCCTCTTCTGTTCATGACCTTGTACGGAATTAGACAAGCACTAAAACTGAGTATCCAGTGATCATAAGAATAATTCAGGTTGGAAAGATTCTCTGCAGGTTGTCTAGTCCAAATGTCATCCAAAGCTAGGCCAAGTGCATATTTAGGTCAGACTGCTCAGTTCAGCTGCGCTCAGAAGTTCCTGGACAGCTGCAAACCACTGGTTCCACAGCTTCTCCAGGCCACTGGACCCATGCTCCGCTGCTCTAATCATAAATAACTTTTTTTCCTAAATCTAACTCTAGTTGGGATTTCTTTCCCTGCAACTTGCGTACATTGTCTTTGGTGCTTTCACCATGCACTCCTGAGAAAGGATCTGACCCTGTCTTCTCTATAGCCTCTCGTTCCCTTCAGTTTTTGCTTCCCCAGATGGAACAAACACAGTGTCCTCAGCTTCCATTCAAATATAGATGCTCTTGCCTCTTCACCCATCACAAGAACTAATAACATATATACATTTCTTTTGGGTTTGGTCTACAAATAGGCAGGTCTGTGCATCTGAAAGGAGAAATGAGAAATGGAGAAAAGTTTGGGCTCTTAGCTGGGCTATTATTTTCCCGTATTTTTCAAACTCAGAGGCTTCATGTACTGTCCATGCATTACAAGGGAGCTGTCTTCAAATCACCTGAAGGGAATGGTACTGAGCTTGTTCCCCTCCAAATCTGAGAATTTTCCGTGAGCTTTGGAGAGAGGTTTTTTCTTATTTTATCTTCACCCTCTCACTATTCCCCATGTTGTGAAAACCAATCATTTCAAGACAACACAATTGCAGCTCCTGTTCCAGAACAGAGTGCAAAGGAGCAGCACTTTTCAATCGTGCCAGGGAGCTCCTAACCACAGTTTAAAGGCACCATGAGGTCTCCTGTTTCCATTTTCTTCTGAGTAACATGAGGTATCTTGATGATTAGATCAATTAATTTTTTACTGCTATGAATATGAAAAGGAATACCTGTTTTAGCTGAGTCAATCGTAAGACATCCAGTCTGTGTATTGCAGACTTGAGCTTATGCTTTCAAATCAGTTTTCAAATCAGAAAACCAGTTATTTTCCCCAGGAACTTTCAAGAATAGTTAGCTCATACTTGATCCAGCCATAACCTGCAATTTAGTAACATAATTTTCACATCTCATTCTGGATTCATGTTTCTTTTCTCCTGTAAAACCCTAACTCTGAAACTCCCAGTTATACTGAGCCACCACCCTGAAATCAATTTCAAACAAAAGAGCCTGTTGCTCAATAAAAAGAAAATAACTGGACTGAGATGCATTTAAGTAAAAACGTCATACCAATTTTCATATTCCCTGAATTACCCCCAGGAACCCTGTAGATTTGTATTCCATTCCTGTAACTTAAGTCGGATATTTTTTTCTGATACAAGGAAATCAAATCACACTCCTGAATCAATCAAATCAACTTCAGACTCTGCTCAATCCAACAATTTTTACAGTAAAAACATTTAAGTGCTTCAGCTCACATACGTTCCTCTGCAGGGAACCCTCTTTGCAATGGCTTGACACCAGCTGCACTGCCAGCATCCCTGTCGACAGGAGGAATTTTCCCATTTCTTTACAACAGCATAAAAATCCCAAGAGCAGGAAAGGTCCCTTTGAAGTGCCAGTCTTCTCTCAGTTACTGCTGGCGTCTAAATGCAACAATGCAACCTTTGCATTTTTAATGACCATTTGAATTTTACTGCAGCAAAGTCACAGTCACAGAGAATAATGCCCCTCACTTTTCAGAGTAGGAGGGGAAACTTCTCTGAACAGATTCAACAGTGCGAGTATCAGGTCTGATTTGGAAAGAGGCTCAGCAAGATAGAGAAAACTGTATTTGCTTTACAAAGATACACAACATTATAAATTTGACGTGTCAGGAGTAGTTGGGTATCTCACACTGGACAACGGTCTACTGTTGCGGAGAAGGACAACAGTAGTTTTCTGCCACTGTACTCAATACTGCTTTTGAAAACAGGTACCAGAAACCCAAGTGCAAATCCTCCATACAATTCACATCACTCTGAATAAACTCATCAGCTATCTATGGCAAAGGTCTCCATTGCACTGGAAGATATTCTGTCTGGAAATATGTGGAAGAACTGTTTTGTACTTTGACTCCATGTTTCTGCACCACCCCTGCTTTTGTACATAGAGCTTTAATAAAGCAGCACACAGGCATGAAAGGTATTTCACGTTCCTCTACCTGTAATTCAAGTTCAGTAGGAGTATCTGCATATGAGAGAAAATACTTTCAACTCTCTTTCCTGACCTCTTGCCTAAGATTGTCCTATCCCTTTCATAGAGAATGACTCTGACTAGTGGTACTCTGATAGCCACAAAAGCTATGTAACATTTTTAAATAACTCATCCCAAAGAAATGTAAATGCCTGCTAATTAAAACATAATTAAGAAACCTTTGTTCAATGCTTCAGCCTGTAACAGAACATCCGGAAAAATTAAGCAGAGGGAGGCATTTTTCCCTTATGTTCCTTCTTTTTCGTGGCTTTAGTATGTTTGCTTATAGTCAGCAAGTACCAACTTATGTTCTCTTCTCTGTTAACTGGGGTTCTTACCGGTGACAACACTGGGGATTTTGGACAGAAAGCTCTTGACAGTGCGGATGGGAACTCCACCTGTTTTGTCATCCTGCATTCTTGTAACGATGTCTTCAATCTGTCAAAAGAAAGGAAAGACTTTGTGGTTTATGCAAAACAGTGACTGTAACATTTACACATCATGAGTGCTTTGGAGCCCTGCTGGTAAGATGGGCTTCAAATATACCATGTGTGTTACTGCACAAACACAAACCTAGAGACAAAGCTATCGTCCAAATTTAAACCCTGAGACTAGAAATTTTGAGACAACAGACAAGCTTTGAAGACAGTGGTTGGACACTGACAAGCCAACTGCAACTGTGCTTTTTTTTTTGCTGATCAGGGGTGACAGAAAGGTGTTGTTTGCTCCACAGATGAACTGGGTTACACTTCAACCAGCGTAAGGAGCTTCCCATCCAGTCCACTTTCGCCTCTGTTCCCACATTCATTTGAATCCTCAATACTGTAACCTTGCTAGGGCTTTCATTTTCCAGAGGGTTCCAAACAGTCACCAACTGCCTACGGCTTGAGAGGAATATAAGACACAACTGCTGAAGGACTTCCCCCTGCCTCATGCTGTAGGCTAGGATGGTATACGACCATGATCAGCCGACAAGGTGAATAACCAGAGTAAAATGATTGTAGAGAAAAACTCGTTGGAATTTCACAGCCAAGCTACCTTTTAGTTCACAGGCACATGCATAATCCATTGCATACAGGAAAATAAACCATCATCTTCAAAAGCTATGGCAATCAGAAGATCCAATTACTGAGTGAAGGAGCTTAATTCTCCTCCTGTTTACTCTAAAACGGGAAGGAATTTTTGCTCCTTTTAAGGCTACTCCCCATACACTTACTTGAAGGCAACACCAGGGAGAACAAAAAGCTAAACATAAGCACAGTGCAGAAATTCAGTATCTCCAAAAACTCTCTTCAAGTTAATAAGGTCTCAGAAGCCCAACAAAAATAAACCCAAGGCTGTTGTCTTTGTTAGCTCAAGCAGCTGACAGCACAGCCCTACCTGCTGTTGATGACCAGGGGCGAGGGCAGCCAGACAGGGAGTACAGCTCTGATTTTACCTAAATATTTTCTCCTCACAGATGCTACAAAATGCAACCCCAGCAGAGAGGTTACATGGTGGGAGCACAGGCCCTCTCTCTCCTAAGGCAGCCTAAGAGCTCAACATGCTCTCTTCAACTCCAGAAAGCCGTTTCATTTAGATGCACAAGTGAATTTTTTTCACAGACTTAACACCTACATTTCAAAACAAGTTTAATTTCTTACCACCCAAGGTGGTAAGACAATCTCCCTGCCAACTTCAAACACTGAATTTGATCACTGTGTTTTTAACCTCAGGTTACCACTTAACTGAACTGTTCACACCTTGTTTATATATTACTTGTAAGTTAACACATGTCCTGAACAAATTCTCAGTGGGAATGAAATCACAAAGATAAAAATATCCTGAAATACTTAATAGGTTACATGACAGTTGGGTACCTACAATTAATTAGTGATAGAATAATGCTACTTTTCGCACAACCCAATCTCTATGAAAATTAATACCACCCCTTTAGCTGAGCTTTATCCAAAGTTATTTGCTGACTAAAAATGTAGGGCTTTTCTCCAGTCTGAGGATATCCAGAGAAGGAACTGCTTATCTCTGATACCTGGAGGGGTAGCTGCCCTTCTCCAGAGTGGACAAGAAGCATTTCACTGTGTTGAGAGGAGCCTGACAGCATCACTTGCCATCAACTCAAGACCTACAAGGCTACAGTGCTCCAATGCCAGACCTACCGGGCAGACCGTGGCATCTCAGTCGCCTGTGAAGGGTGAACACAAAATCACAGAATGGACCAGGTTGGAAGGGACCACAGTGGGTCATCTGATTGAACTTCCCTGCTCAAGCAGGGTCATCCTAGAGCACACTGCATCCAGACAGTTCTCAAGTATCTCCAGGGAGATTCCACAATCTCTCTGGGCCACAGTCATCCACACAGTAAAAAATCCACACATCCTCATATGTAGGTGGAACTTCCTGTGCATCAGCTTCTGCTTGTTGCCTCTTGTCCTATTGCTTGGCACCACAGAGAAGAGCCTGACTCCATTCTGAGTTTTAAACTTTATACAAGAAGGTCAGTCAGACTAAGAATCACTTTTGCAAGGCAATGAAAAAGCCTCTCTGTTACGTACTTTCATCTGTATGCACTTGTAGCTGACATCAGAGAAAGATTTTTTTCCAGGCATATTAGGAAGAAACTACTCTAGAATGTGTTATGAGTCCTCCATGTCTCCAGGAGCACTTCAGAGCTTCAAAAATCACATGCACAATTTTTGGTAAAACTGTTACTTTGTCTTTTTCTACTTCATTGAAAAGTTCAGAATGAAAAATAAGCTAAAATAATTATTTCAATGCAGGAAAATAAACTTTTTACTCTTTTGCTCACTGTAAGCTAAAGAAACATCAGCATGATTTATGCCAGTAACATCCTATGAAAAGTTCCACTTCAAGCAAAATAAAACTTTAATTTTCTTAAATGAGAAATACATTGTTTTTACTGAAACTATTCCCTGTCTCAAGCAATCAAGCAGGCACTCGTATCTCAAATGGGGCCATTAATTTCAGTTTCAGATACAGTTACAAAAGCCTGCTGCAATTTAAAATCAAAAATAAAGAAAACTACCCCAAGGAACTCCTTACCAAATGGCTCCTTCTTACTCTTATCTTCCAGCCTGACTACTGACACTTAATGCTGTCCTTATTTCTAAGCATTGGATATTTATTTTTTCCTTTCCTTTCTATTCAAATGCCACATCTTCTTTCTTTCCTGTCCTCTCATTTGGTCTAGACATGACTACACATGTCACTCTCCATCGGCATGCTCTGCGTTTTCAGTCTTCTGCCCAAGAGTCCCCAGGGTTACAAGGCCCTGGTTGTACATACTCTTTCCATTCCCAAAATTCTCTCCTCGTGCTTTCCAGCAAGTTTTTGCACTGCTCAGAAGGGGCAGCATGGCATACTCAAAGAAACATTTAATGATAATTTTATCCTTTCTCAAACTTGTAATCAAGTATTAATTAAAATATTAAAAACCTGTACCTAGCAACCTATGTCCAGTTTCTGTTCAGTTCACTACAAAGATAAGATCTGACCCTTTGTATCAATGAGCTTTTTTTTTGCATCCACCCAAGGCTGGCAGATATTAGTAGCCTGGATCCAGATTCCTGCTGAGCTATGGAAATGTTTCATGAATTAAGTGATACAGTGACAAAGCGGAAAAAAGTGATTATTAGAGTTTCAAGTGTGGAGAAAAGCAAAGGGGGAACATCAGGCGTGAAGGTCACTTTCATCAAAGGTTTTAATCCTAGCTTTTAAGAGAGTTACCTAGACACTTGAGTGCTAATGATTCTCCCTTCAGCTGCTGCATATCATTAATACTCCTTAGGTTTCCCTGTCTGCCAGAGTGCAACAAAGCATTCTCATATTTATCTCTCCTAAATGAGCAAGCTTCAGTGAACTAACTTCTGCCCAGCAAAAGTTAGAGTAAGCAATATTTTTTTTTCTGTGATGGGAGTCACTGCTGTTTCAGTCTAGTCTGATTCTGCATCATTAAAAAAATGGTTATTCTTCCCTCCAAGTGGATTCTGGGTCAGTATCTCCCCAAGAAAGCCAGAGCAATTCATGTATCTGCTGTCACTGTTTGCTACACACTGTAAGGTATGCTAACAAACCAGATCTGCCTTTCTTCCTGACTGGTTGCTGACAACTCTGCTCCCTACATTTCTCCACAATGTTTTTATTTCACATTATTTCATTTGCAATGCATTGAAAAGGGCTTCTGCCTTTAGAAACGTGTTAGTGGAGACATAAACTACTGTAAGCAGTTTAGGAGAGGCTACCAACATATTCTGTGACACAGAATGTGTTGGGGATTTAATGTATATGTAGGATTTGCTAGTAGTCATTAGACCTTCTTTTCCACTATCAGCACTTTTGCTGGCCTAAGGAGGCTGAAGGCACAAAGTAGAAGACCTTGAATTTCTGTCAGAACCAAGATATCTATCATTAGAAGATGAGAAGTCCTTTTTCTGAGGCAGGTGCAAACAAAAGATTACATTTGTTGATGTATTAGAATAACTAAGTCATAATACAACAACAAATGTAACAACCACAGCCTGGGAACTTTGGGTCAGTGTCACACAACATTCCTGGTGTTACCATTATAAGAGGGAAAATGACTCTCAGCTTTGCAGTAGCTTTTCTTTCTCCCAGCATCAAAGTAAAGGAGGTATCCCTTCTGTTGCACATTAGCATGCACAGCCTTGCTGAGCCCTGGGCACGGTCAGCCTTGAAGGTGACACGCTGAGGGGAAGGGCAAGTAACACACAAAAAAGAAAAGCTAACAATTCCCACCCCCCACCTGGACACCAACAGCAGCAACTGGAACTACCTGGCTGAACATGTTCAATTGCGACTGAGTGATGACCATGTCAGAGGCCACCACAGTCCCATTTTATTTTTGTGAGCTAGTGAGGAAAACAGTTCACTTTTCATATTCTAGCCTCTGAATTAGCTGCACAAAGTCCCTTGGACCCTGCAGGAAAGCTCCTGCTGCTTATTTCTGAATATTTTGGTATGCACCAGGTTCCTGACCAATTACTCACATCAGCTACCCTACTCTTGGGGCTAACCTGTGGCTGGAGAGTCTCCAAGCATCACACATCAGTGCTGACATTAAATGTATAGTATTAGACAGACAGCTTTACGTGATTGCAAATATCCTCTCCGACCTGGCTGACGACAGCTCTCACGCACACTGGCGGAGCTGGATGGTGCATGGCAATAATTATAAACACATTTGATCTTTTACTCTTGACTGAAATGTAAGTTTAAAATAGACTGTTTCTCACAGTGCCAACTCTTATGGGTCCCATAAGTGCCTCTTACTAGCCCTGTGACCCTGCCAGTGTTCCTGTACCTTTTGCACCTGCTGACTCCTGCCACACAGCCCACGCACGCACAGATAAGGAAAGTTAATTTGACAAGACGCCTGAAGCCAGCTTGCTTAACTGGTCCAGACAATTTCACTCTGCTCAAAAACAGGATGAGGAGGAAAAAAAAAAAAAAAAAGGGTCCATACCCTTCAGCACCCTTGAGGGAGAAAGGACAACCTTGCCTCTGAGACAACATTGGAAAGCAGCAAGACAGCACTGCCAGAGAACTGTGGTGTGACCTTCAGCAATCAGCTTCATCTGCATCTGTCCCAGTCTCTTCCCTTGCATAACAGAAACAATACCAAAATCCACAGGGGTGGTGAAACTTAATTCAAAGATGTCCAAGAAGGAGTACCTTGCACACCAGACGCCACACAACTCAAAAAGATATGCTCCCCATCTCTGACAACCTTTCACTATCCCAGCAAAACCAAATGGCAGCAGAGCACTGATGTGCCAGCCAGCAAGGCTGTTTGGCTGCTTTTCACATGGCCGTCTTCCAGTGATGGCTGAGGGCAGGGGCCCTAATGGAACTTGTGCTCTTCCTGATAGAGTTCCCTCTGCTTATTTTAAATTTCAGAGCTTATTTCAGATAAAGGCAGAATACACTACATATCTCCCTCAAATCTAAGTGCATGTCAGGGAACAAAGAAAATAATTGTGATCTTCAGATGTTTATTGGGATGGTGAAACAGAGCTAATAGTATCATCCTGAAACTAGTAACATTCTTTAGCATTCATATATCTCTACTGTGAACAAGAGGGTATCAGTGGAGGGACAACCACCAAAGCATTTGTCATGATTAACTGTATACTGTTGCTAATTTAGATAGAGCTTCACAGAAGTCAGCATCTACTCACAAGTCATTACACTGAGGGAGAGGTTTCACCACACCAATTGAATTAACCAAAACAAATTCTTAAGTAAAAACTGTGACTGGTTTATCTGCTGAGGTGCAACATCAGAGTCTGGGAAGCATCATTTTGATCGGACCATGTCTCCCCGAACACAGCCTACAGTGCCAGCTCTGCATGGCACCCCTAGCTCAGGCCTGGGCTGCATCACAAGAACATGTAGCCATGGAAAACGAGAGTTGGAGCTATTCCCCTCAGGCAGTATACGCACAGTTCAAAACCAGGGTTTAATATTCAGCAGAGAAACAAAGCTTAGCAAATTAATTCAGCAAAAAGAGATTCTCTAAATGAGCTGAACTAATGCAATTTTTTCCCTCCCCCAAAAATCAAGCACTTCAGCCCATCAGTGTCAACAGTTAGAAGCAAAAGACATCAGTGTGTCAGTGTTATGCAAACTCAATTTTTCATTAAAAACATTTTGACAGACAACTCCCAATGAGCTCAAATTCTACATGAGCTACAATTGGTTAAAGGAGGAAGCCATTTTGGCATGTTAGAAAGCCGAGTAAAATAGAAAAAGTAAACTCTTGCTTATGGATTGTGCCATGTAATTACAGTAGCAAATGCTTGGAACTGTAGCATTATACAGCGCAACAGAAGCTTCTTATGAATAGTGGTGCATTTTTTTCTCCATGATTTCTATAGTTATGGTAAAGATGTCACATATATGCACGTAATCAGCTTGAGAGATCTTACACCATTTAAAGCACAACTGTTCTAATTAGAAACCTTCTCAGGCTAGCTACAAATTAGACCAAATATTTACTTTGTTCTATAAGCAGAAGTGTTAAGCTTCTTATGACTGTAGGAAAGTATCATAAATATCCAGTGAAGACAATATGAATTTTAAATAAAACACACCAATGGAAACCAAGTAGTCATAGAATTATGACTGAGATATGATAAGTCACATTTTGGTAAAAAAACATATACCATCTCTGCCATCCAGTATTTACTGAATAAGGGTGGCTCTTGTGTGACTTATGAACTATGCAAATACATATGCAAACCTATGCAGAGATAAATGCATAAATGCAAAGATTATTTCAGCCAGGAAACTTGTAGGATGGAATAATCTATAAAGTGTTTCTCAGTATGTGATCTGAATTGAAGGAACCACCACTCTGGGGAAAAAAAGGAAGAAGGTTCCATCCCCCTGTCCCCTTAACAGTTCTGCTAAAGGAGGCACTGATGCTGACAGCATCCGGGCTGTTGGTGTGTGCCAGCTAGTGAAAGAATTGAGCTTCCCAGACCATTTTACACAGGCCAGCAGTCACCTAACACTAACTTGCATCTGAACATGCCATCCTCAGCAAGATTTGTATGGATAATCCTGAAGTGTTCTGCAATGACTATCTGCACACAGAGGGCCAAATCAAAACAAAGCAGCAGCATGGGTTGAAATATGACGGAAAAAGGTTATTACAGGAAATCTAGATCTGCACTTATGGTAATGTATTCACCACAGTTCCCATATGCTAACAACAAGAGGGGCTTGGGGGAGCACACGAGTAGGTGCTTTCCTTTGATGAGGTTCTACTGAAGTTCCCGACTGCAGGGACTGAAAGCATCCTGCTGCCTTGCTCCAGCCAGGGTCCAAAGCACAAGTTGCCATGGAAACGGTAGAGATTTTCTCTTCTGTTGCATCACTACACCGAATGTAAAACTACGCAGGTCTCCCGACTGCTCATATGGTGCTGAATGAGCAGAGGAGCAGACATGCCTCCCATAGCCCGCACGGGGACTGTTGCAGAAGGACTAAATGCCGTACGTGACATGGCAGAGCTCCTTTGTGTGCCTGCTCCTGTGCAGGCTGACACATTTGGGTCCCTTGTCGATCCCACCACAGGCGGGGCACGAGGGTGAAGCCCATTAACCCAGCCTCAGGAACACCCAGAAGCAAATCTGTGACCCAGCTGCCATCTCAAATAACACTGCACAAACCACTTGAATTCACCAATGCCAGAAGTGAGTGCAGTCCAACAGCCTTGATTTTGCTAATGCTTCTTTTGGGGGCTAGCTCCCCCACCCAGAATTTCACCTTGAGTCCTGGCCATCAACTAATCATTCTCATGCAAGACAAAAGGATCCTGAAACCAGGGGGGTTTTTGTATTGGAACAACTGAGAGAGCTCCAGAAATCTTGAATCTTCCAGCAACACTGGGCTGAGTCTCCCATCTGTAACATTATTCAAGGACAGTTTTTCAAGCCCATTTAGAAGTAGCACATAAGAATTTTAGTATTACACGTGGTCTGTGTGTGAACATGGCATGAGAAAGCAGCACCTCTCTCCCCCATGATGCTGAACCAAAGTTTGATAAACACAGCACTTCAAGAGAAAGTTTGCTTTCCTCTGGAGCATCAAATACAAAGCACTTCCAGACAGAAACATGACAGACATTGGTGGGTCACCAATCTTGATAAAAGTGAAAAGCTGGTTAGAACTGCACCCAAATCACTTCAAACCAAATCCACAACCCCAGGTGAACTCACATTTGCACCTTCCAAAGCTGGAAACTGGACAATGTTCTCTAGGCCCATCATCTTTCTCCAGAGCTGGAATCACAGAGCTGCCACCTCCCACCCTGTCTGCCTTCAAAACAAGGCTGTGGAGGACATGACTATTCAGTCACCTTCTTCCCAGCATCACTGGCATGTGACAGTGAGCCTTTCAATGCAACAGGGTGGAAAAGGCCATTCCTGGGTCTGGCAAAACATAAATTACTTTAAACAATGCTGAGCAGATGTAAAAAGGCAAGTTGTTCGCCCTGAGTGTTTTCCCCCTTTGTACAAAATGCAACAACTGCTGTCTAACTGACCTGAAGTGTTTAATTAAATATAATATTTATTGAAATGAATTACAGAGTCATAAATATTAAGCAGATAAGAAGTTGGAATACAGTAGGTGGATGCTCAATCAGGGTTCTGGCATTGGTACTGCTGTCTTTACAAATTTGAATAATGACAAACAGGGAATGTGATTTTATCACCTCAAACACTCAGGGAGGACTGTCTTGTTCTCTAGCTTTCACTTTTTTAAAGCAAAATAGGTTTTCTGCCCTACTAACAAATCTTTAACAAGGAGCAAACTCTCCAGTTGAGGGGGGAAATAATTATGTGCTGCAGTCCTGGCCCTATTCTGCATACAGGGGAAGAAAACAAAGAAAGTCACTCCAATTTAAAGTGACTATTTTCTGTTTAAAATGGTAAGGCCTAAATCTGCACTTGGAATTAGGCTCCACACCTGAGGGAAGATTTGTGTCCATACTCTTGTGAAAGGGCAGAAGGGTATTTGTAGTGAAAAGGAGGACATAGGAATCCTAAGACGAGACTTTTGCACTGTGGGCTTCTTGATTCAATCTGAGCTTCCTTAAAGCACTTTGAATTGCAGGCAAAATCAGATGAAACTGGAACAACCTTGAGAATATTATGATTTAGTAAGTGTACAATCCTTTTATATTAATTTTGCAAAGCTTCATAAGATGTTCCTGACTTCTCCACAGTCATGAAGACACTTGGAGCCATTCAGAAGGTAGTTCATATCCTATTTCCAGCATGCGATGCAAAAGTTGGGTTTTGTTGTTCCCGGCAGGAAAGTTGTAGCCCTGACACCAAATTTCCACCATTACCTTTCCCAATGAATTGCTGAGGGAAACTATCCAGCATTTCTCTTCTTCCTCTTTTGGTAGCTGATGGACTTCTGTGGCTCAGCTAAAATAAATTACGCAGAAATATAGCTACATACTCACAAACTAAATGTTTCGCTTCAAAACAACAACAAGGCAGGGCTTCAAGAATTTTTTTTGGTGCCTTTTTTTTTAAGCATTCCTCTGTGTATATAATACTGTGACACATAATAGAGTGTGACAGGTCATTTCATGCATCATTTAATTCTTTGCACTACAAAGTGCCCTACAATAATAAAGATTAGATACATCCCCCCTCACCCCCAAATGCTGCTGAAGATGCAAAGCAGAGAAGTTTATAAATTACAGAAAAAAGAGGAAACTCTATTCACTGCTATCAGAAGGTTGTATTTTGTTTCTCTCCCTCTCCCTGTGATAGTCTCACCTTGCAATTTTTAAAATTTTAAGTTTTTTACATACAAAACTAAAAAATTACTTAAAAAAAAAAAGAGGGAACAGGACAAAGACAGGAAAAAAAATATCAAATTTCCTATCCAGGATGAAAAGGTAACACTACAAAAGGAAATGTTATTTCCTTTTGAATTTCAGAACAGAGGAAAAATAGAGAATTTGTGAAGATTTGTTTGCTGGAGACTGAAAGACTGCAGATTTAATTTTTTTTCATACCTCTAAACCCACACTTTTTCTTCATATTGCTTTTTAACACCTTTTAAATACATTTATTTTAAAAAGGATCATTTTATGACCACAAATATGTATAAGTCAATGTTTTTCAATTGCTGAATGTCAGCTGAGAGGCAGATGAGGAATTTGGTTGTAGTTCATATGGATTTAATGTATTGAAGCAGAGTAACATACTAAGCAGCAAACATAAACAACATGACTTTTAAGCACCTAAGATCACATTACAGTGATTTGCCTTCCTCATTCCCTCACACACCGCAAGTAACTCTACAAACAGATGGGAAATGCATTTTATGGTTTTCTAACTACATTGGGATCACTATTTTATGATTTTTTTTAAAATTGTTTTTCCATCCAGCTTCTATAAACACACTTAGGATGCTCAAGAATATGACTTCGACTTTTAAATACAAAGAATTACATGTTAGCATGCCTGACTTGTACACCTATGCTGTTAAATCTCATTAGTGCCAAGTCTGACAATAGTACTTTATGGTAAATTATTAAAAAAGAATATATGGGGTTTTCACTTGGATATCAAATCATCTTCTTACCAGCTAAGGTAATGACTAAGGTCACCAAAGTATTGAAATATTCACAATTGAGGCAGACTCAAAGTCTCCCTATTCCACAATTTTCTTTCTCTAAGAAATTATCTCCCAAGTTTTTTCTCTGTCCAACTACAAACCAACAAAACTAGCTCTAAAATAGAATTAAAAGGTATATAACACACTTATCAGCAATTCATGTTTCAGTGGGCTAACTTTTTGTAGCAATATACCTATAGGTCTATCTTAAAAAAAAATTTAAGCAAAAGTATAATAATGATTCCTGTGGATAAGAACAAAACTTGCACAAAGAAATTTCTTTAGTGCTTCCTTATCTTACGAAGAATAATACATTTTTAACCAGAAATTCTACCCTAAAATAAAACTATGCAGTCCTACAGCAGTGGGTTGGGTTTTCTTAACTTTTTTTTTTTTTTAATTCACATTTTTCATTGTGACCAGCTTGTGAACCTAAAAATTTATTATATTTTTCAGGTCATTTGAGTAATAAGCTTCTGAATAAGTTTCAGTAACTCTCCTCTCCTGCCACTTGCTTTCTACAAACTGGGTAGCTTCTTGCTCTGACACAATGTCACTTTTTTGTTAATATGGAGAGACCAAATGCAGATCCTTCTATTAATACATGACCACTGCAATTGGCATAGAGATAAGAATACTTATTCGAAGTAAAACACTTCTCTAAGGACAGACTCACATAATTCTCACCAGTGTAAGCATGCTTGGCTAATGAAAAACATATACATGTATGCACACATACAATGTAAAAAAAATATCATCCTTCAAATATGAATGAACATGAGTGAACTGAAATTTCTTTTAAATCAACCATGTTTGAATGCTGTGTCTATTCGTATTTTCACAACCATGATTAAATGCAAAGGGAAAACAGTACACCACTGCTCTTTAAAATTTTTAATACACAGCATTCCTTCAAAAGTGATGGTTTATGTTCTGTGTAAATGCGACTAAATAAGAAAGTAAAGAAAGTAAAGAAATCGAAAGAAATAAGTAGTGCTGACAGATTTTTTTGCTAGTTATTTTACTGTAAGTCAAACAAGTGAGTGAGCAGGATTTGGCACTTAATGCTAACAACTTCAAAAAAAAAAAGAAGAAAAAAAAAAGAAAAGAACTCCAACACTAGTGAAAAATCAACATGAATTAGACACTTTACCCCTATCTAACATGTCTTACAACACTAGCTGTTTGAAGCACAAAGGCAGGAAACATAAGACTGCATAAATCTGTTACTTGAACAGGGTGGTGGGGGGACAGTACCCTTATACCTGCAGTCAACTCAGTAGGACATGGCTCTGCATTTCTTACCGACCAGTAAGACATTAAAAAGAAAGTCAGTAATCACAGAATAACTGGATAAAGAAGAAAAAAACAAAAAAAATTCTTTACAAGCCCTCTTCAGTTTTTTTACCAGTATCAGGAGGTCCCTACTACTGTTAGGAAGCATTCATGAAAAGAAACAAGACCCGACAGCCTGGAGATCAGCAGCTCAGGCTCCATGCTGGCCTCTGCACCTGCTTCAGCTCAGCGGTGCACAAGAGCTCTGCGGGAGCAGGGCGGGAGAGGATGGTGGAAGGCCATCAATAATACATGTCTGAACAGCCAGAGGGAAGCAGAAGGGACTGCACACTGCATGGTGATTTCAAAGCTGGCATTCTTGAGAGCATTCTAGGTCCTTACTGTGAGCAGGGCCACTGCATATTTTCTGGTGTTTTCCAGCACAAAAATGAGATGCTGGAAGGGACTTACTCTAGACTGCATCCCAGACCCAAGCAGCTCTTCAACATGCTTGTAGAGACAGGACAGTCTCTACCAGAAATTCAACACCAGTTCTTCTCCTTTCACATTCAGGGGTCAAGTTCATATGCAGAGAAGTCTGACTGCTTTCTCATATTTGACACTGTTATCAGAATTAGGCTCTGGATATATAGACTACTGACAGCTTTTCAGACAAGTCAGATAACAGTGCAAAAGCTTCCAAAAGCAATAGGTCTCTATTTTCTGATGCTTGTAGTCCTTATTCATACAAAAGATCCATCACCAACTTCCA
This sequence comes from Pseudotriccus pelzelni, assembly GCA_035584735.1. Classification (NCBI taxonomy): domain Eukaryota; kingdom Metazoa; phylum Chordata; class Aves; order Passeriformes; family Tyrannidae; genus Pseudotriccus; species Pseudotriccus pelzelni. The sequence goes on from JAWMRA010000161.1 coordinate 28,012,385, forward strand.
CATACCATTTGTGTAGTCCCTTCCCTTGCTATCCTGAATCCATAGAGTAAGCAACGGCCTTTTCAATTTAATATCAACTTCAATACACCTGAGAGCAAAGTTCTGTGGCACACAATCACTGTCGCTGTCCTGTCAGCCTCTGAATTCCCGATCACCCTGAGGGTTCAATGCTTGTTTTCCTGGCATTTGCTGTTTCCTCCCTTGCTTAGATTTCTGTCCTTCCCACTACACTGTTGCTAGCAACAAGTGACCGCCACAAGCATTTTGCCTTTGCTTTCCAGGTGCAATAGGAGAGTAATTTGGATCCTTTTAATTCACAACATGCGGCTCCTCTTTATTCATTCCTTAGGCTTCAGGGAAGGTTACTTCCTACCTTTCTGCATCTTTTTCTCCAAGTGCCTCACTCTCCTCCTCTCATTTGTCATTCTGCTCCCTACCATGCATCTGTTGCTCTGAAAGTACAAGAACTTGTCACTGTTCAGTATCAAGCCTGGAGAGCACTCTGGGGGGCACCACACATGCACAGGAAGGAGAGGGCTCCATAAACTTTGCTTTCTGAGTCTTGCTTTATATATTTGATGCTCCCTCTGAAATTGTTTGTACAGCTTTTGAACCCACTGTCCTGCCCACATCTGGTGGGGAGGGGAGATACCAGATAGAATTACAGTTCTACAGGTTCTACAAAAACAAATGATTACATATTAGAGAAAGTTCATCCTTCCTACAGTGAGCACTCAACACCCACTGGCCTTGAGACAGCAAGTACACAAGTGAGACACTATGTATGACCCATCTAAATGGGAACAGCTCCTGCTAAAAAGTGCAGTCAACTTGGACGTGCGAACCTGAGAGAAGCTGTGTCTCCATTACTCACCAAATTACCTACAGGCCTGCCTTTCCTCTCTCAGCAGTCTACAGTGCACCCAGTTCAAAACTAGCATCAGTTATGTGCCTCAATCCCAGTTCAGGGCTGTTTTGTTCTTGCTCCTGCACTAGAGTTTGCTCCCTCTGCCAAGGTTCTAACACAACCATTTGTGAATCAGGGCATAGGAAAAACTCCACCTGGCTGTAGTGCACAGAATTGGAAGGCACCTACTTCTAAACATATCAGTTCAGGGGGTAGGGGACAGCAAATTCTTGAACAGAAAGACAAACAACCCAGAGCTGGTTATTTAAAACCTACTCGGCTACCTGTTAAGAAATTCACAGGAAGCTTTTCCACAAGTTCAGACAACAACGAAAGTTATGTTGTTTTCAATATGAACAATATGTGGTTCATATCTTAATCGAAAAAGGAAAAGGGACTATCATTTTAATAGGTAAGCACCACTGGGTACCTCCAAGTTAATGAATGTTGGCTGTTCGTTAAGGACATTGTACTAGAAACTTCAAACATTGTAGGAATCAGTGTTTGTAGTTTTACTCAGTATCTACTGAAATATCCATTCACAGAACATAAATACAGGTGTACACCCCACACTCACTCCCACTTGCCATGCCATTGTTTCGTATGGCACATTTAAGAACAAGTAACACTAAATTTGTGACATCTCCAACAGATCCTCCCTCTCATTAGAAATTAAACTGCTCACTTAGCATATAGTATTTTTCTAAGTGGGCTTTCATGTTCATGGGAGTTTCAATACATATTTAGTCATGAAGTTTATCTCCATAAAATACCATAAGATATTTTAATGTGTTATTCCTTTATTATTAAAAAAGCTCCTCTTGATGATGACAATCTCAGGTTTTCCATATATTTTTACATTCACGGCTGCTATTATTTGTTTTCTGATAATTTTCACTGATGAGTTTATTAAAGTTTGCATTTTAGGAATGTTTACGAGCAAGTCTGTTAAAATGTACTAACTCATACCTCTGGAGTTGTGTGCCACTGGAGTTGTGTGCCACTGGAGTTGTGTGCATAGTTTGTTCACTCCTGCTAGTTCTGTTCCCACCCCACATATGTCCATCTTACATATACAGAAAATTTCAGGTCACTTCTGCATCAATTTATTGGCAACATACCAAGAAATTATTAATTAGATATTTACAGTATGTTGGGTATGACCTAGCTGAACAGAAAACTTAAAGGATCTGTGATGAGTAGGTAGCAGGAATACATTCATGCTGAACCACTGAATTAGACTGGTTGCCACTGCCAAGAGCTATGCTTTGGCTGATGAAAGTCCTTGAGCCAACAACTGCTATATGCTCAGCACAAGGAAAGACAGAAATTAATTATTCACAAGTAATATTATTCCGAACTGCTCTTGGATTTTCCTCCCCAAAGCCTTCCCCAGATCTCTTGTGTTATTTAAAACTAATGATGATTCACTCATTCAAAAATGCTACGTGTAACCTGGTGCGTTTGCCTCATCTGAATGAAGCTAAAGGCAACTCTTGGCATGCCCTAGTTGCTGAGCTCAAAACCAACAGGTCTGCATGGACAGGGGTTTGTTGCTGTACAGGTGTGTTCTAAGTGGAAATACCAAGAAAGCCTGTCTTTTTAGATTGAGTCCCCTAGGAACTGAAAACTAAACCAGCATAAAATATCCTTCTCTCCCCTTCTTTAAGGTCCCACTAAGACACCTGGGCAGCAGCTGCAGATGTAGGCAGAGATGAGACGCTGGAAGAGACCTTGCTTCACGTATATCTGGGCAAATATATTTTAAAGCCTGCACTTAGTCATCTATACCTGTATTTCTAGCTTTATTGCTGTTCTCTATTCACTAATCTTTATCAGCATTTCTTCCTGTGGAGAAATCCCTCCCTCTCCTGCAGTTTATTCAGCCAACCAGCCGCAGTATCTGAGGTCAAGTGGGGATAGAGCCACAGCTCCTCTGACAGAACTCTCCCATGGCCTGCTTTGCCCTCCGAAGGAGGTCAAATGGGGCTGTGTAAGCAGCAGCTGGACTTGAGATGCTGTCTCTTAAAGCACGCTGTTGAGGGATCAATCTTGTGCTCCATTTTCTTGCACTGTCTCAGGTCACAATCTGGCATCTTAAACCTGTAGCAGCCCTTCTATAAGTTTTTATTTTTCTCAATAAGGGTCTCAAGTAATGGTAAAAACCTGTGACTTGGATATTTTTCTCTTTTAAAGCATAGAAATTTAGGAAGAGTCTATGTTCTGTCTTTTCAGCTTCATCTGTCTGCTCAATTTTTAAAATAACTTATATGACTATGCAAGTTAGAGTATGCTATTTCTTACAAATTTCTACTGCTTATATTACACTAAATCACATTCATGAATTGGGTCTGTTATCACTAAGGCATAAGCAAGCTATAAATACAAAACCAACTGCTATTACTATCAGCTTTGGGAGTCCAAAACTTAGTCCAGGGACATTTTTAATTGCAACTGACATGAACCTTTGATTTTTGCTCTAATTAACTGAGTGTGAAATGAGCATAAAACTGTATTTTGGGAGAGGAGAGTTGCCTCACAAACCTCTTGCCAGCCATGTAAGGAATAGTCAGTGACCGTCACAGATGGGTCAGGAGTTACAGAAAAGCAAACCCCGAGAAGATGGAGAATTCTCCTGACTCAGGTAAGGGAATTTAATCTGGTGTTCGCTCCAAGTCACAAACAGCAATCCAAGATAAAAAGGAGCATTACTTGATCATCTTCTCTGGGACTTTAAAGGTGATTCCCTAACACAATTAAAATTGAATGTCCAAATATCACTCAAACAAGTGAAAGCTGAAGCAAGCCCTAGTCTTTTACCATCCCTGCTCCTTCCTTACCCCAGTCAGCCTCAGGGAGGCCACCACAACCCCAGAAGCTCCCCAAGACTGGTGGCTTTTTACCAGTGAGCATTTCCAGCCTCTTAACAAAAAGAAAAGTGCTGGTTTCTGGATGAGGACAAGGGGGACCCCAATTCCTGCCACAGGCATAATGGGTACGTGGGGACAGACTGTGCCACCTCAGTGCTGTCCAAATCTGCTGCACGTGTTAACGTGAATGAATAGAGTTTGACTTACCCATCCATCCATGTGGGACAGCTAATGGAAATGGAGGCAGCTTCCTGCACAGGCAGAGCAAATAAAATTACTCTTACATAGCCAAACTAAGTACCTTTAATTAGAAACATACCTTCATTAGAGTCTTTAAAAGGAAAATTCAATTTGCACCTAACTTGAAGGCTTTACACAATCTTTAATTAGTTGCAACTATCTTAGCTAATAAAACTAAATACCTTCTGCACATGTTATTACTTAAGAGAGCATGAGGTGCAGCTGCACACACAATCAGCCTTTCACAAGAGCAATCTGGAGACAGAAACAGCGAGGAAACCTGGAGCTTCCCAATGGCCAATACTACCACTGCAGCAGCTTCTTGCAGGGTGCTCAGCCAAGCCCTCCTGTGCAGCTCTGCTCTCTGGAGGACTTTGCATTCCACAGCTACTTTGACAGGCTCTGCCAAGAAATGAAGAAATGGCATTTCTCTTGCAAGTAATGTCTCAGCAGGTGCCCTAAAGAGGCAGGTTGCCCTAAACATAACACTGTGTGTCAAAGAAAAGCTGTTGCATTGCCTTGCCCTGTCTCCATCCCACCATGCTGAGCAGTTGCTCAGTATTTCCAAGCTCATGATCATCCCTGAGCAGAGAGGAATACTCACAGATAGGGTGGGATTGCTGCAGCCATTTAAGATATTAGTGCCCTCAGTTGTCTGTGTGACAGGAATTGCAAATGTCCCCCCCCAAAAAAAAAAAAGTCTGCAGAAGCAAATTGTACTTAGACTGCAGTTCATACTCTGATATCTTAGTGAAAACACCACTTCAGAATAGCTTTAATGTATTAGTCTGGGCTGTGAAAGGGAGCAGCTAAGGTTTAGACCACATACTCTCTCCAGTCTCTTATACAGAGGGTAATGCACAAAGCAATAATACCTGAAGCCACTCTGTCAAGGTTCCCTTCAAGCACACCTCTTGCATCCTCACCTGGCCATAGCCTGCAGTGGACAATTGCAGACACAGCATTTTTGTTTATCTTCTACTCCTCCTCTAGATCCCACCTCTAGCAAGGTAGTGATAAGTGTTTTAGAGCAGGGTAACAGTTCACCAGCTAAACCCTTAGCTCTTCTCTTTCATAGTTGTTAACTGCTTACAATCAGCCTGTGGCAGGTATGGCTGTTAGCATGTCCCTTACTGTGCAGGTGAGTTTGGAAACACCAGCCTTTAAGACGTGAGTCACAGTAGTCAATTAACTTTGGTTCCCAAGTGGCATAACCCCCAAATTTAGTAACCTGAAAGCCCAAGAGGCTGACTAGATCAAAGTAAAAGCAAGTGTGTCTGCACTGTGGGACCCTTTACCTCTCTTCTTCCACAGGAGAAAGCCCACCAGGTGAAAGCAGACTCACAAAAAACCCAAACCATGGCGTATATCTAGAATCTTCTTGTCTCACACTGACTAGAAAAAGCAAATGCCTCACTGCTCTCATGTCTCAGACTCTTTTAGAGCTCCAGCCACCTGAACTTCCTTTGAGCTACTCAACTTCAGCAATTTTCTTTTGAGTGCAAGTTTTAAATTGAGCAGTATGTCCAGTTCATCATAAAAAAGCTTGCATTAGGAAAAAATCAAGCGTTTGAGCCCCTATTTCAGAGGATTTGCTCATTTTCTTTAGCTGTGTATTTTGTGGGGAATGTACGTTCCACCTTTGGTAAAGATTTGGCAGCATTGCAGAGTCTAAGACAGCATTCTGAGAAGTGACATATTACCTGATTACAGCAAGACTGCTGGTCACATCTCTTCCCTGACAGCCCAGATGATGAAACAAGTCCTGTATTTTGTTTGTTACACCTTGGTTTCCCCTTGTATTTATTTTCATTGTCACTACTCCATACCTGTCAGCTTCTTCCCACTCAAAACAGCTTTTTCTTTTGGTTTTCTTTTTTATCTTTAAGTGTTCATTCTAACTGTGAGAGCAAAGGAAGTAGTTATATATGCGCTACATTACCCTGAATGCTCTTGTTTTATGCAACACCTCGATAACAGGCATTTCCTCATTCAAAGTGGCACCTGAAAATTGCATCCTTATTTAAAAGAGACCACAAACTATTGAAAAGTACATTAAAACAAAGGTTACTATCAAACTCTGGTCCTTTTTACAATAGCATATATTTTAACTATTTAAAAACTTAACAGAAAATTGCAGAGTTAAAGAAGCACCTTTTAAGTGCAATACACATTTCCATGAAAGTACGGAAAATTTAAAAAACACTCAAACTCCTGTGGCACCAGTGACCTGAGAAACCATATTTGCTGGATCTATTACTGCTGGCAGTATTCACTACACCAGAGCAAAGCAAGCCAAAATCAAGGTCTTGTTCTCTGCTAGAATTTCACTCAGTGTTTCTCAGCGAGACTTACAAAGCCTAAAGCCACGCCATGCTTCCTTTCACCATGCAGGTGAAAGCCAGCTGCATCTCCGGTACTTTGGTTACAGCAACTGAACCACGAGTACATAACATTGATTCCTCAAAGTTACACCAAATTTACTCTGGACTGTTCAACGTCACCTTCTCTTTCCTTAGCACTGTTCTCCCCATAAATGATCAATATATTACCCTTCTCCATTTTCACTGCTACAGTCACTGATCATAAATAACAGAACAAGCATTTGAGTACACTGTTTAAGGAAGGCTATGTTTCTTCATTTTGTTATCAACATAAATTTCAGCATTGCATTTTTCCTGGGCACATCTTACTACAAATACAGTGCCCTGTCATTCCTGATTAAAATTCTGGAACAACTTTCAGAGATCTGTGTACATTTAAGCTAATTTAGATTAATAAAATCAAGTTACATACCCTTTTCCTCTATGTTGTGTCCTCTGCCACAGTACCACGGACCTGAACATTGCCAGAGTGATTTATGACCAGTGATACACTGTGTTGCAGATCAGATCCAAGTTATACTGGGAGATCAGTTTGGAAGCCTGGGCTGGAATAAAAATGTGTCACAAGGGAGGCACACTGTCAGAGCCATGTACATATATGCATCTGTTTATGTGCCTGGTAATGCCCATGAAGGGGAGCAGGGCCAAGGCTGAAATTGCATGAGAAATTGCTAAAAACCAGGTTTAAGATGCATTGCCAGGGCTGTGAAGGAAACCTTGCATATAAGCTGCCTACACTGTGTCTGACTTGGAGTTCTTAAGTCACATTTGTATGAATAACATTCATCAAACATTCAAATGCAACTGTACATGGAACAGTACCTGTGTGACTGGGCTTATTCAAAGAGTGTAAGCCACTCTCCCCTCTCCAGGGATTTAGGATGAATGTAGCACTTGCAAAGCCTGCAGTTTCAGAGACTGCATTATTATGCATTACTATGGTCCTTTAACTGTTGCACCTAACTAAAAACAAACCATGGGGGGAAGTGCAGGGAACAGGGTACCAGAGGCTCAAGCTGTTCTTCACAGCACGCTCCTCCCTGATCTATATTATTCTCCAAGATCGCTACCAGCACCTTTTTTACTAATCTGGAAAATTCACACTTATTAATGAGTCCCAAACACACATCAGCAGCAAAGAGAAGAAAAGACCTCACTGGGAAGTAACCAAGAGAAAAAGGCATGGTGAGGGTGAGGCAGGCACTGGCAGTGGCGAAGAAGGAAAGGGTTGCCCTGGGAGCCCACATCAGGGCTTCAGGCAAGGCTGCAGACAGCCAGGGAGCTGGGAGGCGAGGCTCTCAAGGGGACGAGGGTCAGTAGGTGCCAGAGGTGTGTCGTGGGCACAGATACAGAACCATCAGTCCAGGTAATCACTCAAAGTCATTAACAGAGCCGCTGAGACTTCCGTTGTTCCCACGTGTCACTTTGGAGGCAAGCTGCTTGTAAGAGCACAGCACTTAAATTTTTTGATTGGAGATCAGACTCTTCAAGCAAACAGTACTCAGTCCCAGTGACGTATGAGGTGGAACTCTATCTGCCTTGGCTCCTCCAAACTTCTACTCTGACAAAAATCTTATCTTCTTTCTCTGAAAGGTAGCCCCAAGGCTGGTGACTCTTACTCACCTTTAAAATAGATTACTTGTCAATTTATGTTAACTCCAATCAAAAAACTTAATCTATTTTAGTAACTCCAGTCCTGCAGTTACTGTGCACTACGAATCTGAAGTGACAGCCTTGCTACGCTCCACACATGAATGTGAATACCTGACACAGGATTTTTGTTTAATTTTTAACCACAGACAGGATTCAGCCTGGCTCTGCAAGATCTTAGTAGGGTGTGATGGGAGGACAAGCAAGTGTCTGAAAAGCTCATACGATCAGTCTTTTAATGATGACAACACTCATCTCAAAGCTTCTTTAAGTAAGAATAACTAAGATATTTTAAAATAACTACTATACAAGATGATTCCAGGGGATACAGCTACTACAGAGTAATCAATCCCCTAGGATTAGAAGCAGTCTGCTGAGCCTAATGCCTGCTAAGGCATCTGAGAATTATTCATCATCTCATGATAACTGTATTTTCTCTAATGTATTATTACTTATATGTTAATGGCACCCTGACAACATTTAAAAGCCTGTCACACCCAGCACCACACTGCTGTTCATTTCCTGTATATATACCGCTTGCTGTCAATGTCTCTTCTCCAGCCTTTTTAGCTGTTGACCCAATTTAATGCCTTGCTGGAGATTGCCTTCCTGGCTCTAATTACAATAAAGAAGGACTTCACAATAAATGTATTTCTCCAGCACCCACAGCATCTGTTAACTCTTCTCTCAGTGTATGTTCCTGCCTGCTAGGCACATTCAAGGAAGATACACATTTGGAAGCGTGAATTCTGTGTCTTCCCAGTACGATTCACCTAAGAATAAATATTTAGATACTAGTAATGAAAACTGAGCTAATGCTTTAGCTAGCCTTTTGCAGTGCTACACAGGCTTAGAACAGAACTTAGGCACTATAGCAATTTGTGGTGTGTTACTCCTGACACTGCAACCCAGCTTTACTTCAGTGGTGATTACAGCATATCCATTAGTCAGTTTGACCTAATTTGGTTGCTCTTTCTCTGACAGCTTGACATTAAGATTGTAACAAGCCTTATCTAAAACATGATAATTGTAACACACATTAGAAGAAGACAGATCATACACTATACTCCCTAGGAACTTCTAGATTAGCTGCAACCTTCAGCCTAATTCTATAAAGTAATATATGTTCGGTGTTTGTTTGAATTTTCCTGTAATTTCCCAGTGTTCTTCCCTTTTTTCAACTCAGATCTGCACTGGAAATAGTTAATACACTGACAACTTGCTGGATGATCCTGATAATTTAACATTCATAGTATCGGAGAAGGAATCCCCAAATACTTTAAAAAAAAATAAATCAAATTATCAGGCCACTACTATTTCTTTATTACCCACCACTCCCTACAGAAGAAACAAGTTTTGAGTGGAAAAGGAAACTGCACTGAAGCTGCACTTGGGGATTTTCTCTTATTGTCTGTTTACATCTAGGAAGGACATCATCCACTCTTTGCCTCTCTTCAAGGAAAAATATTTCCATGCCCATTTGAACCTACGGGAAAACAATTTGCCATCACATCCAGCAGTAGGATTTCCAAAGCTGGGGCATAGCTGATAGGGCTGTGCTGTCCTGTGCACATAAGACATCTGCTTTAAACAGAGAGCGAGTGTGTCCAGCCAGGCTGACACATCTCATGTATGGTACAGGCTCAGTTCATCCATAAGCAGGCAATTGAACAGACGTGTCAATCCCAACACAAGGGGAAGGTATTCTTTGAAATTAGGGCACCCAGAACAGAAGGATGCAGACCCTCCCAGGAATCCAAATTTGTTCAACAAATCTGGACACATAACACTTCAACAAAGTTTACTCTTTCTAACTTGAGAGAGAGGGAGGAAAGGGAACAGGGCTAGACACCAGCAGGGAATGAAAAGAACAAATCAGCAATGTCAACCCCCACAGCATGTGTGACACTAGAAAACAAAGCTTAGACTGAAGTGTTATTCTCTGCCATTTATTAACTAATACTTTTTTTTTTAGGATATGGATGCAGAGAGATGAAGTGCTGTCAAGTAAGGAATAAATATTACAAATGAAAACTCACCAAAAGACAGAAAGCTTGTGTCAGTCTTGCACTAGCTTTTATGTTCACCCCAAACTCCAACAGAAAAGTCTTCTCTACCGAGTAATTAAGAAGGAGAGGAAAGTGCTAACAATACAGTCCCATTAGACTCAGTTAAAAAACCCTAAAAGATCTACCAGTTGCAAGTACGGAAACATTTGATGCTGACACAACATTTTGTTACAACTAACAACTATTAACTCTGAAGCAAGAAGCATTCATTCACATTTTAGGCAGCAGAAAGAGCCTCCAACCAAGCTTGCCATAGACATGAGAAGGTACAAATGCCACCCTAGGGCAACAGAGTGTGTAGCTCATGGAATATATTTTGATCTCCCATCTCAGTACAGATTTGTGATGTACCACTGTTATATAGCATCAGAGCAAGACACAGATTATTTGACCTGAAAAGGAGTATTCTTAGGATGAACTGAATTTTTTCAAACTTGACAGAGGGTGAAAAAGACTCATTATGTCCTTCTTCCTCTTCCACATCGGAAAAAGGGACTGCTTGGGGAAATGAATGTTCAAAACTTAGAATCAAGAGATAAAATTCTTAAAGTAAATTATCACTGTGTTTCTCCACAACTTCTTTTCATCCTTCTGTCTTACTTTCCTTTTAAATACATGCATTGTTACAGCTAAACTTAAAAGAAAAAACTTTTGAGGTCAAGTATATTTTATTTGCATATGACTTGGGCAATGGACACCACATTCTACAAAACAATCAGTCTCTTGAAGCTTGTGAATTCACTGTAGTAGGTTGCTGCATCTGGAGATATAGTAATTCCATGTAACAGTGATGCTTAACAATAGGCTCTCGCGCTTAGTGGATGATCCTGTTTAAACTGTAGACATAATACGCAAAGGATCGATTCCAAAAGCACTCCATGGTAAAATTGAAGTCTATGCAGAAAACACCTTCTTAGATGGGAGCTACAAAAATGCTTCTTACTCCTCTTTTTTTGAGGAAAAAAGAAATCCTACAGGAAATATGAGGGAAGAGGGAAAGGGAAAAGGCTTTTCAGTAGTCAACAATGGAGGTGCAGACACCAGATATGATCTGCACTCAGTAGCCTGCTGAAAGAGAGAGCAGTGATTGTCATACAGTCTAAGTGTTGTAGTGTTGTCCTTTGTGATGACCCAAGAGCTGCTATGCATGTTCAAAACATAATGGCTGTGTCTCCCCAGGTTCCCAACACCAGGACTTAGACATTCTCCAAGTCAGTAGCAGGAGATATTAAGCTGCTTTCAGACAACACAGAAAGCAATTACCACTACTCACTAAAATTTGCAGCTATGCAATCTTACACAATGGGACAGGATAATCAAATCTCAGGCTTCAAGGCATAATATGACTGCCTAGAGGATGAGGAAAGCACTTCCTGCCCATCATATTTTACGAATAGTTGTTCTTATCTTTCTCCAAAGCAGGAAAATAAATAGGTGTTTCAAATAAGGCCAAATCAAATTATAGCAAATTATATGTAGGATACTAATTTGCACAAAAGAACTATTGGAACCCTTTTATCACTTCTACTTCCTTCTTTTTTAGTAAAAAGCAATAGTTGGAAAAGGCTGAAGTTCTGTGAAATATTAACAGAAACTTGGTAAGAAATGTTCTAGTCTGCATCTTCTCTATTTTTAACATAAACTTAATCTGAGCTCTTGATTAAAACTATTTACATGCAGGTTTTGTTTCACCTCCCATTAAAAGACTGTTTGTAGCTATGGGAAAACTAAAAATATCCTCCTCTGCTAAGTGAACAAGCATAAAATAAATACCATTAAAATCGAGTTATTTGAAGGAGATATTTTCTCGAACCAAGGCAGTATTGGCTAACTTTCATTCACAATGCCCGCCTGCCCCCAACACCTTCCCCTCCTCCCTCCCCCGCTGGCTAGGCTAGATCTTGTTCTTTTTGATTTAAACTTTTGTTTTGTTATGTTTTGCTTTGTTTTTTGTTTGTTTGTTTGTGATAGGCCTAAGTGCCTTGCTTTGTAAGCATGCCCTGTGCAAGTGGATGGAGGAAACCGTAAAGTTACATTCAGGCTTTGTGGCTGTGAAGTCGGCCTCTCAGAAATTAAAGGGGTTCCAGACAACAAGGAGAACACACTAGTTACTATGTTTCAAGTAATTTGCTCAATGCCACGTGGGAACTCTGTGGCAGAATGCAGCTCCATGGGCCACCATTGCCCTGCCTTCTTCTTCTGCCTGGTAACTTCATTCTTTACACACGTGCTGCCTTCTGCAATGAATCAGGCAGGGCCTTAGGGGTGAACTTTCAGGTTGCGAGAGAAACTCTACAGGGCAGGAACACATGCAGTAAAAATGGTGCAACTGCAGACAGGGGCAATGCTGTGGAGATGGAGACATGCAACATCCAAGCGCTGAGGAGGCAAAACACCGAGATGAAAAGACATCAAGACAAGCCCCTCCCAGGGGCTACAAAGGGCATCCTGTCCCCACCTGCTGGTGACTGCCCAGCTCACTGTGTGCCTTACTAGGGCTGCTTCACTTCAATAGCTGTCAGGTTCTACCCATCCACCTTTTGTACTGCCCAATACATAACAGCTTCATGCTTTAAAACTGTGAATATCCTCTTGCAGTCTTTGTGCATGGCAAAACATACCTCAACAAGCTGACCCAGCTGAATGATTTCAGGGTTGCTGTAGAAAATTTAAGACCAAAATGTATCGAAACTGCTCCCACAATAATATCCCCAAGTACAAATTCTAAATATCTATTTTTTGTAGATCATTTTGCAGAAAAAAGAGTGGAAGAATCTAAGTTTGCAAGAATCCTAAAGGTTTAGCAGATTTCTACAATAGTTAACAGATAAAATCCATATGGGAAACATCCCCTGAAGAATGAATTTTACTTTTCAAACATAATATGAATAATATATGACATGGAAGTGGGGCAGAAAAATATACCTGTTTTTTCTTTATGGCAATATGGCTACACAGATGGCGAGGAGCTCTTATTAAACACAATAACAATATTCTGTCATTTGCACATTAATCTACAGCTTTAAGAGAAAGTCTTTAATGCTAACATTGTTTAACTGTCTAGTTATTGACTAATTTTCCAGCCAACCTGTAATAATTTTAGTTTTGCATAAAAAAAAACCCATCAAAAACACACAGTGGAAAATACACACTGGATAGACTTGTTCCAGACTGTTTATTAGCACCATATCATAGAAACTGTCATAAGGTTTGCATGGATAAATCAAAGTTATGACCAGTGACAAAATTCTTAGAAAAAAACAGGATTAACTTGTCAAATTAGCTTAGAGGATTTTCATGGTGAATGGTAAGATTACTCTGTTCTCCAATCGCTTTCCACTCACTAATCTGAGTGACTGAAATGAGAGAGTATGGGAAAAACAGTTCTTATGAATACCTAATTTTTGCTTGTATCCTGACTGAAACTGAAAAAAAAATTCCTGTGCTGGGTAAGAAGGTCTAATACAATAACACTGGCATAAGACTTTTTGTCGTCTGTGTAATTTGGGACCAAATTCTGCAAGGTTCTCATGCAGGGAATGATGAATTGGAGACTAACATTGCAATTGCAAGGAGGATGGGAGAACATGTGAAAAAGCAATTCACAGCCTTTGGAACAAGAGGTATATGGGACCTTTGTAGATAATGGAACCCTGCCCAATGGCTGCAGAAGAAAGTACAAAGTTACAGGTGATGCAGGCTCAGGAATAGGGATTAAACTCCAAAGGCTCAATTCGGGGAACTACCATGGCTTGCTTGGAAAAAAACAATCAAACAAAATACCAAACCAAACAAACCCAAACACAACTTCAAGAATTATCATAAACTGAGCCAATCCCAAGCTTGCATCTTCTTTCAAACACTCACTTGACCATTTTAACTTCTACCTATTATTGGCAGAACAGCTAAAAATGGGGATTTTTAACTGTTTAGATGAATCAAAAGACAGTAAGTTGCTCTCTGGTTCCTTCTATAAACAGAAGGCAATCTTGGAAAGAATGAAAGAAAATTTTTTATTGTTAGCATGTTATTTCTTGCTTAGAAGGAAGAGAATATGCTTTTTCCAATACATTGATCTTTTTCCCACCCCCTTAGAAATGCATTTAAAGTAGATTTTAATTTGAAACACTGCAATAAAACATGATGGCCTTTCAAATTCAGGAAAAGTCAAGTGAAATGATCAGTGCAAGTCGCTTCCATCATCCTCCTCATTTTTCTAAACAAAACATAAAATGCCATTGAATTTTTTTCAATTGCAACCCTAGTATATATTTCTGGAAAGCTAAAGTTCAGAGTTCTGTCCTCTGCAGTTATATAGGAAACTTTTTCATTTAAACACAGGTACTTGTTCTGGAAAAAAAAAAAAAGTGCAGAACTGTCAGCTAAGCAGAGTCCAAGACAGCAGAGAACATTTTTTAAAGCCTGCCAACACTAAAACCTGTAAGAGAGATGTTTTTTTATTTTCTGGAGATTGTGCACTTCTAAAAATTCCTTCGTTACCTGTCAAAGCTCCCAGATCACATCTCTTGGGGACAGCTGACATTAAGGCTCTTTCTTCTGAGTTTCTGAAATTAGGTCATTCTTTTTACTATTGTCACCCTTTAAAGAGGAAAGTTTCTTCTATCAAAGCATTAACTTCTCACAAATGTACTTCAGAGGAAACTTTCCATCAATGTTTTGCCAGCTTGGATTTTGTAGGGAAACTTGCACAACTACTGAAAACTTTTCCATACATAATTGCTATATTTAAAAAAAAAATCCAAAATGATTTTTATCTGAATTACTGTGCTTTGAAACAATGCATTTCCCCCCTGGAGCTCAAAAAGTAACTAGCAGAGTAAGCTCCTCACACAGTCTGCACCATTTTCATTAGATGTAACTAGTACCACATTTCAGAAAGCTGCTGAAACAGTAGGAATTATTCTGACCATATTCATGTCACATCATTAGTATTTTACCCACTTCACCAAAGTACTTCAAACTTGCACCAGCATAGATAAGCTAAAATTCAGGGAACATGAACCAAGTGGATACAGGGACACCTGGGCTTATCATGCACTGAGATTTCTAGGATTTTTATCTGAAGTCAGAGGTGCCTGAACCTGTGTCACTGTGTCCTGCTGAACAGGCACTGGGTCCTGCAGCACTGCACCATTTCCTGCTGCCTCAGTTTCCTGCTTGTGGGTGGATACCTGACTCTTGCTCCATTATGTACTGTAGATATCCCCCCATGAACACTGTCCCTGTGCTAACTAAATATTACAGAATCTGATCCAGCAGCATATGATTCTTTTTACTTGTTGATCAAATCCTGTTGGTTTTACTGGAATTAGTTCAGATTTGGACAAGCCTGAAGCAGCAATGAATCAAAGCACTTCCAAACCCTAGTTCTTCAAAAGATTAAGCTCTACCATTCCTTGTTTTCCAAAGACAGGAAAGGGGTGGGGTTTAGAAGATTCTAAATTCTTTACAGCTAAAAGACTTAATTTTTTTGTTGGGTAGATTAGGAACACAGACTGGTTTGTCTCCTGCATAATCCGCTCAAAGAACTCTAAAACATTTTCTAGATTTCACATAGCCTTCACACTATGTCTGACTGTGCCACTTTCGTGACTGTATAGACAATGACGTTATAGATGGTGATAAAAATCGAGGTCGTGGTTTGGGACGTGTTGAGTACTGCCTGTTTAACTCTGCCCAGTGACAGTGTCATCATTCAGAAAAGCATGGAAGCACAGACCTTCACCATTCATATTAAATAGAGCATTTAAGTACATATTAAGCTTCAACTACCTGCTTAAGTTCTGAACCACTGACCTGGGGAGTTAGGTGTGCCCTTTCGAAGCGGGCTGGTTTGCAAACGTGATAACTACATAAGATCATAAAATGTAACCACAAAGAAAGTCAATTCAGAGTCTTTCGTGAACACCATCTCACCATACAAGCTAATGGACAGGTCCTTAAGTTGAACCAGTAGAGGGAACCCAAATGCAGCACACTCCGGCTGCCACCCGGCAGAAGTAGCACTACTCACAGGAACACACTGGGTTGAGAGCTCCCAGCTTTTAAGCTGCAGCATCGTCCGTGGGGCTGCAGCACGCCTCCTTCTGCTAGAACAAATTAGACAGGCACACTGTTCTTCACTGCCTGGTCTATCATGGATATATGGACATTGCAGACTACACACGCTGTGTTTCTTAAAATCATTTTTAAAGGACAAATGTATTAAATGTATTGTGTTTGTACAGCCTACTCTAGCCAATCTGTATTTTTTAACTTTACTGCTTCATTAACATTATGCCTGTCTTCTATTGTACCACATAATCTAATGTTCACAGTATGCCCAATAATGAAGAACACCTGAAAGGAACAAAGACATGTAAGGACTCGATGCACAACTTTTTTATCTTAAATATATATATATATATTTGGTAGCACATTTGTACTGTTTTCTCACTGTATATGTTGGTTTGCAAGTGGGGGTTGTTGCCCTTGATACAGATTTTTCTGGCACAAAAAACTTACAAGTGGGAATCTCTCCCCCACTGCTTGCAAATTTCTTCTGCTTAAGTGTTTTGGAAAAGCTACAGTGTGTTTCCCATGCGTTTTCTGGCAGCCTACATGAATCCCTTTTCAGCATCTTGAACTGAATTTGCATGGGAAAACAGATTACCCTAAGACAATAACAATGTCAACTGATTAAGAAACTCCTGCACTTTCTAGGGTTGTGGATTTTATTTAAAAAGGACAATGAGGACTTTGTTGAAAAGCGAACACACTTGAAAGACTTCAGGAAACTTGAAAACTGTTTATTTCTTATAGCATCACATTCTCTGGGAGAGAGCTATTGGCTTCTCTGTAAGAATTCACTCAACCACACACCGTTTCTTTCATGTTGGACTGCCCAGAGCAAAGTTTCCCACATTCCTTAAAAACAAGTGCATCTGTATCTGTTCCTTTGGAGGAGGCATCAACTCAGTAGATAATCCACGGAGTGATAAAGGCAGCAGAGACGCATGAAAACACTGCAGAGAGTCAGAGCAATGCAGATCCTAATAGTAACTCTGCACTCATTTAATCCACTGCCTTCATGACTTCATCAAACATGATCAACCGTCTCTCAACCTTCTCTCCAAACTGAAGACTCTCAGACAATTCAGCATCAACTTGTAGGGCAGCTGGTGTATGCCCTTGATTATTTGAGTTGTTCTTCTCTGTATGTTCTTGAACTCCACTATCCTTGATATGTGGATGCCAGAAACATTAGCTTGTATAGACTTTCATGAGAAGCAAAAGTATTTATGGGCTTCCCTTTTGTCATCTCTGTCAAAAATCTGTAATTCCCTCCACATGTTTCCTCTACAAAGATAATCCGCCCCGGTTGTCAGCAGCGAGGGTAGTTTAATAATAATAATAAAATAACATAATAATACATAATGATCATAAATATGAACAAACATGAATCTAATGAAAATACTCACAAGACCACATTCCATGTGGCTGGATTTCAGAAACTGCAGGGTTATACCCTTCCCCACCCAAGAAAAAGAAAGGGAACAGTGGGGGAAAACGAGGCTTTTTGCATAGATGCAAACCCAGCAAATTTGTCACAGCTGCTACTTGCACAACTCCCTGATTTGCCTGGAGACAAAGGCTGAACTCAAAGGGCTGGGAACCATGAAGCGGGAAGTTCATTCTCCTAATGTCTACATGGAGAAAGAAAAGTACAGCCCTCTTTTATTTTTAGACCAGAAACCTGAGACCATACTTTGTTATGTCAAACATGGATGTAGGTTCAGGGATGAGAAAAAAAGTAGGTTCTGGCTTAATTTCTAAGCACACTGGATGAATCCAAAAGCAGGTCCGTGCTTATGTGATTTATAATAGGATATTGTAATAGCTGGACAGAAGTAGATTTATATGGCCTGTATGTAATTCAGAACCAAAAAGAGAAGTGTCACTTAGAAGGAGACTTAGCTGTCAAGGTATGGCCCCCATTCTCTTGCTCGTCAGGCATTTCAATCATCCCTCTTGTACTTTGTTTTAAATAAAGCTGCAAGGAAATGTCAGGGGAAAAAAAAGGCTCAAAGGAGATAAGATTCACTCATAAAATAAACTGGGTTTTAACCCAGATTTACCCAAACCTGTGACTGAATCAGTACACAGAAAAAACCCAAAGCGTTGTACTGCCATAAAAGTACAGCTGTATTTATCCAACCACTGATACTCAACAGGCACCACATTTGAAAGGCAAGAAACTCTAAGACATGTGCAATGTGCATTTCTGAAGTCCCCCATTTCCAACAGTGACTTTCTGGCCTTACTCTCAAAGGCACATAATTTCAGACATGGACAACTGTGCTACTGTCTGAATTTCAAGACAGTTGTGTTAACACTGAATACCTTAGCTCTAAAGACTTTTTCCTTCTCCTTTCCTCTCCTCTCCATAGTTTGTTCTGCACTTCGTCACGTGCAATACCTCTCTTATTTCAAAAGAGTAAAAAAAATTATAGCATTTATAACGTAGAATATATCCCTTTTGTGTTCCATATAATACTGTACATATATTTGATAGCATCACATATATTGCCAAGTTAAATGGACTCTATTTTGCTTTTTTACAAATATATTTCCTGGAAAGTCAAGGGTTTTTTACAGAGAAGATTACTTTCCTGAATATTAAATTCAACCTACATTATCAAGAACATTCTCCAGTCCTTTCTCACATACTTACTTACAGGCAGCCTTTGTTAACATTTATCTTCCGTTTATTAAAACTCTTTTTAGCTTTAATGAGCTACACCTTCAAAATATTAACTACAACAATCAGATTCTGAAAGTCAATTCTTGAACTGACAAAACTACTACCTTCTCACCTGCACATCCATCCAGATCACTGAGATCCCAGGAAACACAGCTCATGTCAACAGTTCATACCCAGAGTATGGCTAATTAAGGGCAAGGAGCAGAGAGGAGTAACTACCCAGTGCTAACCACACCCAGAAACAGGGCAGCTGCCTAACCTGCACTAACTTTAAGCGAGCAGCAAACTTTGTAGGAACTTTCCTAGAGATCATGTTTTTAAGTAGGCAACCAGGAAGTGTGAAGTACAGATAATTTTAAACTGTGCAGACAGCCGCGTCTACCTCTAAAATGTCTAAAGTGCAATCCTGATAGGTTCAATAAATTTTACATTACCAGAGGACACCTTCTGTTATCACCTCTCGAAATCCAAGCACTAATTAACAATGTTTTGGTTTTCTGTGACTGGAGGGCAGGTTAAATTTAACCTAATTCCTCTGCCACAGAAGGTGAGAGCATTTACAGGCACCAACACAAGCACCTTCCTGCTCTCAATTACTTATGCTTCTGGACTTACTGGTAGTATAAGGAAGCATATACTGCTCACTACTAATTTGTTCCAAATTTAAACTAAGAGTTAAATCCCCCATGCTAGCCTCAAACATCACACAGCACTTGGGAACTTTTGTGTCTTTCCAACCAGGAGACAATACTTGGATCCACTATTCACTTTTCAAATGACACTGCTGTGGTTACAAATTTAATTACTCTTCGAGGACAAGATGGGAACTACTAAGTTAATAACTGTATTGCTCTTGGTACAGTGTCTTTACGACCACAGTAAAGATCTAATCAGTTACTGTATTTTTCCACCCTGAGGTGATTGAGCACTGGAGGAAGACATTCCCACAAGGATGAGAATTATTGAACCAAAGAGTGTCTTGAAGTGGCAAGGTCCCAGGCTAAGGCCAGGTCAGGTCCCAAATAAAGGGGCTTTTTGGACAGCAATCTTATTAGAATCCCGTGCAGATGCTGGCAGATAACCTCACAAAAAAGGTGCAATCTGTTTCGTAGTTGTAAAAATATTTTTCAAGAGTGCTACTGTTCACAGAAATTACAATTCACTTTAACAAGGCTGCTGAATCACTGCTTATTATAATAACGCAAATAATATCTACCATGGATGTGACCTGGATTTACCAGCTCATCAGCTATGCTGGTAATCTGTCTCCTAAAGTGGCTGCTAAGTGAAAAAAGGTAATTTCAGTCCAGTACAACATTTTTGCATAATACTGCTAATGTTGTGATTGCTGTGCTAGAAGAGAAAGGAAAATGGAATTCTCCCATACACACTTTGAAGTTGTGCTAAGCCATGAAAGAAGAGGGACTTAAAGGATCTGAAGGAATTGGTTGTACTTGCAAGGGATCCCCTGAAACTTCCTAGCTGAGCACAGGTGATGACAGAGCATATACACATACATCCAGGAACATGTAAACATCTACACACATGCAACCCTCCCATGAAGGGATATATATATGTTTTATAAGGATGAAGGCATGCCCTTCTTTAAAGATGGCTTTGCAAGGAGGGTGGGAAGCAGAGGACTTGCCATTTTATCTTAAAGCATCTGACTAAAAACACTTTAATTGCTTATCAGCTACAAATAGATGTATTGCAAATGGACATAAATATAAATTCATTTTGTGGCATTTGGCATGATTACTTCCCTTAAGTGATGAAAATTACTGCGTAAACCAAAGTCATAAATTGAGTGAAATGACTGACTCCCAAATCCCCACCCAAGCACTAAAATCTTCAAATTGGTAGTAAAAGACTGTTATGTTCAAGTATTTCTTCCCTCTACTGAGCCTTAAACCTAGTAATTCTTGGTGGAAATTGTTACCACTGAAACTTTTTATCAACAGAATTAATTATGAAAAAACCAGCTGAATCAACTGCTAATGATTATGTTATAAATTTAATTAGCAGCAATAAAAATATGTCATTTTAATTGACTCAAGTGTCATAAACAAGTGGAATACAGGACAGTCAGGCAACCACAGGACTATAAGAATAAAATATCCCTGTAATAATCCCTGTGATAATGCTAAGTGGGAGGGTAATGGACCACATTGGGTTTTTTTGCAAATCATATAAATACCAAGAATGTCATCTATATTATTACTAATTTTTATGTGGTCACTATAAAACAGCCAAAGTTAAGCTGAAGTTTGATTAGGTGCTGGGATGACATACAGAAAACACTTCATAAAAGTATAGGAAGTGTAGCAGTAAACTGAAAGATGCTGTAACCCCCCCCAAACAAACTGATCGTGAAAGAGAAGCAAGAGGAACTGTAACATCAAAGGTACCACACATGGTATAAATTCTTAATGCTACTAAAACTGATTTTATGTAATTTAAAATACTCAGAAAATATGTGCAGAAGTACAAGTGAGAGTGAGGAAAGGATTTCTCTCTTCAATAAATGTAGTGAGGATGTATTTTCCCAGAGAGAGGTCAGGAGGACAAAGGATCCCTTAAGCAGAAAATAGGAGCTTCCAAATCCACAACCAGTATAGCTACTGGAGCAGTTAGACAGGCCATCTTTCAGCACTACCTAGAACTTCCACTTACTGTTTTAGATTTCCCTTTTTTTAATACTGTCTGAAGCTTTGCATGCAATAATAGCAATGACTTTTCTAGATTATATCTCTTTTTTAAAATCTTTTTTGATGATATTGCTCCCAGGCAACTTGCAATACTCTGGGAGTAATGTATCTCTGCAGGCAAGAGCTAAGAAGTCAGCAGCATGTTTTCTGCTGCAGTCTGATTTTACATAGTGCTTGCCATGGCACAGAATTGCCAATGTCATTTTTTTTAAATGTAGGGGTTCTGCATAAATTAGACTTTAAAACAGTGGAGTTAATTGCCATGTTCCACGGATGGCATGGTTTGAGGAGCAGCCTTGCCTTCGACACCATGAGCTCGGATGGGACACTCAGCCCTGTTGCCTTCTGTCTTGTGAGGCGGGAAATTTTTGCTCAGGTTCCTCTGTCATACTTATCATCTGGATTTCTAATTTGTGAATCCTCAACTGTTTAATTAAAAGGAAGCTGGTAATTATAGAATTACAGTTTAAACCTTGGAATTACTTCTTTGCAATGGTTTATTTATTTGTTTATTTAAATCAGGTGCCTGGTATGTGCCTTTCAGCTACTTAGCGACCCAGAGATTTGTAGAAACAATGCCATGCTGAATAAAGCAACCAATTTTGAGGGGTTTGTTTCCCTGTGATATTTCAAGTTGTCATGTCACCAATTCTTGACAAAAAGATAGCTGTTTACCTCCTTCACACAGAGATGGTTACTCTGTGTCTGTAAGAAACAGGCTCAGATAGGAGGGTTTTTTTCCGGATTCCCTTTCCGAGGACTGGGTATGTTGCTAATCCTTATAAAACTTTCAGTTACTCCAGTGACTGAGATTACAAAAACCACCATAACACAAAACCCCATAATCACCTGTGAAAAAGAGCTGAGTGACATGCTAACAATGCTGAGCAAGGAGTTGTCCATTTTACTTTCAGAATTAGAAAAATTCTGATGTTTTGATACCAAGAAGGGATGTCTGCCTGAAGAATAATTGTTCTCACAACAGTTTAATTTCTTACACTGCTTCACTTTGGAAAATATTGTTATACCTTCTGACACAATAATATGTTTCAGTGCATTTGGTTCACCAAACACAAGCACTTTATCAGAGTGAAAAGTAAGCTATTAGGCCTGTGTTTACATCTCTTTTTAACTATGTACACTGAGGCACTTCAGGCAAAAACCCTGAGGGGGCAAAGAAACCTCAAAACCAGAAATGACTGAATCAAAACTAGTATATACATATATATTAGTATAGGTATATAGAACAGAGAGAAAATACTGCCTTTTTTAAGGATGCAATAGTGCAGAAGAGTAAAATTATCAGATACAGTTTCTGTGATATAATGTTGTAGAAATAACAATACTCTATATAATTTTAAAAGTCTTTTGAAGCAGACAAAGAAGAAAGCTACATAATAAATAGTTAAAGCAACATTTTAAACTTTTTTTCATTTCTAGTATAGAATTAGAATGAAAGAAAAAAAAATTCACAGTTAAATTCAAAAACCAGAAAATGTGAGACTGTTAAATAATTCTTTCTTTTGCCACCAAACATAAGTAAAAACAATACTTTGAACCTAGCAAGTTAATATTCGGAACAAAAATGCAAAAATTTCTTCCAGTGTGAAGCCATAAATGAATAATAAAAAAAGAGAATTCTTGTTCCTAGCCATTTGTTAAGGTAGTGTTTCCCAAATAGAAGATAAAGTTAGTTGGAGAAGAACTTAGTTGCCCTCCTATGCAGAATTCTACCAGACTCAGTGAGTTTGCCTTGATAGGATCCATGCAAACATCTCCTAACGCTCTCCTCAGCTTGGCTTTGTGATTCCCTGTCTCCTTTCATCTGCATTTTCTTTGAATTCTGGGATTAAAGAAATTCAAAATCGGAATGCAACAGTATGACAGACTTAGTCGTGTCAGCTTTTTCAGAGTGCCATCATCTGTTTGGACTGATGCTCTGACTTTGATGCAAAACACAAGCCTAGATACTTTTAAAGATGCTCCCTCTACAAATGACCACCTTGGGTAGAGAAGGTGTGAGCAAAGAAGACCATGACATCCACAGCTTGATAACTTGTCATGAATGGTCATGACTGGTGATGAAGACCCAGTTTTCCAGTCCACAACTCTGTATATTATTCAGTTGCTTTCAGATTTCAGTTCAAATGCTTAACTCTATACACTCCACTTAACTGTTTCTCAGCTTCCTTCCATATACATAAACCAGGATTCAATATCTCAAAATTCAGACCCCAGCACTTGGATACTGCATGTATTTCTAGAAGTTTGAGAGGAACAATATGAATGAATTTACCTTCCTTCAACAAGCAGAAAATCTGTTTCATGCTGAATAAGCTTGCCTTTCAAACCATCTGATTTAGCTGAACTCCCTTCCTGACCAACTCTGTATAAAATACGTGGCATTTAGACCAGAGACAGCTCTGCACTTGAGCAATAGCAGCCCTGCACATTGTGCTTGCAGGTGGTCAGTAAATGGCCCACCAAGCACAGCAACTATTTGCACCTAGCCAGCATGTTTGTATATAATTCATCCACATGCATACGTAAGTAGATAAAAACTTGACTGTGCATGGGCAGAAATACTGGGAATAGTTCAAATGTCTTGTGGGAACACTGATGTTAACACTGCCAACTGCCCGTGACAGGGTCCTGACAGAAGTCAGCACCCCTTCTCTCGCTCCCCCAGCCATGGGGACGTGAATCACAGTTGTGCTCAGCACTCATCACAAGAGCAGATTGTATGCAGGTGGCACAGCCTGCTACGAGAGCTGTATTTTCTGTCAGTCTACCCCTGCAGTTCTTAGACTCTGTATTTTATAAGAGTCTTCTGAGCAAGAAGAAACAGCACAAAGGACAGTGTTTGAGATTTGAAATGTTTAGTCGCTACTGTCCTCAGAAAATTATTGTGAACATGACAAGCTGCTGAACACAAGCTGGCCAATGCAGGCTTCAGCCTTGTTATTTTTGTTATGCCAGCCTCTCGAGAGCAGGCAGGAGAAATACTCTCAAATAAAGTGCTTCCTTCCATGACACTGGTGTACTGCTGTTGCTTAGACAGTAAGAACTGTGGAAGGAGCTGTGAGTCAGCCACTAGCCAGCTACTACTGAAAGCCTAAGCAGTGTGCATCTGGCAAAGCCACTTCTGTCTTCCTGTAGTGCCAGTGCTACCAGGTACTGCTGGTGATCAGCTGCAGTTCATAGATTAAGAAGAGTCCTGAAGACAGCAGGCTGTGGTGGCTGAGGCACTTGCAAGCAGCTGGGAAGAGCCACGAGGCTGCAGTACCCTCCAGCAGCCCCTGAGCCTGCGCTGCTCTGGCACTAGCCAGACTCTGGTGGGCCAGAGACTGAGAAACAGAATTCAGGTTAAAGAGCCCTGCCCCAGCTTACAAAGTCAGCAATGTCTCCAGAGAATCAAAAGGTAACTTGTAGTAACTTGAATTATCTCCTTTCCCTAACTGAGGTCTGACATCACCAAAAGAGTCAGTCAGATTTCAGTTCCTAAGTGCACACTCTGGGTGAGTATTCTCAAGTGATTTAACCCAGGCAAATTTACTCTAAAATTTATTGTAGAACAGCAGGAATGCCACCACTCTGGTGGCAGCTGGCAAAATTATGCAGCTGGCATAACTTGATTTCAGCAAACTAATACGAGTTTTAAATGAAACCAAGTTTTGCAAATATTTCTTGCTTTCAGTATTTGCTGCCCTCACTGTACTTTCCCTTCTTTTCCCTCAGTAAGCTGAGTATCCTCTTCAAGTAGGAGTCTCCTCAAGTAAGTAAGAGCATTATGGGTTGCTCCACAATGTGAGGACATCTAAATAGAATTTCTCAAAAATCTCCAGTGTCCAAGCCTCTTGCTGTCACAGGTCTGTACCCATCCCGCATTTCCAGTCCATCCATCACAGACAACAGAAAAAGCAATGAACACTCCTGTGCCATCTTGAAAAAATTAAGCTCTATCTACACTGATTGCACAGGCCCAACACAGTAATTAACATAACATTTTCTAGAAAAAAGCAAATCTTCTGGCCAATAGTCATATGTCAATAATTTCTGGGGCTGGCACCTCACGAAAAACACACCTTACTATACCCATTTCCCCTTCAAAGCTTGGGAAAAATATGCACTAATTAAAAAAATGTACAAGGAAATGTTCAGAAAATAACTTACTAAACTGCTGTCATCCTCTTGTGTTACATCTGTTTAATGGTCAGGTGTAGCTTCTGGGTTTGGAAGACTCAAGGAGAAAGGAAAATTTATGCTATCCATGCATATCCATGGGCATGAACCTAAATCACAGAACACGCTCAGTGGAATTTTCGTTTCATATATATTACCTGCTACTTATAACAATAATTCTAACTATAAACCAAAATTATAGTCTCTAAATGTTACTTCTTGCTTGTAGTTACAATCTCAAACCAAAGCCCAGAACTCTGCCTTGCAAATAACTAGAGCTGACGGGACCAACGAAGCCACAATACTTCTGTGAACTTGTCAAAATGGGAGGGATGAGAGATTTTGCTTCTGTTCATGCTTCTTATTTAGGACTCTTGCTTTTCTGTAGCTCTAGAATCAGTGATTATGTAGGAATAACAATTCACACAAGACTTCTCTAAACTGATCCTTATAACAAAAGTTTAGCAGAACTGCATTATTTAAAACATTCTTCTTTAAATGCAGCATCTCCTTTCCAAAAACCTTTGCAGATAACAACCTAGATGAATTATTTTCTCCCATTCACTTTCTCACTTGGTGTATTAAATTATAAAGCCTCAAGTACAGTGTAAAGATAAAGATGCAACTTGATAAATCATGGGAGGAATTTAAACAAACTCATTACACAAATGATTGTATTAAGTTTTTCAGAGGCCAATCTTTTGTTTAAAGATAAAGAGATTTATATTTAGCGAACGGCAAGGGCATGGAAGCAGAAAAGATTTGTTGATACAGACAATACACACAGTTTTTAGACAAACTGTAATTGTGCAAAAAGCTGCAATGAGAGACTTCAGTCCCCACCACCAGAGGTACAGCAATCTCACACTGAAGCTAAAAGCTTCTCCAGCCCAAAGCAGCATACATAGCCTCATCCCCTCTCCTGCCTCTCTCTGTCTGGGAGGCACCTCACACAAAGCTGATCCCTGCTGTGTTTTTCTAGGGAAGCCAGTAGATCTCGCCATCACCTGAAAAGACTCTGGGACGACTGGTAGAACCAGTTCTTTCCTTTATGCCCTCTAATTTATTTACATGCATACATACCCTCGTCACCACACAGCCACATGTGCACACTGCAATTCCTGCTCTGACTGCGGGAGCCAGCTTCATGCTCCTGGCATAAACAGGCTGAATTTATGAGATAACCGGGAAAACAGGGACAGAAGGCTTCTGTGAACTGGGGGTCTATGACAATGGTATTTATATTTGTGTCCATCTAAAAGCCATCATTAATGTGTGACTGAGCATTGCTAGGTGTCAGACTTTCCCACCCCCAGCGGACCTTCCCTTCATTCTTTCTCACGTCATGAGAACAAGGGACAGAAATCACTCACACACCAAGCCCACCAAATCTGACACTCATCTCAGATCTGTCTTCAAACTTGTAATTTCTTGCATTCTCCTGCAATCAAACCATTCTTATTTATAACAGATGTTAATTATTGTTTCTTTGTCATCAGGGTTACATGCAATCTGACTTGTGCATCTGTAAGCCTCATGGTAGTATCTGTTTCTTTGTTTGTTAGTGACTCATTTAAAATGTTTCATTAAGCCTGAAACAAAAGAACTGAGGCAGGAGATTAAAGCATCACTGCAGGATTCCTTTGCTCTCTGACTACTGTTGGTACTTGAAGAGGGCAGAAAATCTTTTGGACACTACAAATGTAGTCAGACAGCCCAGCCTCTCCCCCACAATGAATTTACAACTTCAAGTTGTAGCCTTTACAGTTTGACATCCCTTCAATCCCTTCACATAAAAAACTGCCATGTATGGTTCATGCTATGCTCTTCAAAAGGAAGTCATGTATTCCCACCTAATGTAACAGAATTATACTTCTTTATCTTCTGGCTGAGCAGGGCCACATGTTGTCTTGGCCAAAATCAACACTGGCAAGACAAGATTTGTTTGAAAGGAACAGCAAGGCCTTGGCATCTTATATCCTTCAAAAATATAGATCATTTTGTAGACACCATCTGCCAGGTATCCTTAAGCCATGGCTATAGGGTTACCTATCCCAGATGCTTC
The DNA here is from genome assembly GCA_035584735.1 of Pseudotriccus pelzelni. Classification (NCBI taxonomy): domain Eukaryota; kingdom Metazoa; phylum Chordata; class Aves; order Passeriformes; family Tyrannidae; genus Pseudotriccus; species Pseudotriccus pelzelni. The sequence goes on from JAWMRA010000161.1 coordinate 28,040,227, forward strand.
AACTTCATATTCTATTAATAAAAGCTTTTCTATAGCTTTAATTTTTTGTTTCTACAAACCTCCATATTCTGCACAAGTGCATTTATTTGAGTACAGGTGCACAAAAAAATGACAGGAGATGCTCTCTGTTACTGAGTAACCTATTCTATATTAAGTAACCTTTTCTTTTGGGGAAGGGGTGGGCAAGGAGACATGCAAAGGGAAGAGAGACATTTCTCATTATTGTTTTGCTTTTCAATTGCCTTCTTTTACAAAATGCAATAAAACAATAATGAAAGAATAAAATATTTATGAAATTGAAAAGCTTTAATTACTGTTTCTTTATGGGAAGCAAATGTGAAAACTCTTGTCTGCTGTTTTGCAAACAACATTGACCTTGATCTCCTTTACAGATGTTTTCTACCAAGGTCTGTTAGTAGTATCAATAGAAATGCTGTTGATTTCTACTGGTAGGACAGTGGAATGAGTCCTGCTGAGGACCTAGCCTCAGTATCACCAACCCTGACTCCTGAGCCAGAAGAGGGAGAAAAGAATGCTGAAGGCAGAAACGGGCAATACAGCTGAAGAAATCAAAGTGCTTTATTAGTTTTCTGCCCCTATTAATTTTAAGTGAGCAGAGGAATTTATGCTCCCACTATAGGCCAAGAGATGCAGTTCTGACAACATCAAGTGTTTTTTTTAATTAATATGATTAAAATGCATTTTCTGTCTAAAACGAAATTGAATATTCAGAGCTTAATAACTGGAGGGAGAATGAATTTTCTGTTTAAAAAGAAACTGAATATTCAGAGTTTAATAACTAGAAGAAAAATGCATGCTCTAAAAGCCTTCCAGGAAATCCTTGATGGCTTACTGAACCTAGTTTCCTTAAAAAATACTTCCTTGCTCTTACTAGATTTGCTATACCATGATACAGAATCCATGCAGGTGGACTTCTCCCTCCCTCGCCTCTACCCCATGCCTCTTTCTCAGACAGATGTCAGGTTTCTGTGGAGCCATGAATCCCTGTACAGTGTTGCCTGCAAGTGATGAAAAACCATTCTGGTGACCCTTATAAGGTACAAAATGTATTTAAACATAAAACATGTTTAATGTTAAACATGTTTAACATTAAACAAAATGTATTTAAACATTAAATTCAAGGCTTTCGCATTTTCAGGGCGACATATAAAAATGTCTTTACTGTGCATTATCTGTATCTGAGATCACAGTTTAATACCTCCCCCCCACCATGTTCATACAAGCACACACCACTGATGATTTTTTTTTCTCAAACATAGAAAAAACAAGGAGGGAAGCCGGGAGGTACTGTTACAACTGGCAGCAGCCACGTTGCAGTGCTAATGTAGGTAGTCACTGCTCAACCCTTTTCTTGGTCTTTAGAAAAAGGAACATAATGACTAATAGCTGCTTTTTAAATACTTGTGAGGCAATTCAGCCACAGCAACGGCAAATGCTATATGCAGCGATGCAGCTCTTAGCATCCCTGCCATGGTAGTACCTGCCTTTTGCTATTGCAGTGGGGCACAGAGGAGTGAAGTGCTTTACCTGTCTTCACAGAGGGGTTCAGTGTCACAGGTAAGAGTAAAGAACCAGGAACACTGGCTATACATGTAATTACTGAGAATTGGGGATACTATTTGATACAGAGCTGGACACCACCTAGCATTGTGTGCTTTCAGCCCAGAAAGCCAACCGTATCCTGCATGAGAAGCAGTGTGGCCAGCAGGTCGAGAAGGGGAGACACCACCTGCAGTACTGTGTTCAGCTCTGGGGCCCCAACATAACAAGGACATAGACCTGCTGGAGCGAGTCCAAAGGAGGGCCATGACGATGATGAGGGGACTGGAGCACCTCTCCTATGACGACAGGCCAAGAGAGCTGGAGAAGAGAAAGCTCTGAGGAGATCTAATAATAGCCTTTCAGTACCTAAAGGGGGCCTATAAGAAAGATGGGGAAGGACTCTTTGTCACGGAGTGTAGCAAGAGGATGATGGGTTTAAACTGCAATAGTGTAGGCTTAGATTATATATTGGGGAGAAATTCTTTACTGTGAGAGTGGTGAAACTGAAACAGATTGCCAGATTAGCTGTGGATGCCCCATTCCTGGAAGTGTTCAAGGCTAGGCTGGACGGTATAGCACCCCAGGCTCTTCTCACAAGCTCATTGAAGGGGTTTTATGTGACAAATATACCAGGGTCCAAAAATCCACACAATGGATTTATTAAAATGGCCTTCGGTTCTTTTAACCTTGAGGCTGCACATGGGAGAAAGGCTACAATGCTTCTCAGGGGGTCAAAATTACACACTTTCACTGGCAAACTTTGGACAATAAGAGAACTCGGTAAAGTTTAAAACAAGCATTCAATCAACATAAAGTATTTAACAAAACACTGACTCAGCAAATTCCAACCAATCCAGGTTTAAGTTACCCAAATATCAAGAAAAGGAAATGAGAAGAGGAAGAAGTAAAGAGAGAGAGAAAGGGAGAATTATAGCTACGGCCTTAAATCCAGCATAGATCCAAGAAACAGTAGGTCCATGAATCACACGGTGGCTGCCTGGTGTTGGTTTTCTTTGCTCTGGACTCCTGCAGCCACTCTCTCCCAGGTGGGCCTTCTGGTGTGCCAGCCATATGGGGCTGGGTTAGGGGCTCCAGGATGTCTGGTGTGGGGCAGTGCTCCTGGTGTGCCAGCAACTGATAGCTGCACCAGTGGCTCTCGAGAAGCCACACACAGAGTTGTTTCGAGCCAGTAATGACTTTTTTAATAACTTTTTTCAGTTCCTGACAGATGGAGCTTTGAGCAACCCCATTTAGTGGAAGGTGTCCCTGCCCAGAGCAGGAGAGGTAGAACTAAATGATCTTTAAGGTCCCTTCCTTCTAACCCAAACCATCCTATGATTCTGTAGATTCTGTGATTCTCATCAATCACACTTCTGGAATTGTTTTCTTTTTACCAGCCTTTTAAACAAATTTAAATATCAATATAGTTGTTAGATAATGATGAGAGGATATTTACCTTTCAATGGCATTTGAAATCCACAAGACTGTGTGCTGCAGCTGGGAACTGCATCCTAAACTCCTGAGGGAAAACATGCAGTGAAATGAAGTCCTGTCACCAGTTCATCTGGGTTCAATGGACTGAATTCAAACCACCAGCTATTTTGAGCAGGACTCTTTTATAACCCTTAATAATCATACTTTTTCCACCAAACTAGACCAGCTATATGAGACATAGACATTTATGTTTCATCTTGATAGTAATTCTGAGAGCCAGGAGAGATGATATAATAAGTACTTGTATAGTTGCAGATCATAAGTCCTCAGGGCCTCATGCCGACAGAGGACATCAGGGAATGGGTATCACTGTGCTTTGACCTCCAGTGCCATGGGCAGTTGGACTGAAATAATTCACAGGATTACAGATGATTCGTACTTATGTTATTTTCTTTTCAGCATTTGTTTTAGTAAGGCAGATGAGCTTGTTCTGCAATTTGCCACACAGAAGAAGAAGAAGAAATCCCTAATTCATCAGTTTCCAGTTTTTCACTTCCCTCACACCACAGGCTTCCTCATTAAAATGAAGGTGCAGAATCTCTGCTACAGGTGGGGAAGATGCATGAGCTATTCTGCTTTTCAGTAAATCAAGGATATTGAATTGCCTAATTATAGTGGCATTAACAATACAGTAGCAATTTCCACTTCCAGAGTACTTTACTGCTGCAGAAATCAAATCGTTTCACAAAGATGTAGGTTACAAAATTCCTGCCTCTGTACAAGCCTGGGAAAAAATCAGCATATTTTTCTGATCAAATGCTCTTGTGGTTTTTGGCTGACTTCCAGCCTAAAATTCAAAACCCTGTAGCTCTCAGCTACAACTTCTGTGAGGACACCTTAATTTTGCTTTTTTGACCTCTGAGTAAAAGGAGTCTTTGTTTCTTCGTTTTATGCAAGGGAATACAGTGTATTAGTGAAAAAAGAATTATCTAGTAATCTCCTGGTCAAGTGTGGTAATGAGCTCAGGCATCTCCAATTCTCCACCTATATTGCACATGAGCAACACAGAGTAAGTCACAAACTGGCATAATAAAGAAGACATTTTGGCTCATGAAAAGGAGGACACGAGTGGCAAGAACAACACTCATACCATGTAAACTGTTGGGCTGCAGAACCAACTGTGATGAGGAAAGTAGACTTTTGCTTTGAATACTGTGAAGCCATCCCTTGACTAAGCATTTACATACCTTATTTGTGTAAGAGCATTGGGTTCTTCAGTGAAACAGTTTATAGCTCAGGCCACTGGAAACGGGGCTGGGAGTAGAGAGCCACTTGGATGGCATTCCCTTTGCTAATTGAAATTACAGACTCTAGTGCTTCACTGTTCATTACTATCATCTGCCAACAGAGTGGCTGTTTATCTGTGTATTCTGGGCTCTTTTTCATTCTCTTTTAAAAAGATTATATTGCTTTTGTTCTCACATTCTCCATTTGGCTAGAATAAAAACAACTCAGCGGTATGTCAGACCAACCCAGGTCTTTCCCAGATACTTTTATGGTGATAGGTTGATGTGAAAAGAAGTACTGGTCTGCTGTGGGAGCCTTTTTTAATGTATGCCCTGAGCCACTCTAATCAGATACGCTGTGACTTTTTGTACTGTACACAGTGCTGCAGGACATGAAAAGCAAAGCTTCTGTATACAGTCACGCAATAGTTCAGAATTGTAGAGGCTAAAAATTAGACAAATCCACTAAGCCATCTTGCTAAGTCCCCTCAAGCCCATCTGTTTGCTCCCTGCAGTCTTGTTTGCCTCTGCTTTCTGTCTCATCCTGAAAGAATCACACGATGGACTTCTGCTGCTCCCCTTGGGAGGCAGCAGCAGAGCCCAGGGCATCTTGCCATTAGAGCACTTTGGATGATACCTTTGCAGAACTATGCAGTCTTCCTAGCTACTGGGCTGCTTCTTCGGGGTGAGCACTGCCTGCTCATTTCCAGGTGCTGGAATGTGCTGATCCACCAGATTAGACTTCCTTGTTTAAAACACGCTAGGGAGGAATTGGTTCAAAATATGGGTGTTATATACTCAGTGTGCTTTATATGTTCCAGAATACTGCAACTGGTGTCTTTAAAATTTCCTTATATAATTAGTGTTCTGTGGCACTTGCCATTATCGTTCAAACCAATCAGAATCTTAATTTCATCCTTTCCATCAATATGTGTAAAGAACAGGATTCTGAAGAACCTCTGCCAAAGTAGCTCATTGAACAGGTATGACTGTGGTTGTTCAAACATGCACATTTTCTGCAGGCACATGCTTAAAACCAGATGCTGGAAAGCTTCTTGTAATGTCAAAGGAGTGGAAACCAAGGGAGAACAGTTTTCTTCTGTCTTCATGCTCCTTTATTCTTTCATGGAAGTAATTACCACTGAGCTGTAAAACAGCTGTTTTCCCTCTTGAGGATTTGTTGGAAGAGAAGTGTTTTGTAATGATAAGGCAGAATTATTTTCCTTCTTTTGTAATTGGCAGAAGTAGTGTGCATGTAAGTGACTTGTCAGTGGGACAAGTGAGAAAAGAATCCATTACATTTAATTATTATTAGTAATAACTGGAATAAAATTTATGAGAGCCTTTAAATATCCTAATTAACAACGTGGCTTGACTCTATTGAGAACTTTGCACAAATCCGTGAGTTGGAGACTTGGTTGATTCAAAGGGAAAAGTATCTGAAGGTTAGGGAGATGTGTATAAAACACCCAAGCAAAGAAATATGGTAAGGAAGCAGTACAACTCTGTTGTGGGGTAGGTGAGAGGGGTGAAGACTGTGGGAGTAAAAAAAAAAAAAAAAAGAGAAATCAGAATAGTGTGGCATCTGCTTGAAATTGAGCTTGAATACTGCTGAGGAGAACAGCAGTGGACTAGGAGCCTGTTGTGCTAAGCACTGCACTAACACAGAGCAAAAGCTAGTCCTTGACCCAAGCAGCAGCGAGAGGAAATGTGGCCATTGACGCTGTTCTCCTCCATTTAGTCTCCGCAGGAGCATCTCCCTGTTTATACTTTCTTGTTACTACTCCACAGAAGAGAGCAGAGTCCAGTGACAGTAATCACAGAATCACAGAACGACTGGGATTGCAAGGGACCTCTAGAGATCATCTAGTCCAATCCCCCTACAGCTTCTTCACCTACAGCAGGTTACACAGGATTGTGTCCAAGGTGGGTTTTGAGAACCTCCGGACAGGAAGACTCTACAACTCACAGCTCTCAAGTCCAGTGTCAGCTTCAAAGCAGAGAAGTTTTTCCCCATATTCAGATGGAATGTTCCTGTGTTTCAGTTTCTGCCCATTGCCCCGTGTCCTGTTGGTGGACACCACTCAAAAGAGCCTGACCCCGTGCTCTTGACACCTGCCCATAAGATATTTGTATGTATTGATAAGATCCCTCCCCCCAGTCTTCTCAAGGCTAAATATGCCTGGCTTCCTCAGCCTTTCCTTGTAAGAGAGATGCTCCAGTCCCCTAATTATCTTCATAGCTCTCCAATGGATCCTCTCCAGTCCTTGTCTCTGTTGTACGGGGGAGCCCATAACTGGACACAGCATTCTGGTGAGATCTCATTAGAGCTGAGTAAGAGGGGCAGAATCACCTTCTGGCCAGTAGCTTAGGCATTTCTAACACGAACAGCACTCACTAGGAAATGGCAAGTAAATGCATAATAATGTACTCAATTATACACATAAGTAATGAAATGAGGAGGAATCCATGATCTTACTTTTGAAGTCCCACCTTGTCTAATCCCCATCATTTAACTGATGTTTTGTCTAAACATTGAAATAAGCATGGGATTTATCTGTTATAAACAGAATTTTAATCTGAGCCACGCCATCTTCCAACTGCTTGTAAAACAACAACCATAAGCAAAAATCAGTAACAACTGCTCATCTTGAGCCCCACATCATGGGAAGACAGCTCATTCTTCCCCCCTTCATGCAGGAGAAGGACTACCCAGATAAATGTAAAAATGCATCACCTCCACTTTTATTTACATCTCAAAATTAAGAACTAGTATGTGGAGGAACATCAGACATGCCCTACTGTTAATGGTTCAGACTGGGGAGCATCAGATATAAGTTGAAATACAGACATTTGATTCTTCGTAAAGGGGTAATCAGCTCTTCCAGCAACTGTTGGTACCATTAAGAGGAGAACCTTTTCTGCTTACTAACTACTAGGTAGCTGGATATGCTAAATAAATGCTGACACTATGATAGACTTCACTGTGTAACACTACCAAATACATGAATTTACATCTGTATTTAAACCCGAATGCTAACTGAAACATTGCTATTACCAGGAAAATAAAAAGCCCAAATGCAGTGATAATACCCTAGACTCAGCAAAAGCAAACAGGGGCAGATGCAGGAAAGTGGACATTTTGACACTGGCTCTAAACCATGTGAAAAAAAAAATTGGATAAGTAGCGATTTTAAGCAAGACCACTGCATTAAAGGACACATGCTGAGCAAGTGATGGATTTTACTGCTAAAAGGATTGGAGGCTCTTAACGGATTGTTAAAATGCTATTATAAAAATGGTTTAAAGGTCCACACCGTAGAAATGTATGGGGGGCATTACTTCCTACATGCCAGTGTATCCCACGTATGTGCACAGAGTACTTCAATATCGTGGTGGTTTGCTGTGATGGCCACAGAATGTATGTCCACTACAAAGCAGTAAAAGCTGATTCAGTACCTTTCATGAAATAAATTGGTGCTCACGGATGTCTTTACAGTCATACCTACGTGGATGTGACTTTAAATAAACAAGTTTGATTTCAGTCTTGGAATGGGATTGCACACCACAAAACTGCCCAAATCTAATATCCTGCCTTGCGTGGCACAGTGAAGCTTTCCAAAGTTAACAGTCCACTTCCTTTTTCATATCCAATCTCTACAGTAAAATGCTGACAGGCCTTGCTGGTGGACCTTCCTGATAATCTTTTAGAACAGAAAAGAATAGATAGATGTATAAAATTCAAAGATAAGAAGCCTCTAGGGGGGAAAAAAAGGTGCATTTACTACCTGCATGATTGAGAGAAGCTCTCACTCAGTGCCAGGCATCTGGTTTCAGCTGCCAGCCTGTTTTCCCAGAGGGGTTGGTCATGAATGCCAGATGCAAGACATCAGACTTCTTCTGTGGATACAAACTATTTTTAGTAGCACTTTAAAGTTCATGAACAGTGATATGATTCTGAATCTATCTCCATGTTTGGTACACTGACTGGTAGCCTCTGCAGAGTGGTGAAATATCGAGTGGTCTAAATATGCTGACATCTCCTCTACCACCTCTTGAAGTGATTCACAGTCAAATAACAAAGGAAGGACAGCTTGGAGAAAGCTTGTTTCAGTCTCGTGTTATTGTCAGCAAAACTGTGAATTAAACTCCCCACGAAAATCCTCAGACCTCGCACTACTCAAAACTTATCTTTTCCCCCTAAGACCAAGTTTTATTCCAGTTTCAGTCTTTTTGTCAGCCTCATCATTAGCAGTCTTCAGTTCCGAAAGGAGATTCCCCCACTGGCTGTGCTACTAATGAGTCAGGACAGGATACTGGCTTTTTTCAGACCTTACCAAATGTGTTACAATTATCATGGAGGCATCTAATCTGCATAGTTATGCGAATTACTCTTTCCCTGAGAGGGTTATTTTCAGAGTTAATTGTTCCTGAAGAAGCAATGCTTATGTGGTAGTATGACCTATGCATCAGCCTACGTCTGTCTGTCTGTCTGTCTGTCTGTCTCTGTATGCTCCAGACCTCTTGCTCTTCAATCAGTTGGCCAGTTTCAATCCAGTTAAGCTGATTGCTAAGAGTCCAAAAATCACAGATGTGTTTGGAAAATACAAGTGGCCAGGTGCAAGAGTTTGGAAACCCCATTAGTGACACTCTGAGGGAAAGGCAAGGAAGGGAATGCAAAACTCAGCATCATTAGGCAATTACCATTTTGTGGGGTTTGCCTCACGTAACTAGTTCTTAGTCATCCTCTTTAAGAAGGATCAAAATTTCAAATACTACAGCGAAATCAAACCACAACCATATATTACAGGTAACCAAAGTAATGATAACTGATGCTCCTTTTCCACAGTAAGGTGGTGATTTCTTACTACTCACATAGCATGCACCTTTTTCTGAGCCTTGACAGCTCCATCTCATCAAAGACACGGTAATTATATAAATCTACTCAATAATAAAATTAGATCACACCTGTGCAACGGAAGACCTCTGAAAGCCAACATCTTGAAAAAAAAATCAGGAAAATATTCTAACAACAGAAACCTGTAATGTCCATTACAATACAAGTAAATTTTGCTGCTTTGTTTCCTTCTGTCCTAAATGTGTCTCCCACTCCCTTCCTTTGTTAACCTTCATTCTCCTAGAACTAGAAACACCCGTGTTCCAAAGGAAGCTCCTCAAATTATCAGTGCTCCTCAAGTAGCATAAACGAATTGGTACATTGCACATGGGCCAGATAAGGTCCCTATGGGTTGCACAGAGAAGCCTGGATATCTTCCCAAGTAGCGGGGAGAAGTGTGAAATGTGTTTCCATCTCATGTCCAACACCAAGCAAGGTGCAAAAACATCCTATGCACCAGAATTCCTGCCAGGCACCATCTGCTGCACAAACACAACTCTGATCCCAAGGCTAGGCATATAACAATCATAATTGAGTCACACTGGCACTTTTTGTGGCCCACGGAAGTTTTCTGACTTGGTTCATCACCACAGTCTTTGAAGAAAGGAGCTGAAATGCCCCAAATGGAGTTCTACACAGAAGCAGCTCAAATAGACAGGGATGCAGAGTTCACTGCATGCTTGGTTAAAAGCCTGCTCTAGGAAATGAAAAGCAGACCTGCCTCTCCTGCTGTACAGCCTACCTATGAGACTACCATAAAAAAAAATTCTGACAGTGTAATCTTCCTGTCTTACTTTATGGATCTTCAAATGAGCATATATATGTATGCATTTATGTATGCACTTACATGTGTATTCATACATGGGTATAAATATATAAATACAGACATACACAAATGTTTTTAACTATATTGTTCTAAAATATTTATGATACAAAGATCTCTGGTTGTTAATCATCCAAATCTGTTGAGAGGCAAGTGGGTTTCTTCAGTTATTTGTGCAATTTCATTTATGTCACGTCCTATACCTTATCCTTTCAGAAGATAAAGCTGAAAGCAGAGACCTGCAATGGTCCCAGGACTCTGTTCCTCAGACTGCAAACTTGTTAGCACTTCTGAGAAACATTTTGCTGATACAAGCTTAAATCAAATGTGTCTGAAATGAGAGTCCCTTAAGGATTCACACAGCTTCTCAAAAGGATTCTTACTGGGAAACAGAAATATGTGCTGATCTGCCTGCAGAAAGGAAGATAAATACTTTGTGAGACATTACAAAAGCAGTAAGGCTTCACTTCTTTGTCAGGCCAAAATGGATGGCAACAACTTCATTAACATCTTATTCACGCAAAGCATCCAGCAGCATATGCAGGACACGGTCTGTAATGCTGGTCTTATTTTCAGATCTATGTTATGAAAAAATTAACTTCTTATGTATCTTCACTATGATACAAACTGTTAGCAGACTTGCAGTGAAATTTTGCTGCTATCTCAAAGCATGCCACAGTGGCTCTTCTCCTACCTGTCAAAGGACATTTAGGTTTGCTAATTGCTTTTCAAAAGGCCAGTTTGCTCCTGAACAAAACTGCTAATGGTCAAGAACACAATCATGCACTATTTTTATCATGGTCATCTAACTGAAGTTACCATTTTACTAATTTTATTGGCCAAATATGAAAGACAAGCAGTTTACACAACTATGCCACTTTGGTTTTCCATAAGGAAAAGTATCCATCTGCTTCAATCAGCAACAACCTGTAGATCTGCAGATTTCTAAACTGCCTTGTTTGCAATTATCATTAAGGGAGCTGCTTTGAGTACGAGCTTTCAGGTCTGAGGCGATTTCTTGAGGAAGATAAATGATTTAAAAGTATGAGAGGGATCACCTAGCAAGGACAGATTAAAAATTAACACAAGGAGTTTGACCTAATGTGCCCCCAGTAACAAGCATTAAATAACTGCCTAACCCTTAGGATGAGAACAAATGGTTCATAAATGTGGAACTGAAAATACCAAAATAGAATTGAAGCCAGGGAGGTATTAGAAAAATTTAAGAAATTTTCCTAATAGCAGAGTCTGTTAGCTCCAAAATACATTCCAAGCAGCTGCTTGATAAATGCGGTTTTCAGGTGATAAGGACATGGCTCACAGGACAGGCACAAAGAGTTACAGTAAATGGGCATAGAAACCCTGCAGAGAGATCTTGACAAATTGGAGGGCTGGGCAATCACCACGCTGTGTGAGGGGAAGTTTAGGCTGTGTATCAGGAAAAGGTACTTCACCCAGAGGGTGGTTGGGCACTGGAATAGGCTCCCCAAGGGAAGTGATCACAGCACCAGCCTTCCAGAGTTCAAGAAGCACTTGGACAATGCTCTCAGGCACATGATGTGATTCTTGGGGTTGTCATGTGCAGAACCAGGACTGAGATTAGATGCTCTTTCCAACTCAGGATATTTTATAATTCTATGGGTTTTTTTCCCTTTTTCTTCTTTAAACTGAAAGATCAGAAGCCCACCTCCACTCCAAATGCTCTCCTAAAAATTCTTACTAAAAGGTTAACTCCAGCTACTGCTAAAATCCCTTTCATAGGAACTTCCCTTACCTGAATTTTGAAGCCTTTACAGCCCAAATCACCAAGACCTGACAACTAACCAGTACAAATCAGAAAAGTTGTGATGTGTAAACTACTGCCAGTGTTAAAAGTCAGTTCTCAGATCCTGACTTCTTACAGCACAGTAAAAAAAACCAAAAACAAACCAACAAACAAGGCACAGAGTAATAATTCATCAATAAACTCAAGTAAAATGCACTCATTATCTTGTTTCTCACTATTGACACTGCAGTTATGTGTTTAGCAAACTCATAATAAAGCCTACAGTTTCAGAGGTACAAAAGTTGGCCACAAAAAACAGCTTCCCAGCCCAATTTTTGTAGATCATTTTGTAGGCCATTAACTTGGTAACAAGTTAAAATATTTTCTTTTTAGATTTGACCATGTTTTTGCAAAATGTATGAATGTCATGAGTTCTTTTGTTCTGCATATCATAAAAGCATGTATAAAAGCCTTTTTTTAATGCTTATAATTGGTTCTTGTCAGCCACTACTCTGCAACGTGGTGAATGCTCCTGGGAGGGCAGGGGGTGTGAAATCAATCAGGATTCTTCACAGTGCCAGCAGTGAAAATTTCTGCCATCTCTAGGAAATCCTCAGGCTTTTCGTTTTCTTTGTTGCGTCTTTTAGAAATCATTACAAACTTTGCCAAGGCAAAGAACTGAAACAGACAGAGTTTACATGTAGCAGAGTGGGGCTGAAGAAGGAAGAAGCTCTCCACATCAGTGCAAAGGCCATACACTTCAGACTGTTTATCATTGTAATGATCTGATTTTATTTTTAAAATCTTTCATTAGATTATTCTTATCTTTTAAGCCACCTTTTTCCCTACAGTGTTATAAACTGATGTACTGCTTACATGTCAGTGGTGAACTGCATATTGTGCCTTTGGCAGGAACTGTACTTCATAATTTTTCTTCAACAAATGAGTGATAAAACACTGCTTTACTGAATAACATAAAAAGGCAGTTTATTACCAGCCTTACTGCCTGCAATTATTCCTGTTGGTAGTGTAATGGTAATCTACAGACCAACGCTGCCAGCTATAGGCCAGATCACTGGCCCACTAATAAGCCAAATATACCACAGTTCACAGATAATAATGACTTCACACTTTGATCCAGGCTAGACATTAATGCACAGTTTAGACATATGAGACAGTTCTGAGGGCAGAAGCAATTCAGATGGATCCAGACACCAAAATAAATGAACAGAAGGAAAAATCAGAGATAATGCAAATACTGCCATCGCACAACATTTTTGTCTGCCCATTTTATATGCGATGGTATTAACATGCTAACTTTCCCTTTCAGCCCTTTCTCATATATAACTTTGTTTCCATGCTTCTGCTAAAGCGCATACACAAAGGTAGGAGGATGGCGGGGAGGGAGGGGGGAATTCATTCATCTTTGTTTCCCTGATCCAGCCTGAGATAACTGCAGGAAATGCAGCCTTTGCCTTAGCCCTTACACTCCTATGCAAATATTTTGATTTTAGATGACAACTTCCATTAGATTGGTATGGCATTTGGTTACTTCACACATGCTTGTTTCTTTCAAAACCCCAGATCTTCCGACTAAGATGAGCAAACAGCCATGTCAGCAAGGAGGAAAAGGGCTGGGACCACTGCTCCATTCAGTGGCCTCACTGGTCAGCAGGGCAGCTCCACTGGAAGATACCATAAGCTTTCAAATTATGTGCGTGATCACTTTTCGGCTCCCTTATGACTTTTGAAGACAGAGATATAGATGAATTGAACGGTAAACTGAAAAACTCCTAGAGGTCTTGACAACACAAAAGGTCACTATTTTTTCCTTCACTTTTCTGCTTTCAACTGTATATGTATCGGCACCCCCTAACGTCTTGGACTTCACCTTTAGCATCACCTTCCTTTTCTCTCTTGATTACATCTCGCCTTTCAGATTTCAGCTTGTTGCATACATAAACAGCCATTTCTTTCATTCTTCCTTTTGCACAAAAGCATGACCACGTTGTACAACGCTCAAACAACTACCGAGTCACACCGTGATTTCAAGCTGTAGCTCATGACCGTTGTATGTTTGGCATCTCCAGACTCTCTGCTCTCCATTTTGATTTAACATTTGGTTCTTGTTGGCCCATACAGTTAATCTTGTTGTCGTTAAATACAGTAGCGTTTCTCTCTGCAAATCCTGCCATCTGGAACAGTTCTCTACTTATGTTTCAGCAAATCACTTGCTTTTAAAAATCTGGAAGTGTATCGTCTCCCCTTGCTTCAAACTAAATTCCTTTCTTTATCACTGAGAAAGTGATGCCACTGCATATAGGGCTGGTTTGTCCCTCCTACCCAAATGTACTCCTAAATTGCTTTCATGAACCACCCTCTTCAAAATTACAGACACATAAAGCAAAACCTAAGTCTTTCAGATTGGGTTCACCTCTTTTTGTTGATTTGGTTTGGGTTTTTTTTAGACAGAACATATGACAAAACCATGAGGCATCTGGGGACACAGTCTGCATGAAAGCTTTTACACAAAATAAAGCTGTCTTACTCTCTTAACCAGTCAATATTGGGTGTTCTTGGAATCACTTAAGATGAAAGAAATAGCCTCTAAATAAACAGCGAAAGTCAGTTATTTGTGTCGTATACTTTGAAAAAATTTGCTTGAAATAAAGCAATTAGTAATTTTTCAAATGGTAACAGCTGATAAGTGCTGCTGATACATTGCCTGCTGCTGATATATTCTTCTCATGTTTTAGAATTAAAACCAGACAGCAATGTACATATATTTCTATTTATTGTGCATTACTAGCTATAGCTTTGAAGACTCAATATGCTATCAGATAGATTTTTAACTGAATTTTAACTGAACAGCTCTCACTTTAATATCATCATTCTGTAAACATGACATTATAATAATCCAGAATATAGCTTTACCCTTGGCTGTTGGATAGATACCCAACCTTGGAATGGCAATTAAAGATACAGACAAAGATCTGCGGTCAAGATTCTCAAGAGATGAAGTCTCTGTGCATTAGGCCAAAGATTTTTACTCAGTCATAAGCTGAAGAGCTGATTTCAAAGGGAGTATCCATGAATCAGGAACTGAGAGCTGTGAAACACGTCTGATGCAGCTATGATCAGCTGCCAAAGAGAAACCAGAGCAGCTTTAAACGAGTAAAAGGTACAGGTTCTAAGCCCTTTTCCTAGCTTCCAGAGAAAATGTTTTTATCATATGCTGTTGTTCTCCACTTAGCCTGGCCTTCAACCAGGATTTGACTTCAAATCATTGCCATGGAGTGAGTTATCACACTGCACAGCTTCAGTGAGGCAAAAAGAAATAAACAGACTAAGAGAAAAGAGATCTTTTTCTCTTAGGCAGCACCTCCTGCCCCAGGTGCTGAAGTGCACATCATGGTCAGCAGTCAGATCTTTTCTAGACACCGGCTCCATCGTGGCTGGCCCTGCTCAGTAACCTCATCAAGGGTGAGCACCCTGAGCCTGTGTGTGAGGCTGAGATCTGATGTAGGACTGCAGAAGCCGCCCAGCTCTTTTTATGAGTCTTCAGGGCAGGCTGCACTTGTTTTTCGTTTCTGTGCTTTTAAGAGATGCATTCATCTTAAGAAGTTAAAATGTTAATTTGATTTGCCTTGCAGTTGTGGTACCACAACAATGGCTAAGACACTGTATTAAGAGATGTATTTTCTAATTTAATCTTCCTTATTTTCTTACATTTCATCTTATCTCTGCAAATCACAGAACGTAAGAATTGCTTAGCAGAATATGAGTATCCCATCTCAAGTGCAAGAACTAGATGTAGGAAAATAAAATTCAAAAGTTTCTTTTCTGCTATAGATGCAATACTTAATTTAGAAGAATGCCAGCCAGTGTTATAAAGCTGCTACTTTTACCATTTGGGCACACAAAATTCATCATTAAAACTTGCAATTAGATAAAGAATCTGAAAGCAATATAGATTTTAAGATGGAAAAATCTTCATCAGGGAAAAAAGCACAGCATCAATTTAAAGCTAATCATAGCCTGAGATCTGAGACAAAGAGAACAGTATGTAGAAGGGCAGCAAAATAATTAAAGAGTCCTAGTCCAGGACTCTTGTACGTGTATGGGACAGTACCCCAAGTTTTATTATCACCTGACTTAGAGCACTGCTTACAGGATATGTGAACATCCATACTGCAGTGGATACTTTTCATTTAGGCACATAAGTTAGTGGAGTTGTCTGAAATCTCAGCCTGGAATATGCCACAAAATGCAAATATTAAGCCTTTTCTAGAAATCCGCATAGAAGGTATGTGCAAACAGTATTACATGTATTTTGCTTTGATTCTAGGTTTCTCTGACATCACAAGATCTGTTCCCCTGAGGATTTGCCAATTACAGCTCTACATTTGGCACGCTTGTACTTGCTTTAGAAATTAATTTGAAAAACATATTCCAGGTCCTTTTTACAAATGAATCAACTTTAACATTGCTGTTTAAAAAAAAAATATTGTCACTATCTGAGACTCAGAAACTATGGTTTCCCTTCTTTAAGTACTATCCCTACCAATTACACAGCTATTCTTCAAAAGGAAGGAAATCCTAGCTCCTCAACTCCATGTCTACATTAGAAGTACTAGTCCTTAATCAGATGTGAAACGGCAAAAGGAATGTATTGATGTCACTCGAACTGCACAAACAAGAGATATAAATTAACATGATAAGTATTTGCTGCTCTCAAGGCAGCAAATTGCAGGCTGGCTGAACACAAATAAAGAGACAACGCATTACGAAAAATGGCTGATTGGTTATTCTCGACTGCCAAAAAGCTGCTCAGGATGCACTGAGAGAGAATTTCTGCAGCCAGAAAAATGATTTCTGATGATGATAAGAAAATAAAGGAATCCCTCCTCCCACAAGCTTGAAATTACCTAAGCATCTAAGAAGAAATCACATTGAAACCCACTAAAGACAGATTAAATTTATCAATTTCATGTACTTATTGATGAAAAAGATGCTATTTGGTTACCCAGGAATTACTTTAAAATGCATATTTTAAAATACTTTGGCTGGTCTTTCTGATATCTTGCTTATGCTTCTTCTCAAATATCAGAACAATACAGCTTAAGTTGGGGTTCTGTTGATGTGCTGCTTGTGAATGTTTATTACAATAACCTCACTGCAGTCTGTTTGTTAGGAATACATCTGAGGAGTACAATTTCTTTTACTGCTGCCAATTATAATGTTTTAAGTCATGCTTTTATTTTATAATCTATTAGAAGCAACACCAAAATTTTTGCCAGTCTTCTACCTGCAGTGCAGTATTTGAAGCTGCCTGACAGTGGCTCCACATTCAATTTTGAAAACCTTCCATGAAGGAAAAGAAACAAGAAAAAAATGGGAAGAATACTGCATTCCCTAGAAATTGTGGATCTAAAGCTTGCATCTGCTCCTACCAGAGCTTGAAGAAAACCACAGATTCCTCCTTTAAGCTTTGTTATTCTAGACTTCCCTATACAAAGAGGTGGAAATATTTAGGCATTCAAATAACTTCAGGAAACCAACACACCTTCTGCAGGGCACTTCCACTGCACAAGCATGTTCTTGGCAAGTTCACCAGTGATTGTACACTTGGTGATTAAATGGAGTTGGCCAGCAGGACCTCAAACAGCACCAGTCCACTTGGGTTAAGTGCAACATGACAGTGCCCCGACCCATCGTGACTCAGGGCAGAACGGTGAACTTAGACTTGCAGCAATCCAGTTCTGACAAACAACGTCTTCAGAGCACATAAACAAATTTAGCTAGTAATTATACATGTATTTATAACACATCCTTCCTCCAGGAATCACAAAGCACTTTCTGAATATCTACACATTCTCTGTAATAAGCTTCTTGTTTAGAAATCCCAGGACTGCCAGTATAATTGGCAAATGACATTTCACTTTGATGTGAGGTACTCCAATGGCATCATCACTTGCTGGTTTAACAGAACTACTTTGTCTTTCTTCAAACTAGCAGTTAGACACAATCTCTGTGCTTTCTGAATTAATAAAACAGCTGAAATCTCATCTCTGGCTTAAAGGCTGTTGGCTAGGTTGAATGAAAAGGTTATTTCACTAGATTTGATAACAGCTGGGAATAAGAGTTATCTCACAGTAACATCTGTGAACAAATGAATACTCTGGATTTCATCCTGTCTTTCAGTGGTAAAAGTCAACCGAAGCTGTATGGCTATAAATCTGAGTAGGATAGTTGGACTGCATTGCCGAACATGTTTATTTTGTTAAGGCCACCTAAGCTTTAAAGCTAAAGCGGCATTTGCATCATGATTTAGTGAAATCAGTTCATTTCAGCAAAGTGATTAAGACTCCAGAACTATTTGGACAGTAGGTTGATTGCTACTGCCCGTTCTAATACCCAGAAGATACAACTTCTCCTCAATTATTTTTCCCCATGCTCAAAGGGTGCCTGATCTAAACAAAGTGATTTTTTTTCCATTACCTCAATGACTGTATGTTTTCTAGCCAGACAACTACAGGCACAAAAGCCAGCATTTTCTTTATGACCAACACTTGATGACCTTGAAAAAACCTGTAACAGCAGCCTGTGGGACATCTACGGAGATCAAAGAAACAATTCAAGTTTGTATTCATTTGAGTGCCACTCTATGTCTAGCATCGTCTGGAGTGATGCTACAAGAACTGCATATTACTAATATGCTCTGCAAGCAGAATGACAGAGCTGGAGAGGCCAGTAAACAAAAAGCACTGTGCTGCCCTGAGTGCTCCATCTCTGTGAGCAAATCACCAGAAATCCCCAAACAAAGATTATTTTTTGTACATCTAGGTAAGTTATATCCACAAACTCAGATGTTCTAAAAACACTATACCAGTGCATATTTGAGACAGACTGAGGACGTGGGGGGGACTATGTAGGCACCACATAACTTATCAATTAAAATAAATTACTTCCAGAATAATACTACATTGAGGGCTGTTACGTAGCTGCTTAACATTAGATTTGCAGAACACCCTAACTCAGTCAGAGTGCCACAAAATGTTATGAAATTAATATGCAACTGAAGTCTGTCCCACCTGTAGATTTAAAACTTCCTTGCTTATAAAGCTTCTTTAATGGTACCAAAGGGAGTTGATGTCCAAGACCTCAGCTTTATGTTTCAGGCAGGAGATTCTTTTGCAACAAAGGGTCTTTGGCCCAGCTAGTCAGTCTGCCCTGTCTGGAGACACGAGGAAAGAGAAGCCAGGCATGTTGATACATCTCAACACTGGCTGCTTTGGAAAGTCAGCAAAAATGAATAACTGTCTAGCATTTATATTGCTCAGGGGATTTTTAAGCATTTATCTGCTCCCAGCTCCCCACACAAAACAGCAGACAAGCATCAAGGTGAACAGCAGGAAGCTGGAGAGGACACCTGGGATGCAATTCAGAATCACATGGGTCCTCCGATGGAAAACAGATAAAATCCATGACTGGGGATAAGGAAGTGCAGCTGGAAGTCTTAATTTTCTAGTGCAAGGACAGAGAGTTTGCACTTTGCTTAGTGCAACCAGTTTTGTAACAGTCAAACAGTGCTTCAAAAGTGTGTCTGGAAAAATTGCCAGATTGCGCATATGATCCTTTAAATTAAACCTCTGAGAACGAGGGCGGCCACAGAAGCAATGAGAATAATTAAAGGACTGGTTTCCTTCTGCCTCTCCAGCTCTGTTAGAGGAGGGTGAGTCACGTACATCTTTTCTTAATTACTGAGCTACAATCCCACCTCCCCCCTTTTTCTTCTCCCACTTCTCCAAGCCTCCTCTCCAAAACATGTCTGCTATTACCGGGCAAATACAAGACCAGCCCTTGCCCGATAGATGTGTACAGCTGACAGTACACAGCAGTAAAATAAGCTGCAGTTCCCATTTCCCATGACAGATCTTGTAGCTCTTTCTGTTCTTGGCAGTTACGCAGTTCAGTACCCCTCCTGGAAAGGAAGTTAATTCACCCAGTTAAAACAGGAGGTGAATCAATGATACCATTATCACAAGTGAAACATGGTCAAGATACCAAAATGAGCACCCGTACTGTCATGCTGAAGGAAATGTCTGTGCCACTTCTCATGCTCAGCAGACAGAGGGATGAATTTGCAATGATTTCGGTTCATTTGCCAGCTCCTCCCAGCACTAGAGAGAGAAAGGCTGTTCCAAGGAGAAATTCAGAACAAAAGTTAATCTCTTTCTCTGAATTGCTCTTTCTAGGAACCCTATGCATCCTTGTTGACAGGCAAAGTCATATCTGTCACCCAAGTCTCAAGGTAAACCTTGTACATACTCTTTGCAGAAAGACTACAGCATTTGTTATTTTTTATGTAAAACCCAGAGGTGCTTATCACCAGATCTAAGTGATGTGGTGTGCCACATCCAGCAGAGGGTAGCCTATATGCTTTGTAACAGCTTAGAAAAGTACTTGTAGATGTTCTGGTGTCTCTAGAAACAATTGTCCCAATAGAAGTATCCCATTTCCTAATGCATTAAACACGCATCACTGATGTACAGAACCTCCAAGCAAGATTATCCTGATGCATTTAAAACATGCCCACATACGGATATGTCATCAAATCCAGACTCCTTAGCCTCCTCATTTTCAGCACCATGTCAGTTTTAAATGATTCTGGCTAAGCGAGATGGCAGGATGCTGAAAACACTGTCAGCAACTGGCAGGCTGACTCCGTTAAAGTACTCAATATTGCTAACATTGGTTAAACAGGACTTAAAAATGACTCCCCTGCAAAATCAAATCCAAAATGTTCTCCCTCACACTGCCCACAGCACAAATAGCTCACAGATTTCAGTCCACACAAGCACAGGACTTAAATGGTCCCCTGACCATGGGTCATTTTGCATTCAGGTTCAAACAAAAACAAAATTACAAATGGAAAAATTACTGGAACCACAGAGGATGTAATTTGGCCATTAGTCAAAAATCTGCAGAAGCTCATGCAGAACAGAAGGTGATTCAGATACCAGCTTTGTAATGATATCAACAGTGAAGCCAAGGGTGGGGAGTGTGGGAAGTGGGTACTAAATTTTAATGAAAGGGTCTTTGTTGATCTATGGCAATGACAGCCTTCCTTACATAAAAAAGAGTTTTAAGGATCAGAATTACACTCTTAACTCCACAGAGGGTTGCAGGAGATTATACCACCCAGAGACTGGGATCTGTGTTTGAATGTATTTAATCACTGAATTTCATTTCGCTCCAAAGTACAAAAATGTTTTCCTGGTAAAAACCCACCAAAACCCCCATGTATTCTCTAAAAACAGCAATCCTGAAATTACCAGTTCTGAGTATTTAAGAACATCTGATCCTATCTCTAAAACCAGAAAAGCTCGACTGTGGGTGGCCTTGAAAGAGTTTACAAATGTGCAGAGGTGGACCAACGAATCAATCTGAAATCAAATGAAACTCCAAATCCTCTACTTGGTCTCTCTACAGGAAGCTTTATAGCCTGTGACATGCACAAGCTGGAACAGACAACATTAATGGCTCAGCTTTTAAATCTACTTATTTGAGCCTGAAAATGGCACAAGGCAAACATTTCCATCATCTCACAGAGTATGTGACTCTGGGCTCCCTAAATCCCTCCAAGGTGCCATCCTCAATGCTCACGTCAGCTGCAGGAATATTACGCCTAATTTATCTCTGTATTGTTAGATCAATAACATCAGCAACCTACTTCACCAAGCAAGCCTGTCTGTAGTCTGGTAAGAGTTCAAGCTTGCAGCTATCTTTCTTAATCCAAAATATTTTGCATTCTGCTGGTGTTTGGACTAGACTCAAATACTTAGGTGTTCAGTGGGATTGCTCTGTACGATAACAGCTCCTTGAAGACGGAAAACAATTAACCTCTGTGGAATACGGGGAATGTACAAATCTTCCACACCTTCCTTTTGAATTTATATACAGGTTGTAAATGGCTAGGTAGGTCACAACAAGAATCTTATGAGAAAGACCTTTTTTTTTCCAAATTATTCTGTTCAATATGCATGTGAATGTCTGAATAGGGTCTTATTAGTCAGCAAAGAGAACAAGCACAGTATACATCATTTAGTATCAACATATTCTAAAGATAAAGAATATAATTAGCCTGAAAGATGCAGATCATCCACATAGTACCTTGTCTGAAAATTTCCAGCTTTGAAAGCCTGGAGCTTTTTCTCCCTTTACTTTTTTAAGATTTTGATAGCATGATCACTTTCACAATGAATTAATTGTTCTGTACACATTCCATCTTAATGTACTTGCTGAAATGTGGAGCCTAGTGTGCAAGAAATAATTCTGTTTTCTTGGAAATCTGTTTTTCTGAGCAAATATCCAAGCAAGGTTAGCAAATACTTCAGAAAAGTCTGGCTTGTAATTTTAGGGGAAACCTGTAAATTCCCTTCTAGGTTCTAGATAGATTCAAGTGGACACTACAAGGTACACAGATTCACTGAATTAAGTCAAGCTCATCTGAAATACTGACAAAAGCAGCTGTACAGCACCACTACATCAATACACAGGAAAACTGAAATTATAATGGCTTAGCTATCAGTGCCATCGTCTGTGAGAACATACCACTGAATTTGGTTACTCTCTGATAAGTAAACAAGTTCAATCCATCTCACACTCAAACATGAATAATTTCCCAAGTAATGGTGAGATGTTAAGTCACTGCTTCTGAAAACTCCATCACACCTCCCATCACTCCCCAGAAGGGAAAAAAGGCCCTGCAATCAGGATCCCAATTTATTCTTCATCGGTAACATCTTCTTGGTCTGTCATTTTGCTCAGAAACAATAAAATTCTTACTAGCACTGTATAGAGCCGTTTCATTCTGGAATGGATGAAGCAGTCTCATTACCCATTTCTGAAGCAGAGCCAGACTAAGTAGTTTACTAGTTGATAGCAAGAAGTTAGCTACTCACCACCTTGCAGTAGCTTTTTGCACGTGACCCTGGCCCAAAACAGCATCCCACCTAACAGTGCTCACTTAGCAACCAGTCACTTCCTTCCCAAAGCCTCATTGTCTCACCTCTGTGGCCCTCAAATTTTGCATCATATGCTACAGATCCCCCTGGGACTACCTGGGTTTCTCAACTCTGCACCCCTACCACTTAAAGTCCTTTCACCCCCAAAATACTTCCTAATCCAGATACCTGAGCTTTTGCCCCAGACACCCTCATACCTCCAGCCCTCTCAGCTTTCTCTATCCCTGGCCTCCTCCAGCTGTGCCACATCTTGACTTTCTCTGGGTTTTTTTTAGGGGTGGTCCAAATAGTCAGAGCCAGGCTGTTGGTGTGAAAAACCCACCAAGGCATAACTGAGACAGCAGAAAAGCAGAACAGGCAGCCCCAGCTGAGAAGATGTCTCTACTGACTGATGCCACTGCAGCCTGGAGAGCCTGGCCAGAAATGGAGAAGGTGCACAGCTGCAGACATAATTGGAGGAATTACACTTGCAAGACCAGAAGCTGGAATATGACTGATGCATCTAAGATAGTTGATGTGTGCCCTGGAGGCAGCTTATATTTTATTCTACCCCTAAGCAAAAAAGTAGGCGGCACAGGGAAGGAATGATCACAGCCACCCGCTCTCCTTTATCATGACAGACCCTTTTATTTCTGTAGGGCACTTCTGCCAGCATAAGAGTCTCCCCCTGTTCTGTAGCCTGAGGATTAGAAAGCAGCCAGGCAGCTTACACAAATGCCTTATTTTTACAGCAAGTCTTCTTAGTTTCAGCATCTTTTATTGTGTTTGTCTTTTTTCTTTCTTTCTCTTCAGTTCTGCTGAATTCTTTTCTTAATGGCAATCAGAAAAGAATTAAGTCATTATTAGAAGAGAGAGAGAGCATCTGGAAACTAGTATACATCATACTAAACAAGCTTTACAACAGATTCCTGCACTACTCATCTTGATTTATTTGATCAGACATGTATATTTTATTCTGTATCTAGGCCAAGGTTTTAACATGATGTATGGAGATAGGTGGCTAGCTAGGTGCTCATCAAACCTCAAAAATAAAATTGGTGAAATCACACCAAATGCAATTGAGTCAGATGAAGCTGGAACAGAAAACTGCACAGTGGCAGAGTACTGTTCATGTTCTTCTGAGTCACACGACACAAAAGGTATTTAAAAGTATATAAGAGTTCAGCATTCGCAAGATGGAAGACAGGTTTTTTTTAATTATGCAAGCTTTGTAACAGATATGCAATGCAAATTGACAGTTCCCTGACCAGTGAACTTTCTGTCTCAGTAATTAAAGCCTCTTTTATTACTGTAAAGTAAGTGTGATCTAGTTTCAAGAGCTCTAAAAAGCAGCTGGTTGAGTTTACAGGACAAAGCACATAGTAGCTATACAGAAACCCTCTTCTGTGAGCAATACTCTCAGAAACCTGGAGCCCCTATAGAGATTTCAGAACTGAAGGCAAGGCAATAAATGCAAACACACTTCTCTTTCTCTGTGAGAATGAAGGAAGATTGCCAATTTCACTGAGGCAGTTCCTTGTTTTCTGTTGCTGAAGCTCAGTCAGTGGACACTTTGGAAGATATGTACCAAATGACGATGTCCAAGTGCACTGTACTTCCAAAGCTTGCCATCTTCTGCAATCCCTGAAACCCTGTGATTCCCTCTTTTCCAAAGGAGCTTCTTGCCTGAGCACTTCCACTCAAAAAAGTGCTTATGGACACCAGTGTCCACATCACCTTGTACTCAACAGCCAGTCTGCACACACAAACCAATACTCCAGGAAACTCATCTGGATGTAGTGTCAGAAACAGATTTTTAACCAGAATCATAGCCTATCCACCTGCCAGATCTGCAAGAGAATTGCAGTCTGATGTAACACATTATAATGGGGTAATAAAACAGTCGAGTTCTCTCTTCAACAGCTGAAAACTTTGATGAGAGAAGCACTACAGTGCCCAGCCATTTTGGCCCTTTTGGATACATGAGTCTGTACTCTTGTTTGGACTAAAATGTCAATAAGTTACTCTCTCATGAGGAAAATGGAAAATACCCTGGTACGTGACAGGCACTGTTAGGGAGTCATGCCAGCAGAGAATTAAAAAACCCAGCATCACCAAGTATTTCTCATCCTTCATTCTGTGAAAAACTGCCACAATTAGAACAGCTTGAAATAAAACTCTTGAAAGAGCTGCAGTGTTTTAACCATCCTAGTTCTCTAGTGTCCTACACTTCTCCGTCTTGTGAGATGTGGCTTCCATACCTCTGAATTTGGACAGTGAAATGCTACTTCATTCCCTATGTATGCATCATTTTTCTAGGGTAAAACAGCACTAGAGGTTTGGATGCAGAATCGTTATAAAGTAAGGAAAAGTAATTCTACCAAACTCCTCCTGCTGCTCTTGGCAGGACTCCTTATTAGCTGTGACCAACTCTGCTAGCTGTTAGGCAAACACGTCTGATCGAGACCGACTGTAAAAGAAAAGTTTCAGACCAACTTCCTTTTTTTGCTGCTGATCATGATTGTCTTCCCAGCGTAATCCAGCACTTGCAGCCCAGCAGTGTTCTCCTCCAGAGAAGTGGGTTTGACAGCTGGAAGACTCAGGGAAAAGAAATCTTCCTAACAGTAAATGAGTGTCTCTTGCAGGAGACCTGGGCAAATTCTGAGGAACAGACCAAAATAAAACCCAAGCACTGCTTACTGATAGCAACTTCTGTCAGTGCAATTCACTTCCCAGTGTCATGTGTTGCATAAATGAAATCTCAGAACCAAACCTGCAGAAACATGCTTCCAAGTGCAGGTAGATCAGACAGATGAGATCTATAGTTAGTTAGAGTATAGTACAGAAGAGTATAATTAGATCTTCACAGGCTTCTTCTGCATCAGTGATGATGCTACAGTCAGAAGTGCCCAGAAAAAACTATGCCCAACTCATACAGCAAAGCACTTCTTGTCCAGTCTGGGTGAGAAGAGAAGAAACACACCCTAAATTCCCCTTGCTTTCACCAGTGCCATCACACTGAGTCTGCTCCACCAGCCAGCCATGGGCCAGTCACACAGCTTGTTCCACAGTCATGTGTATTTTTGCATGAAAAAACCCCAGACCTTACACTGCAAGTGGTACGTTTTCAGTTAGAATATTCTTATTTTCTGATTATATTTTAGGATACAGATATGAGTTAATGTTGTAAGACAAAATTTTCAGCCATGGGTCTGGTTAGGTCAGTAGATTGGCCCTAATTTTAAACCAAACACAGTTTTTTCTCCTCTGCAGAAACTTAAGGAAGTTTCCCTGCTAGTACATCAGTAATTACTTTGCACTTTCTTTGACCCAACAGCTTTACTACTCACCTGAACTGAGCATCAGTGAACTTGTCTATTTCAGATTCCAATACAACTTCACCAGTAACTTTTACAGGAATTATCTAAGTTAAATATTAGGTTTTGTACCTCACTCCTGCTCTACTTGCTTCATATGTGCAAGAACAAAGGCTAGTGACTAGGGGCATAGAGGTCATCTTTCTTGTGAAGAAAAAAATGCCAGAAACTGAAACAGTTTAAGGCTCTGCAAGCACGAATATTGAAACAATTAAACAGACACATTTTTCTTTCAGAAATTCCTACCTCATATCAGTCCTCAGTTCCCAGGGAGCAACTCCGCATTAACAATCAAGTCTGACTGGAGACTATCGGTGGCCACAAGGTTTCCTCCAAACTCTTCCTCTTACAGCCTGCGTGCCATAAGTAGCTACAGGCTGAGAATGCTCTCCCAAGACTGAAATTTCCTCCAGGAGAAGGAAGGGAACTCGGCACACCATACCAGCACAGGCTGGTGATTCTGGGCATGCCTCGCTGGTCAGGCCATACAGGTGACTGCCTGTGCTGAACAAGTTCCCAGAAATTGCAGAAGAGGCCAGAGAACAGAAGAAAATGGATTAAGAAGGCATTTAGGTTTAAGCTCCTTAACAATCTAAATGCCTTTAAAAATAAAAATAAATAAAAAGGAAAAAAAATAGGTTAAAATAAGGAAAGAAAGAAAATAAAGAATTTGGGTGGGCTCTGGTTAATTTTATATTCTTTTTTGATTAGTTTCCATTTTTCAAGCTTCTTTTAGGGCTGTAGCTTTTTTAATGTTGCTAGTCTAATACACTCCAGGAACTAAAAGTGATTAACAATATGAACTGCTTTCCATCACTAAAGTTTATGCGAGCAAAAACTTTTTTAACCAGGGTGAGCTAAGTAATACCACTCCAACTTTGTAAGTGGGAAACAGAAACAGAGCAGTGATTTATTCAGAAAGGTTAAGGCATGGAGATAGTCCCATACACTTCAAGCCTCTCTCCATCCCTAAGCATAATGTAAAGTAAAGTATAATGATTATCAACTAGGGCTGTTCCTCTCTCTCTAGATAACCAACTTCTGACATTCCAAGTACAAAGTAAAATTTGCCCCCCTGCATTCTCCAAAGAACTTAAACAAAATCTATAGAGACAGGCAGTGAAATGGATCTGTGAGAGAAGCTAGCTTGCTAACTGTTCTAAAATGAAAAAGGAGCCCATCTCCTGCTATAGCAAGCCCAATATTTTAAAAACCTCCAAGACTGTTTGATGGAGCATCTAGAAGAGCACTGTTTATTTACTACAGCAGGGAAAGCATAAACAAATTCTGCTGGTAAATCACTTTCAGCAAAATTACATGTTTTGTTCTAAAATATGGTGCTTGATTCCCTGTGACCTTGTATCTTCTGCAGTCATTTACATCAGCATGAAACATATTGATGGCCTATGGAAGCACTTCTTTGATGTAGCAGCATTCTGCCTCCACAACACAGTCATCTGCACTGCTGTAAATGTCTCAAATAGCACTAGGCTCTTGTGCCGTGGAAGAAACAGTATAGTCAAACTGCTGGACAATGAACAGGCATACATATATCAAAAAAAAAAAGAAAAAACAAACAAACACAGCCCAAACCAATTATTGACATTAAAAATCTGCATATATATTAAGAAGATTTTGAATGGGAAGAAGACAGCTGGAGTGGACAGAGTCAGT
Source organism: Pseudotriccus pelzelni (assembly GCA_035584735.1). Classification (NCBI taxonomy): domain Eukaryota; kingdom Metazoa; phylum Chordata; class Aves; order Passeriformes; family Tyrannidae; genus Pseudotriccus; species Pseudotriccus pelzelni. The sequence goes on from JAWMRA010000161.1 coordinate 28,068,055, forward strand.
CTTTATTAAGACTGTTTTATAAAGGTCACAAATACATCTTACACATGGAATCAGCATTAAAAGAATGACCATGCAAGTTTAAAGCTTGCATCTTAAAGCTTTAAATAGATGTCTGACTTACAGTTCCTTCGGCAGCCTTAATCTAGCTATCAAGCTTACTTTGGAATACAAACTTTAAAAGCTCATGAAGGTTTTTTTTTCACAGGGTCCTTTCCTTAATCAGTGCATAGAAGTTACAGTTTCTATAGCTACTAGACAACTATTAAGCATGACTGCTTTCTCATCATACTTCTACATTTAGCTTCAGGTCTTGCATACTGTGCACTATTCACATTTTGCTCAGAAGCCTGAAGAATTAATTTCCTGCTGACCAAGTCTGTGTTATCATCACAACTGAATCCAACTACTTCACAAATATCTGTTATTTTTTTGCACTATATCATCCGTGATTTATATATTTGTAACTGATTTACAGAGAGATCAAGATCAAAAATACTTCCACTGACTGTCAAGAACCCCAGCTGAAATGCATAGGACATGATCTTGTCTAGGTTTGACTTCATTTATGGTCATGGGGCTTAACCTTTCTGCAAACCGAGACCCAAGTCTCATTCAGCAAAAGAGTATCTTATAATTACAAATAAGGGAGAGGTTTGGTTTAAGCCACTTCAGGAAAATGTTGCAACAGGCAGAAACAGGATGCATCTCTCCAGAGCACCATAGCCCTCAGCTGCCTTTAACCATACCATTTCTACCTGTAGTCTTGTTTCAGTTGCTGTGCACTTCTCAGCTGCTGAAGCAAACAAAGTAAGTGCAACAGCCTCTCTTCTGTACTATAAACGAGACTCAAGTATTGTGGAAAACTCAGAATGCAATCATCCAGTTAGAAAGACAATTCAGAAACAATAGCAAGGAATGCAGGGTCATGGAGACACCCTTCCTTCTAGCATTTCAGTCTTTTGAGCACTGGCCTTTATAACCTTAATATTATTCTTTGAAACCACCTTATTTACCTGCATAACAATCTAGGAAGATTTGTGAGTTTTTTAATGGAGTAATTTTTTTTAAAGCTCAATGTTTCTGTCATGTGGCATAAAATCAGTACTCAAATCTGTTTTAAATCTTACCATACTTCCTAGACACTGCATGGAAACCCAGGGAGTTTAGGACTGAAGGAGGCTTCATGCTCAGTGTTGATTTCAGACTCAGTGAGAGACCCAGTGTTGGAGCCCAGGGCAGCAGAAGAAGGGACAGTGATGGTCAGTCTTGTGAAAACTTAGTTATTAAATTAAACGAATTTAAAGCATAGTGTATGGATTTCCACCTAGGGGACAGAAAGCCCAAAACCTTAGCTGAAAGTCATATTCTTGCTCCAAAGCATAGGATTGCTTGAGTTGTTAAAATGAAAGTTCATGAAAATATTTAAACGGGGGAGAGAAAATATTCTTTAATTCTGTAAATTGTGATAAAAATTGTAAGTACCTGAAAACAAGGCCTCAATAGTCAGGAAACACAGGTAGTATATTAAGGTTTTCCAGTCCTTAATGTGTTTATACACTACTGTTTCTTGGTCTCTTCTGATAAATGTGATCTAAGGCATCAGTTCTGCTCTGAGCAGGAAGCTGGACTAGGTAACTTCTGGAGGTCCCTTTCAACTTTACAAGGAGAGTTTTCAATACACAGCTCTTTTCAGACAGAGACGAATCCAGCTTTTTTCATAAGACCAAGTGACATCAGCACAAACCCAAGTGTTACAAGTAGTGACTCCAAAATCTGAGTATGGGAAGTCACCAAATAAAACATTGACATGCTTGAGCTCATTAATGGTATCAATTTTCAAAAACATGTCTTTCCACTGTCGGCAGTTCTAGACAGGAAGCTTTGTGTTCTTAAGTACCACCTTGCTAGCCAGCAACTACAGGCAAAAGTAACTTATCAAGCTTTTATGATTACCCTGTGCTCTGAATTACTGTCTGAGATAAACAGAACTGTCTAGCACCTCAGTCAATTTATTCAAAAGAGAAAACAATCCAGAATGGACAAGATTTACTATTTGAGTGCTGGTTCCCTAAATCCAGTGAAGCTGCAATGGGGTTTGCCAATTTGTCATTTGATTCCCTATGTACTTGCAGGCAAAGTCCACTTATTTATATGTAACTGCATCCTTAAGCTTGACTGAAATGTGCTTTTCTTCTGACATACTGAAGAGAATTTAAACTTAGCTGCTTTCATTAATACAAGCACCTATGCAGCTAGAATTTCAGATCAAGCCCCTGAAGGACTGAGAATCATTACTCTCTCCTTGGGCTTACTATAAACAAGAAGATAACGAGGAAATGGATGGAAGGAAAAGGAATGAAAAAGAAGTGGAGGATAAGTTAATATACCTTCCTCATATAAAAAGGCCTTTCTGTGCTCCACAGTGTAGCTCCAGATTTAGAATTCCGCAGAACGAGCTGGACTCTTAAATTTATTTGCAGAATATTAAAAACTTCTGATTTTTAGCTTTAAGGATACAATATATTTGCTGTAAATCAGTAAGATAACAAAACAAAGGAAGCAATGCTTTTCCAACCAAGAATAATGCCCATCATTGGTAAGAGATGCCTTTTATTATATTATATATATTGATGAGGGGAACTTAGGTACAGAGGTAGAGGGTGTACTCTGAATGGATGGATTTTGCATCAGGAGTCCTGCTTACCTCACTCACTTTACCAGCAGGATCTTAAATTATGCCCCTTTTTTGCAATTCTCTCCTCCTAATGATTCCACACACTGGCAAGAGTTAAATATTGGAACATAATAAAGTCTCATATTGGAATACCATGGACCGTATTCTTCCCCAGTGCTATTAACTCTTGCAAGTGAGATAGTGGGAGAGAGAAGAGAATACCGCATCAGGGAAAATTTTGAAATGATTAATGGAAAGAGAAACGTCACAGTGAGGAAGCACATCTCAAAAAAAGGCTGTACATGCCAAAGGCAGGATGCTCTTAGGAGGACAAGTTCAAATGAAGAAAGTAAATCTGAAATGAGTGACTGACAAGCATGATGAGCACCAGGACTTGGCACCATTAATGCAAAAATGCTGAACTCTGACTGCTATAATGCATTAAATGTAACTCATGAAGAAGGAAAGAACAGTCACTGCTAGGTAAAGAATATGCAACAGAACAGTGAAGGATGCTTTGAAAAAAAGATGGAGACATACAGTAAACACAGTATAGGTCAATCACATACTAAACAGCAGCTTTCAGAAGTCTAGCAAGGTTTTCCAGGATATGAGAGGAAAAATGAAAATTTAAAATCACTTGTATTTAAAAACTAAACAGCAGAAAAGCCATGCTTGAACAAGATATGGAAAAATCCAGCTCTTATCTCTCCACTGGCAAGCAGAAAGATTCTTGCCCGAGGAACAATGCTCTGGGCTTTATCAAAATAAATGTCTGTTTACCATCAGAAGAAAGATTCTTTACATGATTAATAGTATCAAGCACTGTTGAAACAAGCTATGGGACAGTAATCCTTTCTGCTTCTCCTTCTTTATATTCATCATGTAATATGTGCTGTTCTCATTGTGAATTGGGGTTTGGAAGGTGTTTGACTTCGCCACAAGCATTCAGAGTGCAGTACGTGCAGCATGCATGATTTACACCAAGTGTTTGTACTCCATTGTTTCTCTATTCACACAAGTGAAACACGAAATATTGTACTCCTCTATCATTACTTAAAAATCCATATTTGTCAGCCTCATCCCAGTGGCACAGAAAGTATTACAGAAACAATAATCCCCAACTAAAAGTGATACCTTTCAGCATTACCCCATTACCTCTCCCTGCTATCTGAAAACTTCAAGGGCACGCAAAGTATGTGTAAGGGAGCAAAAGGCAAGTCTCTGATGTGTTAAAGGAGGGGTGACTGGTGAATGCAATACAAAGAGCTGCGTAATTTGCACCACAGACCCTCTGCTGGAAAAAGCAACCCACCACACATTCACAGCTTCTCCCTTCAGGCACTCCAAGCAATGTGCATTTCTAGGAATCACTTGTTATTGACATGAATGCACAAACCTTCTATTTCTTTTCCTTGTCCTTCCTCCCCATCCCCTAGATACTGCTCCTCAGTAAAAATTTTGCTTCTTGAATTTTGTAGACTTACTGCCCTGCAAAAAAACAGGGACTAGTGGTAGTGTCTTTGGTGATACCGCCAAATTAACCCAGCCAGCCACTGGCTACTTAGTGACATCCGAGTGTAGAAGGCCTTGGGCCGCAGGCTGAAGTTGCCCTGTCTTTGCTGTCACTCAGCAGAGAGCTTGCTTAGGAAGACTGATCAAAGGGGGTCTTCAGTCAAGTGTCCCTTGCTCTGGAGTAACAGCAATTCATCATAAATCTGCAACACAGATTAGTAAATCATCCAGAATTAAACAGTGTCAGGTGGCAAACTTCAGAAATGCAGCTCCGGGAGAGAGGATAACACAGGATAGAGTCTTCCTAGAGAGCTACTTGGAGCTAGTATGAGGCACCTATTATGCATCTCAGCTAGCAAGAGGTGGCTGGGGCAGGGTGGTTGCAAGGGATGCAGCTGCCAGGCAATGACATGTAGAAAGCAGAGCGGCATGCCAGCATACTGCAGTGGTGAAAAGGCACACTTGCTGCCTCCTATCTCATCCCAGTGCTCCAGGTTCTCCAGGTTTGTTGCTGTATGTTGAATGCGAAATGAAGAAACAGAACCAGGAAGGAAAAAGCTGCAGAAGGCATTGGAGACAACTCACGTTCCCTCCCCTGTTTGGGCAGCTGTCTTCCAGTTTGGAAAGCTGAAAGGCAGTGCAAGAGACCAGCATCAAAGAGGATCATAGTTCCCATTTCCTTTGTGTGAAGTCTGGCAAATGTTTGTGGTTCTCCTGCTGCCTGTAAAAGCCTCTGTTATGCAGCAAGGCCTTGAAGTGAGGATCTCTGCCTGGTATTTGCAGATCTGTCAAATCCCATGTATTTGACACAAGACAGAGTTGGCACCCCTGACATCCGTCTGCAGCACAGCCTGGACCTAATGCAATTAAAACCTGGCTGCAGGTCCAAGGCCCCGCACCACAGTTAATCACACAACCAGGCTCACAGGGCAGTGCATTACCATCCAAAAACAATGCCATGTCTGCATTTGCACTGCACCTTATACAGGGGTCGTCACCAGGGAAGGCTCCTAAGTATAAAAAAATAATCAGGAGATGTAAGACTGTAAAACAGGTGCAATTGCTGCACGCCAGAGTCCTCTCTGCCTCTTCTTCCAGCAAATGCCTACGTGAAACAACAGTGATGGGAAGTCCTCAGAAATGCCTTACTTTAGAAATGGTGCTCAAGTGTTTGTACCATTAGCTCAGCAGGCTGCCAAGTTCTATTGTTTCTTGCATCTTAGCAGGATACACACAGCTGATCTCTTGAAAGCAATTAATCAGTGTCCTAAATTCCATCCACCAATGAACTCCAGTAAACAGTTTTCTTAAGTGGAAAAAAATTAAATTTTTTTAATTAAGTTTTTCCATCAAAAATCCAGTCCTGCTGATAATGCTCAGGAAGGTATGCAAAAGTAATTACTCACACAATCTGTTTGTCAGACACTTCTGGGGCATCACTCTCTTCTGGGGCATCTAGCTTTCATCTTCCAATTCATTAGCACCTCTGCCCTGCCCACAGTGCCTCAGGAACGGCATGCCCTTGTTCTCCTTCTCTCAGATTAAACACTTCTGTACATTCACAGGTCAAGAATTTGGACACCTTCTCCCTTACCACAACTGCATAAATACATCTACATTTGTTGCCGGTTTGCAGGAGCCTGAGAGTGAGGGAGGAATCCAAGCCACTCACTTCCCTGGTGAGCTTAATTAGCATGTCAGACAAAAAACAGGGAGAAGAAAATTTTACTAAGAGGCTATTTTCAAAATTGCAGCCACCTGCTTGACAGTGAAACTCTATCCTTTGCTCAAACTAGGAGGGACTGCTGGGCTTGGAGCAACTTTCACTTCTTGTCTGCCAAAGGTACAGTACCAGTCAGTTAGTGCCAACTCAAATGTGGAATTGTGTGACTTAAGGGAAAAAACCCAAAGGCAACATGATTACCTACACCACAGTTACATGCCTTCTTAACCTTCAAGGGAGACAGAAATGATCAATAACAACTCTCCCCTTTTATGATGACCGTTTAACTTTCAATATTTGCTACAGCAGATGACAGGCACCTTGGTTTATTATTTTTGTCAGAAAACACTATATTGTATGGTTTACTGTTTATCCAGTGTTGTTCACCGCTGTCAAAATGAAAACAAGTTAAATCATCAGGGCAATCTATTTGCACCTCAACTGGTTTGATTTCACTGCTTGCAATGAAACCACTTTCCCATCAGGGAAATGGTAAGCAGTATCCTCACGCATCCCCCACTGCTCAGCATGTAGATTTTGCAGATTTTTACAGTAACAAGTGACATCACTTCAGCTCATTTCTGAAATAAAACCCATGTCCCCTTCTCTGGGGAGAAACCGCTGCCATAGGAAATCTACTGTAAGAAATCTACAGCCCTTTGGCCATTTCTGACCCCCTTTACATGGAGAAGACTGTATCAAATACCAGTAAGTTAAGCAGCAAGGAATGAGCTCTCACAAATAAATCCAGGGCATACTATCACTCTGGTTATCAATACCTGCACTGAAACAATCCTTCTAACTGAAAGTGCCCACCTATCAGTCTGATTCTGCTTATCTTTCTTAATTCACAAGCATCCCAGATGATCAGAGTGGTGGCACTGTACGGTTGCTGGAGCACGTATTCATCATGCACCGTAACCCACAGAACAGCAGTAGATCCTGCTTATGGAATCATGGCTGTAACACCCCCAGCAATGTCCCTACCCAGTTTCTAAGGCCAAGAAGCCAGGTAGTCAGAGCAATGTTCTCACATAGAGACAAAATTTCCTAGTCGTTGAATATTTCAAAAGAGAGACGCAAAGTAGTTTTGTACAAAAAACATGAGAGGAAAACTGCAATTTATAAGGAGGATTGAAGCATACTGTTTTCCTCAAACCCTTTCTGCCCTTTCCTGAAGAATCCATATACCCTGCTTTGCTAGACCTACACAAAACACCTGAGAGAAGACCAGAAATCCTACCACTGTACTTTTAGTTTTGAACTTGGAATCAAGCTTCTGGACAGAAAATACCAAAACCCTTGATTTCCCTACCTGTTGCTTCTTCTCTAAATTGCTCAGCTGATACTGCTTCTGCTGACAAATCCAAACACTGCCTCCACAAACATACCTTAACACCCTGCATACTGGCCACCATCACGACACCTGGTGCTGCGTTACACCTCAGCAGTGTAAAAGGAGGCAACATGAGGCAACATAACCTACTGCCACCCAGAGAAGACTCCATGTGCCCTCCCATTTCAGAGTCTGGAGTCTGCAGGTTCCTGCAATTAAACCTATTTCTGGAACCATGCAAGTAGAGCCGTTCTAAGGGAAAAACAAGAGGCACCTGACTGGCCAGAGTTCAAAGCCAATTCAAGCAGAAAGCTTTCAACCAGTATCTCTAAGCCAGGCTATTCATTCAATTGCCTGACTTTAGGCACTGGCATTTGAAAATTTGGTCTTAGCTTTTATGAAATATGATCTTTATGAACATCATCAAAACATGATGGAACAGCAAGAGTTAGGGTTGTCACACCGAAGTTTCATCCTGTTTATATTTTACATACTGAAAAAACTCTCTGTTTTTTACTCAAATCCCATTTTCACAATTTCTGTTTAAGGCAGTTTGGCGGTACAATATTCCTTGTCTGTTTTGTTTAAACTTTCAGACTTTCTGGCATTAGAGGAGAATCTGCAAATTTGAGATCCATAAGGTGACTATTAATATATTATTAACGCTGAGTTAATGACTCAGCATTCATCTGCTGCATATATTTCCCTAACCACAGAGACTGAGATTAAATGCTGCTGTTACAAATGCCAGTTTCCTACATAAAATATTCGGTAGATTATGGGTCTGTATGCATCGCTAGATCTGAAATGAGATTAATCCCTTTAGGGTAAAAGTAGAGAAAGGATGAAAATCTCCTGACCTACGTTTTTCTTCTAAACCTGAAAGCAATATTTTTACAGTACCCTTATCTTCCTCTTCCTAAAATATACAGAAAATGCTATAACCTTGAGTGTGTACTTGAATTTTAAAAATACAGCTGGCTTTGCATCTTTGACTAGAGTTACCTTCAGGAAAGTCTGGTTCACTGATTATGATTTTTACTTTCTGGACTTCAAATATGTTCACATCCCACAGCACCTTTGTGACTCTCCAAAGAGGTTTATTTCACAAACTCATAAATCCATCCATGGACAGTCAGCATCAGGGCCATCTTTTGTTTGGTTTCTGCTATGTGATTTTTGCCCTTTCTGTCTATATTTAAACAATTTCCTAAATATTTATGTTTCTCTTTAACATGGATTCACCTTGTTTACTACATGTCACTTCTTTATACATTGAGAAGGTTTTTCACCTTGCCTTTCTTGGATAACTCAGCAGCAGTTATCCAAGAGCCTAATAAGTTTTCAAATTCCCACTTTAAACAACGAAGGATACCTAAGTGCTCAGCAGTCTCATAAGCACAGTTCTGCCACAAGTTGTTGCTATTTAATGAACTGCTGATTAGAGAGTACTCTTTCCTTCTGCCTCTCTCTTTAATAGTCCCTGGATGGCCTTTACATAAAAATTCCTTTCCAGTAATTCAGAGCAGATGGTCAGGCACCACTACCTTGTGAGTGTGCATGTGAGCACACATACACACTTGTATTTGTGTGGAGAGAGATCAAAGATACATAAAAAACCAAAAATTAATGTAAATCAAAGACAGGGAATGCCTTCCACGCAGGCCTCTGACAAGACAACAGTGCTAGAAGAAACAAGATGATTGTTTATAGCTGCATATGGATCTAAACAGCAAAAAATGAACAAAAGCGCTGATGGACATAAGAGAGTGTTTTGGGGCTGCATCATCTGTACCTAGTAAAAGATCCTCTATTCTGATCCCCACTACTTAAGAATTCCCCAGGTGTATCCTCCATCTACAAAAATGAGTGTTCTTTCTTTAATCCTTAACAGTTGGAGTTGCCCTGGTTAGCTTTAACAATTAGAAGAAAAAAAAAAGTTAAGTTTAAAAATTAAAAAGACATTTCATTATAACTGCTCCCCCTCCCATTGAAACATCCCCCTCCCAAGTCTCAAGAGTTCCTCAGGTACTGGTCAAATCTGATTTTTAATATTTTGCAATTCAGTTATTCATCAAAATCAGTGAGATTTGGACCTTTTTTTTAATGAAAGAAAACCACACACTTTCTTCCTAGTAAGTCGGAATTCCTTCCTCTTTTAAAACCTTGAAGTGAAAAAAACCCAATTGTCAGTTTAACACACTGTTTGATTACAGTTTAGAGCAGCTTTATACTAAGAAAAACTTCCAAGGCTCATCAGGAAAGAAAACATTCATTAATATATGTCTGAAATCTGCTCAGCACAATGCCATTTCTGTCATTCAAGAAGTTAAATTCCATTCTCCTCCCTTATCCATTTGAAGTCAGTCATAGCAATTTGTGTAAAATTCAGAAATGTCAAATATAAAGAACCAAAACTACATTTCAGGCAACCTCTCATCAAGTCAGCATCCTTCCAGAGGGTGAGAGGAAAAGTTGCATCAAAACACTGAAACACACAAGTGGTCACCCATGTTGAAAGCAGAAATCTGTCCAGCCCAATACTTGTTCCTCTGACAGTAGATAGGAACAAACATCTGAGGAAGTGTGAAAAAGCCAGGAATAGCATACCATGGTACAGAGCCAGTAGTATCCCTGTCTTGAATAGTTCACAAAACACCTAGTGTAAAACCCTCAAATGAGAGAAAAGCACATGTGCCTCTTGGTTTAATGCAGTATCTATATATAGAAGGGAGTGGGAGTATTAAGACGTAGTAACACTGAGAGATACTACATGCAAAGGATATCCTCCTTCCACCCCAAATAACACAGCTGACTCAATGTCAGTTGAAGTTGTGTCTGAACATTAACTGAATTTTCACTAATGTAATGTTATTATAACATATTGCTACCTTGTAGAAAGAGAAGAGGGAACAAAAAATTTCCACCTACTTGGATTAAAGAGCCTGGATCGAGCAATAAACACTATGCAGCTGATACTGGATTGTTGAGGAAAGACCCAGTAGTATTTGCTTACACAATACACAACACAAAAATCTATTTGGTGATGAGAATTTCCCTACCTTCCCCTATCAAAAATAAGAAAGCACCTGCAAATGCTGATAGGTGTTATGATGAGAGTGATTCACTCAAAGCACTGCCCTGGGACAGCCTATAAAGCATTCCTGAAACAATGTGATTCATATCAAGTACCTCAAAGGGACCATGCTTTAGTCTAAGCTAAAACCTTTATCTACTATGGATAAAAACCAAGCATTGCACAGTGCCATGTGTTCTGCAGCTGAGGGGGGAAAGCAAGGAAACGACTGGGAGAGAGAAACCAAATAGGGGTTGGACTACATGACCTTAAAGGTCCCTTCCAGGTCAAACTATTTTATGGACTCATTGCACAGGCCTAGTACTGCATCTCTGTACAGATTATCGTGTCATGTTTACATGCTAAACCCCAGCACACTCTACCTAGAAAGAAAAGAAGCTTCCTTAGATTTCCTAATAAAGATTTTTTTAGAGCTGGAGATGAAATATTTCATCTATGCATGAAAACAGTACTGCTCAATTTTAATTGCTTAAATACTTCCATTGATAACACTCTTTTCCAGCAAACAGGAGATACAAGAATAAACAGTTACCAGAACAGATACTAAACCTTATTCTTTGCAAACATGTATTTTAAAAAATCAAATACAAACAAATACCACTTTCTAGAGAGCTTACTGCTATGTTGTTGTAATATCAACTGCATCAACACTTTAGAGAGGTGCAAGATGCATCCTACTAGCCAGGCTGCTGCTGATGCAGCGTGTGCAGCAGAACCACCCCCTTCCCAGGTGTCCCAGAGCTGCTCAGCCTCAGAGTGGTAGTAGTTTCCATGCTGATGGATGCTGCAGAGGCCTGTGAGGGCAAAGGTGCTGTCTCCCATTCTCAGCTGTGAATTTGCCATCTCACTGGTGCAACCAGTGGACAGCACTTCATCCACTAAAGTGCATCTGTTGGCAGTATTTGCTTGGGGGCTCAACAAAGAAGAAAACAAGGAGTGGGAAGACTAAACTAGTGGAATGAAATACCTTTATTAACATTCTTATACTGACCTTGATTCAAAAATACTTTGGGCTGATACACATTTTTTCTACCTGTTCCTAAACATTTAAAATACTTTCGTAACAGAGACACAGATTTTCTATTTAAAATGTACCACTAAGATTGCAGAATGAGCACAACCCACCTGCCAGCAAACTTCACCTTTTCTCTTCCTTTATGTCTATTACAACCTTCTGCAGCCACTCATTTAAGGACAGGAGAGTCAACTGGCTCAGAAACATGATGATGTTGTTTTCATAGACCCAAAACTGCAATAAATGCCTTTTGTAACCAATATACATTAAGACAGTGGATTGCTCTGGTCTGCTCAGGATACTTCTGAGAGCTCACCCACAGCAGACACAGTGACTTGAACTGGAACTAAACAGGCAGAGAGATGCTCACCTTTCAACACGAGCCACTCCCATGAGGTACGTGCTTAAAAGCACTTATGTACCTCCATCTGGATCAAGGCAGAAACACTGAGGTGACTGATACATCTAAATCAACGTAAAATTACAAATGCCAGAGGAATGTAATAAATTAGATAAGAAAATAATGACAGAACTCAGAGAGAATACAGTTAGGAAGTAGAAACTGTTGCAAAAAATAATACTTTCAAAACAGACCAAAAAGAAGCCTGGCAAAGCTGAAGTGTTGGGAGCGGGATATTTGTAAGCCATATAATATGAAGTATCCCTTAAAAATATTCCTAAAAAATATGTACTTGGCAACAACAAGACTTTTAAGCTTGAAAATGTGATCAGTCATTTTAAGAATGTTTAATTTTTTTTCTGCAAACATTCTGTGAATTCCAAAATATAGGTCAATTATGAAAAAAAAAAAAAACAACACACAAACCACAACCATAAACCTACAAAAAGAAGGGAAAAATAAAAGCTGTGACTTATTTTTTGGCATTAATACTCCTGCACAGACGCCTCTCAAAAGAATGAAAATAATCCCCAGGATTATTTTTGGTGACATATAAACAGTGATCTTGGCTGCGTTTCTTAATGCTGGGAGACATGAAGTGACAGAACTATGCACAGGGAGACCTCATCTCTAGGTGACAATCTTGCCAAATACCACTTCAAGTATTACTGAGATACTGTGATAAAAAATAATGCAAGAGAGGGAGAATGCAGTTTCTTTTATGACAGCCTTTTCTCTTACACTTGGTGGGTTTTATTAGTATCTTGTACATAGGAAAAAGCATTTTTGATTGTAAGCATCCTCTTGCGTTCTTCACTTAATTCTCCTCTAAAGCAACAGAGAACATTACCACACACATTTACTAGGGTGAGAACAATATTGAGGTGACCTTGGATTTTAAAAAAAAACAACAAACCAACAAGCTTTTTATTATTTTAAACGTCATGATATCCTGACTGTTGTGCTGCTCTTGCTTCTCTCTTTGCACAAGAAAAGTATTTTTCTGTTATATAAACTGTACCAGAGACAGAAGAAATCTGTTTTCTTATTTTGATTTACCAAAAGCGAACATTAATTATTCAGTCCATATAATTAACTCCCAACACAGACTATATTCTACAAGCAGGAAGACTCTCCTTTGGCCAACCAGAGTTAAGCAGTTCCACTTGAGCAACTTACCAAATAATCCAAAAGAATAATTCAAAATGTTTCAGAAGTGGGTATGGGAAGCATGCAAGGTGTCAAAGCCTTCCTTCACTGTACTTATGCTGTGCGCCACTGGGGATGCTCCATCACTGTATGTCCTTTCTTTCCATGTGTTCTTCTCTCATTCCTGCTCACTCCACATGCCATGGACACATTCTCCTTCACTCCTCCCCTCCCTTCAGGTGTGCTCCCATACAACCGACAGCACTTGTCTGTCCTCCCACCATCCCCTTCCTCTGCCCACCTTCAGCCTGGGCAGAGTGAACAAGCTGTGAGCAGGTCACCAGACACAAAGAGAGTCACTAGAACACTCTTGCTAATATAAAACACATTACAAGATTGGTGTATGTTATTCAGCACATATGCAACTGTGAAGATGAGAAGGTTAAACAAAATGCATCAGGAATGATATAGTTATAGCTGATACTAACGTAGGTAGGCAAATTCTATTAGAATAGAGGGTATATATAGTATGTATGCATATGTACAGACAAACACATCATATCACCTTTGGGAATGTTTTCCCCCCTAAATTTTAAACTAATTAAAGTATTAAAACCCACTATATACAGAAATGTAACTAATTTAAAAAAAAAAAAAAGAAAGCATTGTCTGCCCTTCAAATGTTTCCTGAGTTCAGCAAGCTCCAGAAAGCCATGACTGATACTTAGACCTACTCAGAACATATTTTGTCTGCACATTTACATGCAAGGATGCATGAGAAAAAATGAAATTAAATCACAAGACTGACTGGCTCTGCTCTTCCCTCCACCAATTTTATCTAGAACCTCTCCAATAAGGCACATCTATAAATGCCTTTGAGTCTAGGTATACTTTATTCTTCCTGACTTTAGCAGGCAATCTTTCTTCCCATGCCCTGAATTTAGAGCTGTAGAAGCTCACTTTACAACAGTGAGAGGTGACGCTGAATTTGAAGTTTTCAGACCACCTCTGGTTGAGCTTCTTCAAAGATTCTGCAAAGAGCTGTTACTTTTCAGCAGGTATTTGAGAAATATTATTCCTTAATCTGAAGATAAGCAAACTGAAGCATAGACCAGTGTCGTGGGTTTGCAAAGGTCCCCCCTCCCTGGGGCGCTGTAGGTGGTTTGTCCAGGTGAATTTCCGGACCAAAGCCAATCAAAAGTTTCGTTAACGCCTTTTGCCAACTACATCTTTAAGAAAATGGAAGAGTAGGTTGTCGTGCAGATGAAATTGGGAGCCATGTAGGAGAGAGGCAGCAGGCCCCAGGTGGGGGCCAGGCCTCTCTCCTCCCCTGGCCCTGGGCTGGGGGCAAGAGCAGCACTGAAGTCCCCCTGACTGAGACATGAAACAGAGTGAAGAAAAAAAACCTGTGAAGAAGAACTTAGACAGGGCTACTGCAGAAAGAATTCCAGCCAAGGAGATAGCGGAGCCTTCAAGGTCAAACCTGGCAGTGGCAGCAACCGGAGAGAGAAGCCACGAAGGGGAGAGATGGCTCCTTCTCCCCCTCCCTCTCTCTCCTTCCAGCAGGGAAAAGACTGAAATCTAAAATCCCTGCCACCTGTGGAAGATTGTTGGAGAGCAGAGACAACCCCGTCTGCAGCTTGAGGAGCTCATGCCGGAGCAGAGAAGTACATGAAGAAACTGAGATTCCATGGAGACCCAGATGAAACAGAATCTTGAAGTAACTTGTGGCCACAGAGAGAGAGAGAAACCTTACACTAGAGCAAGACGGCCTAGGTAAGGTCTTGGGATCCCAAAGAGGGATCAGTGCTGGTGCAACTGAATTTGTGACCCTAAGGGACAGAAGGGAATGGAAGAACTGTTGCCCTAAGGGTGGACCCACGTTGGAGAGGTCTGTCAAGGACTATTCCCGTGGGAAGGGATCCCACAGGAAACAGGAGTGGACTCAAAATCCATTATCCCCTGTGACCCTGTGGTGAAGACCATGGAAAAGCAAGTGTCCCCTTGTAGTCCACGGGAGACCTTACAGGACCTGGGTAACCCCAGCCTTATCCCAGGAGGGAGGTAGGCCCAGCCCTGAGGTCGACACGGAAGACAGAAAGAGACAGAAAGCGAAACAGTTCCAGCTGCAACGAGTCGGAGTTGTCGTCCCAGAAATAACAGAGAGGAACTTACCAAATGCTGCAGAATTGCTTGGAAGACCTGGAGCTTTAAAAGTGGAAAAAGAAACTACTTCTCCTCTTGGACTGATACAAAGGGGGAAGGGGTGTTTCTGTAAATACATAGTACTTTTGTTTAATTAGAATTGTTGTAGATGTAGTTGTTTAGTTTTTATTTTTCTAACAATAAATCCTAATATTATTTCTCCCCAATCAGATCTCATTGTCTACATAAACCTTCTCTCACCTTAGAGCAATTTGTGGGGGGTGTGGGAAAAATTGTCCCTAGACAAACCCACGACAATCAGAAACATAATTTTTCCAAAGTTATTATATGCACTGGTAGGACCTCAGGTTTCTCCAGCTGCATTTCCAAAATCTAACCCACTTGCAGCACGTATTATATTACCTTCAAGGATGAAGGTAGCTTCGATTTTATTTCTGTTTTTCACAACTGCCCCATACTTGATTTAAATCACTATCTGAAAATGCTTTTGTCTAACATGATATTTAATTTTTTCATTCAGTCTGTGAACACATTTTACACCCCTGCTGTTAATGACACAAAGCCCAAACAGTAATTCTTGCAAAAAGCTGAAACAGTACAAGGGATTTGGAATATGGGTGGCTGAAGAGGAGGGAAAGCACAGAGGACTGACGCAATTCACCACGTGGATCAGATTCAAAATCAGCTCTAGGTCCCTAAACTAAAGGGAAATGTAAACAATGATATGCTGAATGTCAAGATTTAGATGAGATTATGAGAAAATAAATTTGGCACTATGGGTCATCTCTTCGTGGACTAAAACAACAGCTTTTGTTACAGTTCATCAAGAAGACAATCTAGAGGATGGGAGCATAGGTTGTGCTCACAGAAAGCCTGTATGCACCAGGCAACGGATAAATTTCTCACTTCAAGATTTCTATGTTTACACACAAGTTCTCAAAACACAGAAGTCAGAAAAACAGAAAGAAAATTCAACAAATAAATTTTTTAAAATACATTTAAAAAGGCTAGGCAGCAAAAGTAAAATGTTTTATCCCAACACCTTTCTAATCAATGTGTTTATATGAAAGAAAACAAATTTCTTTTTTCTACTAATTTCTTTTCAGGCTTACTGAATAGTCACTATTTCATATAATGCATTACTTTTACTAGTAGAGTGATGTAAAAGATTTTTTTCCTATATCCTCATAATTTATATCTCTTCCAGAAAACATATACGTTACTAGCCCTAATGTTTGAGTGAAGCCCTAGATGAAATCAGAAAACTACTGTTTTCCTTTATTTATCTCTCATCATCGACATCTTCTCCTTCTAACTGACATGAGGCTTTCAAGTATTACCCTTCAGGAAACTACCCAAACCTATCTGAAACATTTGCATAGCATATAGCTTCAACTTAAACAATCATAACACTGTTGCTAATTCAATTTTCATTAAACACATTTGCTGATTTTGTTCAAAGGCTATAAAGGAAAATTATAACTACATTTGCTCTCAAAACTGGTCCTTGACAAGTTTTGTTAGAAACTTTCACTACCAAGCACTTTCTTCAAACAAATTTCTTACCCATCTGATTCCCATATTAATTTCCATCCTCTCCCATGAATCTCCATTTCAAATACTTTAACGAAGTCAGCAAAGATAAGCACTGCTACACTTTTCTCCAGAGAAAACTCCTTATTCTCAAAGAAATCTATAAGTAGTTTGGAAGAATCTTCCAAATGCCACTTTTTGCTTGGCTCTGTGTCTTTAATCAAACTTCCCTTCAAAAGTGAATCAAGAACCTCACATTTGCTGAGGAACACATGCACCCACGTGGTGCAGCCACAATGGGTCTGGAGAAACTATGCCAAGAGGGCTTCTACCTGTGCCTGACAGCCACTGCCACACACACAAGACAGTGGATGCATAAAGACCAAGCGATGCAGAAGGCCTAGAGGGTTTTGGGCTGTAAAGGAGGAGAAACATGCAATAACAGCAAGTGATGGAGCAGATCCCATGAAGAATATTATCTTTGCTCTTTAGTAGAATCAGGGAACACCTCCTAATTTATCTAATTTCTTTTCTGTGGTTTTGCTTCTGTAAAAATTACAGAGCAGTTGTCAAACTACTGGTGTAGTTCCCTTGCTTATGTCAGCGATGCATTCAATAAGCTTCATTTGAATGGAATGATTTCCATATCAATAGAGAGCAAGCACAACACTACTCCATACTCTCAGTCAGAGTAGCAGCGGCATGGAAAAGCTCTTCCTTTAGCACCTGGATAAACAGCAAAACTATCTTTGATGTTTTCCTTTGAAGTCCAGGCAGAATTAGCTTTTTAGTATCATTTGGAGTAACTCATTCACTTTGGATGCCAACTAGGATACTCTGACCTTTTCGGGTTTTTAATCTTTCTGCTGTCAAGGAAGAGAGAGCTCCCCTGCTAACTCCTCCTGCAGTAATGATTATTATCTTAAGGACTCTGCATCTATCTTTAACTTGCTGACCCTCCTTTAAAAGATTTAAAAGAATCCTCCTATATCCATGCATTAGAACGCAGTCTAACCTAAGACCAAACAGACAGAACAAAATCTTCCCAATAGTCAGACCTCAAAAGCATGAGACGAGGTCCCTGAGCACAGTGCTGATGGCACATCCAAAAACTCCATGCTGTGGCACCCCACTTCTCAAGTCCAAACAGTAAAAGGAGACCAATTAATCTACACTTGCTATTCTGATATGTTAAAGAGGGATTTAGGATCCTACAAATTGCATTTACATCCATGGCCCCTCCTGTTCTCCCAGTGTGCAGAGAAATCAATCACTGATGTGGGAGTTCAAAGATCTGTTGACATTTCTTCAGGGGTGACCACCCGTATGCCATGCACATGTTCAGTCAACATTTGCACATAACTAGTTAAAACACCAGCAGTCATAAAGATCAGCAGTTCCACAAGAAAACTGATCACTGCAGAGGTAAAGGAACAATTTCCTCTGATCCAAAGAGACCCTCGCTCCCCACATGCCCACAGATACACTGTCCTGTACAAACAGGGCCAGAAATGATGTCGGTGAAGGCGACAAGGTGAGTCATGGGAAGCTGTTCTTTGCCGCAGATGGCAAGGGCTCCCATCCACCCTCAAACCGGGACCAGATCATTACTGCAACTGTGTGTTCTACTTTGGCAGAAAGATTCCTTTAAAGACTGGCATTTCTTCAGCTGCAGAAAGACCAAAAACCCCTGCTCCTCTTTTCCTCACACAATAGTTGATAGCGAACTGGATTAGAGAAAGACAATAATCCCAGGAAACATAGGATTTCTCACTCATAAGGGACAAGTATTGTAACTTCTTTCATAAAGCACTTATGAGCCTCTGTAGTAAAGTCTTCTTAGAAAGTGAACAAAATCATTTTCTCTCGACAGTGAAGAAATACTATTACCCTTCACACCTAAGATATTCCTCCTGCTCCGTGGGATTAATTTCAGTGTATTTCAAATTAAAACCCCTGGCTTTACAAACAGCTGGCACCTAGAAAAACAGAAAATGTGGGGGAAACAAACCTGTGGATTTCGCTAACTAAAAGAAAGAAGAATGCCCCAAACTACTGCTTTGCTCTTGGTGTTTTAACTTCTAACATTTAGGTTTGTTTGGGAGAAGAGGCATGAGTGCTAATCACATTTAGTTTGTTTTTTAACTTC
This sequence comes from Pseudotriccus pelzelni, assembly GCA_035584735.1. Taxonomy (NCBI): domain Eukaryota; kingdom Metazoa; phylum Chordata; class Aves; order Passeriformes; family Tyrannidae; genus Pseudotriccus; species Pseudotriccus pelzelni. The sequence continues at coordinate 28,086,812 of JAWMRA010000161.1, forward strand.
AAAAAGATCCAACAATACATCTTACTGAAATTAAGCAAGAGCTTCTGTTAGAAGCACTCATGGAGCCACTTTTCATCATTTACCAGCAGTCCTGGCTATCCAGGGATGTCCCAGTTGATTGGAAGTTAGCCAATGTAACGCCCATCTACATGAAGCGCCAGAAAGAGGATCTGGGGAACTACAGAACTATCAGCCTGACTTTGGTGCCAGGGAAGGTCATGGAGCAGATCATTTTGCATGCCACCGCACTGATCCTTGTGGGTCTCTTCCAACTCAGAAGATTCTATGATTCTGTGATTCAGTGTACAGGACAATGTACCGGGGCTCAGGCCCAGCAAGCACGAGTTTATGAAAGGCAGGTCCTGCTTCATAAAACCTGAGGGTGTCCCTGATTAGAAATGTCACTAAAACAAGAAATACAGCTTCAAGTAATATAGGAAAGTATAACCAGAGCTCTAGGACATTTACATCTAAAATGAATGCAAAGAGTCATAGAGTTGCTAAGAATCTCCACTGGGTAGAAACATGAGATAACAAACCATGTTGGGCAGACTCCTGCACAATGCCTAAAAATAACTCAGAGAGAGAGAACACTGGAACCAGCATCCCTCCTTTGGAGAACGGTGATATTTAAGCCATGAAATATGAAAAATTAGTATCTTTACAAAATGACCGTTTTCAGTAAACTATTTATTCTTGGCAACTCTGAAAATCAAATTGCCCCGGCATATGACTAATTTCTGCAGTACCTCTAAGAATGACCCAGACTTCACTGCCTTGTTGTCCACACATGCCTGAGGAACTGCTGCTGCTGTTACATCCCACAGACAGGACTGTGAGAACAACTGATTCTGAAGTGAGAATGGAGCCCAGTTTCTAGTCTCTGAGCTGTGAAAGTCAGAAGCAGAGGCCAAGTTACAAGTAGCACTTCGAACACACTGCCACTGTATTAACATGCTACTCTTTTTATTGTGCCTAAGTAATGACTCTCACAGGTGGTGCAAGAGCAGCAGTGGACAGAGCACCAACTACAGACATTTTCCAGGGGACACAAATATGTACTGCCATCTTCCATACAGCTCTGAGTCAGCTCCAAACCAAAAGGTTCAAAAACCTGAAAGGTTCCCAAATGTCAAGAGGAATGGTTGGATACCTTGAGGCTAAATATCTAGGCAGCTCTAGAGTTCTTCCTTCCAGAATGAAGGGGCACACACATCTCATGAAAACTTGAACATACCATAAACCAGAGGGCTACAAGGACTTTCAGAAGCAAGAGCCTCACATAATCATCTGTGCTAATCCCAAAGTTCACTATGGTCCTACTTGCCCCTCTCACCCTAGCAGGAAATAGAGCTGCAAATCTGGTTCAGGACAAAGAACTTGGTGTACAGAAGAGCAAAGCCAAGGGCTGTGGACTGCATCAGAAAAAATGCTTTTGGACAGGAATCTTCTACGTCGTGCAGACTCCTACCTTGCCGTTAAGAGTATTTTTACAAAAGGTCACAGGTTTGTCTCAGTTCAGTGTCCAGGAGGATATTTCATTTCAGACCTCAAAATTTTACTCAAAAAACAGTCAAAAGCAACACATCTTCATGAAAACCTCATTTTCAATGAACCAGCATTTTTAACAAAACTCTTTTCCCTATCTCTAAGATAAACCCTTGTAGAAACATGCATGATTTCTCACATATCTCAGGCCCTTTACCATATAAGGCAGATTCAAAATTTGTCATCAAATCACCTTCTTAGTCTGGTCCAACATTTTCTGACTACATTGGAATAGGATCTTTGAAAACAATGAAAGTCACTATTACAGAGGGAGAAACAGCAATTTATTATATTAGCATTCTTAGTCAACATCAAATTATAAAATTAAACAAAGATTGCCCTTGGAAGTGAACCTTCAAAAGTTCAAAATTTTCATCTCAATGATATGCTCTAGGGCTGGTCCACTCCTACACATTTTATGTACATGGTAGAAAAATGTGGGCACACACAAGCAGTTAAATGATCATTCGTACAATTAGCTATAAGCTAACAAACATGACAATGTTTTCCATGTCTACTAATTGCTAAATGCAATTTGGTTTTGATTACTGATTGGACACTACATAGGAATGTTGAAGTCAAGATTGGCTGTTCCCCTGATAAGACATTATGTCTGACAAAAGCCTTCCTGGCCAATTTCTCTTGTCTTGTTCAAGGGTATATAGATGATCTCATCTGATTTCTCTCTCTATTTCAGGTACAAAAATTCTAAAATTATAAATACTCAGGCCAGAAGTTGTAGCTTTATACCCCTGGACTCCTTCATCTGGTTTTCACTGAGTTTCTCCACAAAACAACAGGGCAGGAATTACATTACTTCAACTTTTTCGTTGAAGGATGCCAACCTTGTAAAACACAAACTGCTGTGGGAAAAGTGAAATACAGAAAGGATGTAATTAACTGAATACAAAATGAATTGCACACATTTTGCCAAAACTTCCAACAGCTCTTAACTGAAACTAAACAGAGGTTCTCAACCAAATACAAAGATTCCATAACAACTGGTATGTATTTTTAAGGACACAAAACCAGAAGAAACCTCATTAATCTATTCATTCAGTTCTGTGCTTTTACAGACTATCTTTTTTAAGGGAAGTTACAAACTCCATGCTCCTCCTGCCTGAAAGCTCTTGAGGAGCAAAAGCCTAGCCCAAAGTTTCTTATAGACATCAATTTCGAGATAGCCACACTTTGTACGAAATGGAAAGGTTCTTCTCTCTGTGCATTTACCAGCTTTCAGCAACATGAACTTCCCAGTACTCTGACCCTTGCCTTTCCTGCAAGGCCTCTTCTGCAACACTTCCAACTTTAATTACTTTTCTTGAAAATGTGAGCTTTTAAAAATGAGGCCTTGGGCCTGGCAATCTTGTGTTACATTTTCAGTCCTTAACTAGGATTGTGGTGTGATCACACTTTCATCTGCTTTGTTATGTTGCATTAGTCCTTTGTGACTTCTTTTATGATTACTACACTCTGATCCTCTTCAAGGCATGTACTTCTACAGATGAAAGAAAAAATTAACGGTTTTGACTCAACATGCACCAGCTTGCACCTTAGACCAGTCAGTTCTATAGATTTACTAGGGCTTTTTCACTGCTTTAATCCTCAAGGTCATCCAGTTCTTGTCAGAGCATCCTTCAGTGCTTTCCCATACTGATTAGAGCTATTAGAATTGCACTGTCTGAGCATACTGTACTCAAGTAATCAAGGAAAACACACAAAAAAAATGCTCTTTAGAAACTATCTCTAGTATTTTAGTTAGTAATTTTTTCCATGTTTATTTACTTGCAAATATTGTTGCGCTTGAGCAGTAGAATACCCAAAGGAAACAGAGTGCAGTTCTGCAGCCACAGCAGAGCAGAGCAGAAACACTGGAACTGTACTGTCTGGGAATTTTCTTTCTGGAGTAGACATGCAGAAAAGCAGACACTGGATAAGAAGGGTGGAAAGGCTTGCTGGAACAAACAGATTTAATCTTTCCATTAAAAAAAAAAAATATATATCTGAAAGTATAGATTAATTTCCATTGATCAATATTATTGTTGTATCTGCCTTCAAACAGGAACCACAATGATTTAGGATCAATATCTAGTCAGGTCATTTAGGTTCTCTGCAATTTCTGTAAGTACACTTGGTAAGGTCTCCTGGGAACGCTATTTTGAAACTTCCTATTGTAATCTCCACATCTCCCTCTGCAGCGTGTATCAGAATTTGGTCTGCTCTGAGAGGTCATCCAATTAAATCCAAAAAGTGTGCAATTTATGTCAAAAGGAATCTCTTCCTCTTTTACTTCCTTCAAATCTAAGATGTTCACAACATGACAACCAAACCAAAGTAGCAAAACAGACCAAACTATTTACTATTTAATCTTATTTATTTGTATTAATTTTATTATTATTAATTATTAAATAACGTTTTAAAAATTTATTTAGTCTTGTCTAATTGGGCAACAGAAATCACTGAAACCAGGAATGGAAATGCGGGGTTGTGAGTGTGCAATAATAACAGTTAATATGTTGCAGACATCAAGTGAGCTTCTGCTAAAACAATGCAGTTTTGGCAAAACAAATTTATTACAGATTTGTCAGACCTGGAATATACCTGTCTACAACAAAAGTTTCAAGCCAGAGACTGGTCAGGCTGTACATGCAGTAAACTAACCATGTGTATTTGTCACTGCTGGAAACATCCTTTTCTTGGTTATTTATTTTCATAAAGATGTTATAAGGGGTTTGTTTGTTTGTTTCCTTGTTTGTGTAGGGTTTTTAAGGTTCCTGCTGCAGCTGGGCAGAGATGCAGCTTGGCAGAAGGGGAAGCTTATAGGCAGAAGTTTATAGCTTTTAGAGGATCCCCTGGGTTTGCTGATGGGGAACTGGTAACATTCAGTCTACTGTGACCCTACTACAAATGCCAAACTCAGAGTGGAGTAAACTCCCTACTACTTTCAATGTGATAACACACATGAAGAGAGGCAGGAATTATGGTGTCCTCCATGGTGTGGCTTTATTACTTGCATGTACAGCCATACTATAGACAATAACTCACACCTAAAATATTATTTTAAATAGCTAGTACTGTTTAACCGACTGCACACATACTGTTTGAGTGAGGCATATTCCGTCTTGTCAAGTCTAGCCCTGCACACACACTGCACAGTTTGTTAACTAATATAGAGACAAAACCTCGCCAGAGGCCAAATCATCTCTGAAGAACTTAGCATGACAAGCAGTTATTTGTTTCACTGACTAAAAAGTAAGAAACAAAAAGCCTGCAATAAAATGCATTGTCCCTCTTTTCTTAAGCACCCTGTTTCTACAGAGTAATTACAAATAGAGCTAAATGAACTCTGTAGTATTCCAGTCATGAGATGCTTGCAGTTGCATCCCAAGGATTGAGCCTGCAAGGTCTGCAGATGAAAACTTCCTTGGAAGCTCAATTTCCTAATGCTATTGCCACATGAACTTATTGCCTCCCAAGCTGAACCCTGACTTGGCCAGAGTTTTAATGTAGAAATGCTTAAGACTTCTCTAGCAAACTTCCCATGGCAGGGTAGAATTTAGAGTTTAAAATCAGAGGATCTTGGGGTAACAATGACTAAAATCTCAAAACATAATTTTTAAATCAATTGAAGACAACTAAAGAAAGATGGATCACAAACGCAGTAAATGAAAAATTTGCACAAAATGTTTCCCCAAACCTTGAAATGCTCAAAAGCAATTCCTTGCTTCTGTGCTCAGCTGCAGTTAACTCAGCAACAGTTGACAAATTCTGTGTAGTCAGTTTGTTTTTTCAAAGCAAATGAAAAAATTGCCTTTTTCTTTATTCAGTCTTACTTATTCTTAGCAGCCTTATAAATCCTTCAGAGAGTACAAGCAGGACATGATTTGATTATACACTGGAGTACAAAAGGGGAGATGTAGGGCTTCTTTCTTTCCTGGTCTAGTTTCTCACCGAACTCTAACAGAGAAATTGATGCTTTCGCTACACCTCTACCTTGTGGGCTTTGCATAAACACATGCACTGCTCTCACCTCTGTCAAAGTGCAAGGCAAGCATACACAAACACTGCAGTCACAGGCTATCTCTACAATTGTTACACAGCTTCAAAAAACAAGCATTGATTAGAGTAGAAAAATAAAAAATAACTGTTACTAAACAATATGAGAATATATTTCTCCAACTGGAAACTAACAAACAGGTTAGAATAAAACTCACAACAAAATCCACGATTCAGAGCACACGGGAGAGCTCAATCTGCCACCAAACCAGCCTAAAAATACAAAAACACTTCAGAATTAGAAAATAGCAGAAAAGATTAGATAAAAAGGTCACCCCTAGAAAGCATGCACCTGTGCAGGTCTCAGTAAAAGCAGAAAGGAGAAGTTAGCAACTAATGGACCTGCAGGCACCAGAGCTCACAGGGACTTATGTGATCATGATGAATAGTTGCACACAAGCTACTAACCCACGCCTGACATCCTCTGCTGCATGACAATGGCAGTAGCTGCCAGGAGCTCATTACCTTCCCGTAACAGTTAGCTCATGCCCACAGTGGAAGGACATTAATTCTGAACTGAAAAATAAAGTGTTTCCAAGCAGACATGTCATTCCACAGCAGACGATTTCCTGCCCAAAAGGCACAAGCCCACATTAATTTCACGGTGCAGCTAGGAAAATGTGCTCGGACTGGCTGCAGGCACCAGGTAGGCAGGCAGGCAGAAACCTTCAGGAATTCACAGTACAGATCACACCACCTCCATCACTGTGGCATAACCAACAGAGGATGTTTCTATGTTACTCTCACTCTTCTATCTACTCTTAACAACAAACTCGTTAAACTTGAATAGTCATATTTTTAAAAACATAGAGGAGACACCTAACATGGAGTCTTTAAAATTGCTAAAGACAAATACTAAAAAATAGATGCTCAATTGTCATATATGTTTTAGAAGAATGTCCTTTGAAGGTTCCTAAGTAATCCTAAAACTCCAACCCAATATGCAATCTTTCATGTATTTTAAGCACTGCTATATGCAAGGTCAGAACTACTTAAGGTTTATCAATGCTCATACTGCCTTATGAAGCATCCCTATAGTATTGCACTGGTCTCAAATAAGCCTGCACCATTCCAGACTCAAAATTTGTACTCATATGTCTGCTGTTGCCACTTCCATATCTGAGGAGGGGTTTTTTAAATTTATTTTTTTTGCTGAGCATTGAAGGTCCTGGACAGAAAGCACTGGAACTCCTCCACCTTACATTGGGAATGGTTCTTTCCTGTTATCTAGTCAGTCATGCAGGTATTGCAGAAAATACTGTCATTTCTAAGTAATCTCCCAGAAGATGGAGGTGATGCCTCTTATTTCTGCAACATGGATAGTCACTAATGAAAACATGCTTCTGTTACTGGCAGTGATTCAATGCTGACCGAGGTGAGGGTGAAGAACTCCTCTGTGAGAACTTTCACAGGAACTTTTCTTTGAACCCTGGCAATGAGCCGTCACTTCCAGATTCAGCGAAATGGCACTGATAGGAAGTGCAGCAGATCTGGCACATAAGCTAAATCCCTAGACACTTCTAGGGCACTCAGCAGGTGCTGCTGAGACCGCTCTGACTGTATCCATCAATGGCAGCATCCGCATGCCAAACTCCTCCAAAACACTCCCCTTCAGGGTGGCTTTGCTGTTTTCCACGAAAGGATTACATAATCAACAGAGAGATAATAAATTCACAGTGACAATTTTAACTTTATTAAAAACTCTTTCAAGATCTCATAAATTGCCTAATGAACCAGTGGGAAGAAACGATTACCTGAGAAATGTTATCCTCCAAAACAGCATTTGAAAAGGCCCATTTATTAACAAGCTTTATGCAGCCCCACTTCTCCTGTCCTCTTCCTGTGTTTAATCTCCTGAGGATGGAATGATTTAGTCTAATTTAGGAATTAATGTAAGAAATTAATTTTGTAAAATACACTTGCCTATCATACTCAGGTGGTCAAATCAGCTCATCTCACAGGCCTTTCTAGTTTTAAAGTGCAAGAAATTATCTACTGAAATTACTACAAAAATATTCCAAACTTTTGAACACGTCAGTAAATAACTTAGATTGCCATTGTATTTAAAATGACTGTAGATGGTAAAAACATAGAAAATGTCAATACAAAGTTATCCTCTGCTTAATACAATTAATTCTTTTGAGGATTTCTTTGCTTGGCTTTGCAGGATCAGAAATAAAATGTGTAGTATGCTGTAGAATGCACTAGTTCAAATAACATCACTGTGGTTTTAAGGATAAGCTTAATTTGAAAAGGACAGTCATTTTCAACCTGGTGAGAGTCAGAAGGTAAGGATACACTCTTTTCCTGCACAGAAAAATATCTTCTCACTTTTCAGGCAGTCCTGTTTTACAAATTACTTGCTTATGTCTTGATACATTACCATTCTAACTGGGTTGGTGGTATAGAAATGGATGATAAATTGTTACTCTAAGGAGACAAAAGCCTTCTACAGGATCTAGTAGAGTCTCATTTCAGTAAGTCACATTAAAAAAAATTTTAAAAAAGTAGCTAAGAAATTATGGGGTGCACAGGATTTGGGGAGGAATAAAATGCCAGAAGGGAAAGAAAATTCTACAACTGACCAAATGTTTCCTCTCTGGTGCTATGACTGAGTGCAAATGCAAAGAAGAAGTACTTGACACTATTTAACAAGAACTACAAGCTTCAGAGTGGCTGTGTGGTGCCCAAGAAGGAGCTGGAAGTGTGTTCTACAAAAAGCTCCCAATGCAGGCACCAGTGACTGAAACCACTGACACTGGTAAAAGATCTAGACTGGAGAAAGAAATTCACAGGGAATGGAATTACTGAAAACGATGTGCAAAAGCTCCCCGTAGATGAAACTCAAAATTCGAAATTTCAGAATTTGGTCAAAACAAAACAAATACCACTATCCTGACCCATTTTTTCCTCTGACTTTTCCCCTTTCAGGATGGGAGAAGAACCTAAACAGAGAAGTTTGATAACTAGTCCATTTTAGAGATACTCTCTGCTTACTTCAACAATGAAAATAGTTTGCTTTCATAGACCTGAGGCAAATTAGATTCAATTAGTGATCAGTTCTGTCCCTTAATGCTTCCTACTCTATGATGGATATCTACATATGAGAGAATACATTCCTACAGCAGAGCTTTGCACAGTATTTGAGGAAGTAAAAAATTTGCAATTCTTGAAGATCAAAAGCCCATTGTGCTATTGGCATTATTGCCCCTGTTAAAAATAATCTCCAAAATGAGGATAACTTTAACATTCTGTGTCATCTCTGTTGCTAAGAAAAAAAATGAAACTCAGAATTAAAAAACAAAACAAAATAGAAAACAAAAACAATCAAACAAAAAACCAACTGACCAAACAAAAAAGCGAAAAACAAAAAAACAAAACCAAACCAAAACAAACAAAAAAACCCCCCACACCAAATGGGGTTAGCCAGACATTAAGCATCACTGTGCAATTCCCACATTTTCTGTTTCACTTCAGCAAGCAAAGTATTAAGGACACTCTTCACTGATGTTAATGAATTACACCTGTAATTGCATCAGCTATGATAAACTGTTCATAATTAGTTGATGCAGGATGAAAGCATTCCAAGGATATTCAAAATCAAAAATAACCTGTGGGAGATGCAAAAATATGCTGATTATTCTTAAAAAAGAGTAGCCCTCCTTCTCTCAATTTGTACTGGACTTTTGAGCACTCCTGAGACAAGTCCCATCAGGTACACTGAAAGCCAGAGCTTACTCACCAGTAGAAATCTTCCCCAATTCTCCAAATAAAAGCATCAGAGGATTTCAAGTTAGAAACACCAGTGAGGAATAACAGCATTTCTCCCCACCACTCTTGCTCTGTCAGCAAGACGAGAACAGAAGAGGCTCAAATTTAGCAAAACATTATATAGGTTGATACAAACTATGGTACCGCCTAAGAGGAAGTTATACATCTTACTTCACTCCACAGAAAGTGGTGTTGCAGGATCATATTCTTAAATTAATGTGGCTCTAGAGAGCAAGGAGTTCTCATCCAACCTCATGCACCAGTCCTCCTTGAATGATTCTCCTGTATTCCCAGTAGCCACCGGCTCATTTATCAAACCAGGAGGATGATAAATGGGGATGTATATACCTGGATGGCAGAAAGGGATAGGTATCACCAAAAAGGTCACCTCTGCCCACATCTGTTGAAATGCAGCTTGAACTGTAAAAGCAGAAGGTATAATTTCTAAGAGCATAATGTATTGCTGTTTCTGCAAGTGAAAAATCTTTGCTACTCCACCGATCCCATTACCAAACATCTTAAACTGACGCTGTGCACCACTCATAATGTTCCCTTTTTGAGGATGATACTCTGCCTACCCATGTGGACACATGCTGTATCTAAAATACCACCATACATCAGCTCCATTTTGCCAGCTGTTCTTGACAAGCATTGCAGATTTTAGTATGGTGAATAAGGAACTATACAAAAAGGACAGCAAATTTTTTAAAAATGAGAAACTGAGCATTTTCCCAGTAGAAGTGCAAATATAATTTTTTGTACTATAACTTACTGAAAATTAATATTACACATTTTTCCCTAGGTTAGGAAGAATCAGTTTCATATTCAGGCAAGGTACAAACTTTAAAAGATATGACCTGTAAGAAAAGTTCTTGAACTTTTAAAATGTGTATTTTATTAATTAACTCGCCTGCCCTCACAGTGGAACCTAAGACAAATGCAAAGAAAAAGCAATATAAGCACTTTAAAAACGCATAAAAATCTTTGCAGTTTACCTTCTTGCCGCTTTCCATATGAAGTGAATAATCTTCACAGAGCTGGAATACAATCACAATCAACAGGTTTTGTAATTATCAAGTGTCTTAGCTTCACGGTACAGTTAATCACCTGCAAACACGATTCACTTACACTGCCTAACATCCTCCTCCACTGTGAACATTATCCCATAATTAAGCAAGATGAAAGTAAACAATGTCATAGGAACATAAATATCATTCCAAGCAGTGCAGCCTTAAAAAAAGAAAAATGACTGAAAGAAAATCCAAAACATGTCATCCCACACATTCAAAGATGGCAGCACAATCAAGTTAGGTATCTAGAGAAAAAGTATTCAAAGTGTAAAATGCCAGCTGGCAAACCTACAGTATTCATAGTGCAAGATGGATTACAGATTTAAAAAAAAAAGGAAGAAGAAAGAAATCATCTATAACGTGTGTCTGCTGTAGACACAGTTTTGGGCCTTTCCAAGCTTAACCACTGCAATATCTTCTCCCTGTAATTGCTTGGATTAACAATACAGAAATGCAAGTGCTCAATCTCTGTTCATTTTGAATTCTGAGCATGCCATTACTTATTAATCCCTCTATATTTGTTTTATGAAGTGCTTCTGTTAATGATCCTATGCTATATCAGGAATGACAGTGCATAAGGAAAATGAAGACATAAAAGCTCACTTATAAAAATAGCTCAAAACTTTACAGAATTACATATCCATGTATTTACTGAAATGAGTGACCTTCATAAAGGAAGGCAATCGTTTAAAGTTATAAAGATACCCAGCAGCTCTCAGTATATAATATGAATGTCCATTTTTGATCTGAGGGTTCATTAGCTGAAACAATGGAGTGACTTAGACTGCGTCAATCTAGAGCTCAGTGCACTTAATAACTCTAAGATTGGACTGGCACACCAAAATTACATAGGAAACCACCAGGCAACTGGGTGGTCATAAAGATGACCTACAGTTAAGCTCAGGACAGCCAGACACATTCACGTCTTCATATTTCTGGCACAGAGAAATTAATAGCCAATGCCACAACTTCTGTTTTAAAGACTGAGCTGTCATTTGTGCAACCTTCACCCAAGCCATTGTGCAGAGAGAATAACGCACCTCAACATGAAAAAAGAACCCGCGCTGTCTGCCAGCCTGACATGATCTTCCGGTACACCAAAGAGATGCTACCTTTAGAAGCAAAACTTTGGAGAGGCCCCACATGAAATACTTTTTATTCAGGCCACTCCTGTTAAAAAAAAAAAGTATCTAAACTAGAAAAGATGCAGAGAAAGGATTTGAGAATAATCAGAAAAGCGAAGAGCACAATTTTACCAGAGATTACAAGCTTGACTTGTTTAGTCCCCTGGACTGAAAGCCAGGAAAAGCCAGGATTGCTCTTCCAGCATAACCACTGGGGAGGGAGGAAGCATGATTAAGTCGAAGTCCAATAACAATGGAGTAAATGGATGTAAATTTACCCATTAAGAAGCTTAGCCTGGAGATGAGAAGAGGATTTCTAAATAGGCTTAAACTTGAGATTGATTACTTTAAGAAAGGCGTTATATGAGATGCAAAACCAGGGACTGAAGTCAAAAGCCCTCACAGTCTTACTTTGCAGACTTCAAGCAGTTCACTTTCTCTCTTCACTGGGTTAAGAAAGAGGCAGATGGGCATCCTCAGGGCTCCTACCTCCTCTAGGCACACTCTGCTCACCCCCACAGTCCAGGCTGTCAAGGGCCCCAGTCAACACCTGAAGCCCAGCTCCTGACTTCTACCTTCTGTCCAGCTCCTGAGGAATCAGGAGGGCAGCCTGCACTGCCATCTAAACCACCCAAGGCTCTGAATTCTTGAGTTCCTCAATAGCTGGAGAAATGTTCAACATTAGCACAGCACACTACAGTCTGAAGCACCACCAGGAAAACCTACACCTTCACGCTTTGCTTCAGATTTCTTGCAGACTGGATGCTCCAAGGGATTTTACAGACTGTACACATTTTCAAGTTTTGTGGGGAAGCATAAAGGAATAATAATTAAAAAAAAAGAATCTGAAAATTCAGAGCACAGTTCTGCAACAAAGGATGAACTCTGTATCACAAAGTCAGCCCAAAACCATAGAATGACTTCCATTCTACTTTCTTTTTCCTGTAAAATGGCACAGCTTGGATAATTCAACTTCATTAACTGGATGGCTGTACAAAATTCGGCAATATTTGTCATCCCCCTGTATCCAAGACCAAGCATGTAGCAGCAGGTGCTACACGCAGAATGCTATTTCACTGTTATTATTACAAACAGGACTAGATAACTACTTGAGTTTAAGGAAGAAATAAAATTAAAGAAAACAGAGACCATGAATGTTTCTGGCAAAGCACCACCACTCTTCACGGTCAGCGCTTGGGTACTGAACACTGCCTAAACAAGCCGGGGTTAATGTATACCACCCTCCACTGTTTCGCTCAGACCCGGGGGGGCTGGGATTGCTGTGTAACAACACCAAATCAGTCCTGAGTCCTATTAGTAAACAGCCTAACAAACCCCTAAAGGAGAAATAGTTTCCAATTATGATAGGGATCTTCACAGGTGGTGTGCAAGGGTTAGCAGTGCCAGCAGCAATGCAGGGAAAACTACGGGAAGAGCCTCCATCTGAACTTAAAACTGCCATAGCTGAAATATTAAACTGTGGACTACAGCATCTAATAAAGGTGGGGACAGCAGCACAAAAAAAAGAGAGCAGCAGGAGTCTGGCCCAGGGCTTTCACATATCATTCAGGCCACGCAAGTCCTAGGATATAGTCAGTCCAGGGGATGTAGTTTCCCCATACAGCACACTGGAATGATACTTGCTGTGAGATGCTACAGAAGTTTAAAAAAAAAATCTCTCTTAAAATCTCACTGGAGAGCATTTGCCCCTTATAGCTGTATTATTACACTCAAATTTTTGAACAGAAAAGCATATCAGTTACTACTTATTAAACAAAACTGTCCTCAGTCCTTTACCCAAGCCCCAAAACAAAATCTGGTCCTTTCTGCAGGAGCTGACCCACTTCCTCTGACTCCCAGAGAGCTGTTCAGGAATGTGTGCCAAGCAAGGGGTACAAGTGGCTGAAGAGCCATACCACAGATGCTCTCTAACAAGAGCAGTGTGTCACAGTGAGACACAGGGAGAACAGCTGTGACTCATTTAATTGTCTACTGAACATGAAATGAGTTTGTTTCCACCTGTGATAAACTGTGCTACCACTTGTGATATATATTTAAGACATTGCTGCTACTGTGTCTTCTAACACCATGTTAAAAATTAAAGGTTAAGCGGCAGTGAGTTCTCCAGTTTCTGCTGCATGAGATACTGACACAGTTTTGGCTGCCCTGGTCTCATTTCTAGACTCAATGCCTGCAAAAACAACAGAGGGCCAAGTGTTGGTCCTTTAGTTGTCAAAATGTCCCACAGACATTGGCATCAAAGGCTTGTTCATTCCTCATTGTGAATTCCCAGCTGGCACACAGTGAGGAATGTGATATTCCAATTATTAGGAAAAGAAGTATTTTAGTAGTTACTCAGAATATGCACTATTTTTCTAGCACCAGGTCATGAGACCTAACAGACTGACCTTATCCAATCTTGCAGTCCCAGCAGCTGAAATACATGAATCCCAAGAGCATTTCAGAGTCAAGCGTGGTTCCCTCATTACGCTCCTTTACTCAATCCGGTGCAGGCTAAAAATGATACATCTTTACCAGTTCCCTTAGCCATCATTCTACCACACAGACCTCTAGGGCAGCACCAGGCCCTGCAGCAGTGAACGCTGCCCGAGTCAGTATTAGTGTCACAGAGGTGGTGACCAAACAGACACCTTCATACAGCTGTTGTGTTAGAAGTGTCCATGTGGTTGATCTGCTGTATGAGTAAAAATGGGATGGCATGTAAAAGTCTAATGAATGCACACAGATTTCAGCAAATATTTAATGAAGTGGCATCAAAATTTATCACGAAGCTAAATATTTTGACAGTCAGTTGGCTTCATTACTACTGTCACCCTTCTTAGGCAATTATTATTATGTCATTTCATATCGTGACAGTCAAAACAAGTTTGTGTGTTAGGACACAAACAGGTAATAGGCTGCTTTTCTTTCTAATTCTGAATGGAAAAACACGAAATATTTTGATTTCCAGTACAGTGCAAATTTCAGTTTGTGGCTACCTCAAACTGTCAAATCTTGGCAAGTCATTATTCTTCACAGAGAGAGTGATCAGGCATTGGAATGGCCTGCCCAGAGAGGTGTTGGATTCACCATCCCTGGAGGTGTTTAAGACGAGGCTGGATGTGTCTGTGTCATGGCACTGAGTGCCATGATCTAGGAATCACAGTGGGGTTGGATCAAGGGTTGGACTTGATCTCAGAGGTCTCTTCCAATCCAGTTAATTCTATGATTCTGTGATTCTATGATTATCTCCCTTCTCCTTGAGAAGTATTCTTAAGTTTAGGTGCTTTTAATGAAGAAATAAAGCTTCAACAGAAATTCTCAGCAAGGTTTCAGACTTGTGTGTTTGTGCTACCATTTTGCCAGTACTATACTTGTTTTATTTGTATTACAACAGAAATTCATCAAAATTAAAGAAAGAAAATAATTACTTTTTCTCCTGACTGGTACAGTTAATGGGTTTCAGAAATACAACCTTTCCCTTCCCTCTTAGATCAAGTGCCAGAGGACTGGAAGTCACAGGCTTCTGAAGTTTAATTGCAGTCTAAAAAAGATTCCCTGAGATCCTCAAGTATGTGACTGTCTTTCATCTATCACACACCCTTGCTTTTCCTCCACCAAGTTCATCTTGGTGCCCTTCTCAGCTAGGCATAAGGTAACGTTTCATATAACCAGATCCAAACACCTTGAAAATAACAAGCGTTGTGCTTCACTAATTTTTATAAAAAGGTGAACAAACATTAGACCAAGCACTCACCCTGCTTTTGTATCAATCTGCACTGGTTTTTTAGGTATCAGATCTGAATTTCATGGAGTGAAAGTAATTTTAAAAGAAAAACAAACAACCAAAATGCAAGGGTCAAATACTGTGAAAGTACTGAGACATTTAAGAAAACCTTTGCCCTCGGTGGCAGAAAAAAAATTGCAGCCCAAATAACAAAACAGGGCTCCCCAAGAACATTACACCTCAAACGTATTTTCCTGCCAGAGGACCAGTCCATAGCAGTGTTTGCAAAGGGGAAGAACTAAAGCCCAGGAAACCCTTCTTTGTGGGTTAGGCTAGACCCTAACGGACAGTGACAGAGTGATGAAAAATACCTGTAATTTTGAGGCATTTTACTAGGAACATTTTTACTCTGAAACTTGTTAGATTCACAGGCAAAGTCAAAGTATTCAAGCTTGGAAAACTGGAAGTAAGGTAAAGCCCTGTGCCTGGGAAGGACTGCCTTCCCTCAGGGAAATCCTGTCACAGCTTGCCTATTCCAGAGGCCAAAAATTTTCTCTGAAGAAATTATTTTTATGAGCCACCAATGATTCATTCATGGCAGAGTGATTTAACTTTAGTCAGCAAAGCTGAACTCCAGGAAGAAGAGGAAAATCACCTGGGTCTTTCTGTAATTTCAGTGGAAGAACTGAATACCTTCTTGTTAGGAAGTCCCCTCCAGAGCATTGCTGGATGCAAGGAACGCTACAAATACAGTTTATCAAGGACACACCACCACTGGCAGTAAGAAGCTCATTAAGGGGAGTACTATCGTCATCCGACAGGTAGTCCCACCACCAGGATTTTCTGCAACACAAAGCTCCTACTATTCATCTCGTCCCCAAGGGTTTAATTACCTTCTGGAAATGAAGCGTGATTGTACAGGGGAAACTTCTGGGAAAGATTCAGTTTCACACAAATCAGTTAAATCCCAGAGGTTTTACATGTGCTAAAAGGTTTTAAAAGACCACGTCATTTTGTCAGTGGGCTGTTTAGCAGCAGATGTTTGCTGTATAAAACTCATTATCTGATTTAGTCTTTTATTAGCTTTGTCACCACTCCAGAGAAATGAGATGAACTAATGCCATCACAGTGGCTGTAGAAAACAATATATGCTCAAAATTAGCAAACACCTCTTTCATAAGACCAGGTCTATTCTGACTTTAGCAAAAATCATTAGAAGAGATCTGAGGGCATGGTCATCATCCCATTTTTCTTCAGCTAAAATTATTTAAATATAGAAAAGGTCCTTTGCTGAGAAGGACTAATAGTGGTAAAGACCGCATGTCAAAGATGATGACTCGCTCAGCTAATCCCCATATATCATACTGCTTATTTACCCCTTGATATAATAAGATCTGTGTTTCTCTAAATAAGAATTCATCAACGCTAATATCACTGGCAAAAAGAGGACAGAGAATTTAAATTTGTAAATAGGCTTTATAAATAATATCAAGGGTTTTCTGCTTTCCATCTAGCTTCCATTCCAAAACCCATTTGTAACAATTCAATAACACAGTCATGCTGGCAATCTACAGTACAGATAGTGTTTAAAAAATCCACCACCTTGAACTAGAAGACACATGCCCAATGAAGTCCATTCCTAACTGTAACCTCCTTCCTAATCTCAGATATCTTGGGGAACCTCATTATTCCTAGGTGAGGCATGGTCTTCACAAAGCCCAAACTGGATTTTCAAACATCTTTGTTGGGTGCCAAATTAGCACATGCCTACAGAGATGCTCATCTACAGCTTCCAGATCCAAGCTGGCTCAGTGGTGGCTCACAACCAGCACACACTAACACACAGCTCACTCTTGCTCTTCCCAAAACTTTATGCTTGCCAGCACATTCCCCTTCTATAATCCAGTTGCAGTGGATAAGTCAGAAGGCCTCATATTTTCACTTCCAATTGGTGGATCAATCTCAAGTTTATGGTGGTGAAATCAAGACCTACACCTTCCTTCTCCTTTCCCAGTCTCCTTTGGTTGGGCTTGCAAAGCCCTCTCTCTGGGAAGGGGAACGACACCCCTCACTTGCTGTCCCCTGAGGGACAAGGACAGGACAGCATGGTTGCCTCAGTATCCCTTTTCACAGAGAGTCTGGTGCAGCTCATAAATATTAGGGTACCCACGTGTCGAGTGGGCAACTGTGCAATATCCAAGGTTAATGCCATGCAGCAAACAGAGAGTACTGAAAATGGAAAAAAGGTGTTCAAGTGACCAAGGGCAGACAGGTTTCCGTCACAAGTTTCCCATCCTCGCTCTAGAGCTTGTTGTAACAACACCAGACCTCTGTGTACTGCAAGAATTGCAATCCATCTCTTTCTTCCTAATGGAAATCACAAGCCTCTTAGAATCATACCAATAAAGGTAAAGAAACTGTTTGCTCAAGTTAAGGAGATGAGCTGGAAGGCAGCTGAGTTAAAATGTTTGCTAACACTAACATTTCAGCAGTCTACTACAGGAGTAGTACAGAGCCCTGCTGCTTAATTTGAAATGAGCTGGAAAAGTTTCAAGTATGACATAAACATGAGACTATTACCACAGTAGCACAGATCTTGGAATTTGTGTCTCTCAGAAAACCTATCCTACCACTTCCTTTAATGTGGTTACTTAGTTCCTTAAACTCAGTCTAACAGAAAATGCTTTAATTGTCTACGTATTTTAAAAATCAGAAAGCCTAGGTTTTGAAACAGCAAGAGAATCCACACACCAGTGATATGTAGATATATTTCACTATGATTCATTACAATTTTCTATAACTCTAATTTCATTATTCAATTGCTTTAAGGTAAGGACTGCCAATCTTCTGAAAATCCACTGAATGGGTCTTCTATAAAATACTAACTTTTTAACTTCAGAGGAAAGGTGGAGGGTTTCACCCCACTCTATGTTCCACAGGAATTACATTACCAATTTACAGTCATCTACTCTGAGGATTAATGCCTACTCGCCTCTTTGCCATACTATGAACCAGCAAATGGAAATTAATCCAAATTATGTATGAACTCCTCAGTGCAACCACCGACAAACTCCGGAACTGCTCTGTCTACTCAAACCACCAAAGAATCTGTCTCCAAATGCTTTACTGCATGATGGGGAGTGAAAACATACCAAAGTCACATTTTCCATTTCAGAATTTTAAAAAAATCAACAGCTTGTACTGCTTCATGTAGTCATCCAAGACCCCCATCCCCCAAAAAGCAGGGTAAGGCAGAGAATTACATTCTTCTTGCTAAAAATCATCACAACTGGTATATCCTGGCAAAACATCTTCCAGTATAAATTGATTTTAAATGGCAGTACTTCCAGAAGCAGACTACCCTGTATCATGTCCAAAACCAAATATAAACATCAGAGAAAAAACGTACAAAACTGCTGAAGTTATGTATCTTTTTTCTTTTTCCTTCAACCTTTACTTTTTCTTTTAACTAATTTGTTTATTTGAAGGGATACAACAAAAAAAAGAGGCATTTAAATAGAGCTTAAAATTCCATTTCATTATGTTTTATGTTTTGCTGGGAATGGAATTACTTCTTTCGCTAACTCCACATCTGAGTTACTGACAGCCCATTCCCAGCATGCTAATTTACAGCTAATGATGACACAGTAGATGGGACTGTTTCTAGATACAAGCTAACTATTCAACAGAATGGCTTCATTCACGACATCAAGTTCTTGTCACTGTATAATTTTTTTCCACCTTAAAAAAAAGGCAACATATGATTGGTTTAAACTGAAAAAATAAAATTTAAAAAAAGGAACAAACTCACTACTACCTCATGTTTTCTCCCACCTTTGCTGCATTTAGCACAGCAATCTACAGTACATTGAAGCCTTCATCCAATTGTCCTTCAGGACAGCAACAGGAAAAGGCATTATAAATTCTAAATATAGCACTACAGATATAAAAATTAAACAGAAGTTACACAGAATTATTATTAGTATGCATATTCTTACAAATCAATACCTATTTTGTAGCAGAAAAATAGCCATAAAATTACATAATTAATGAGTTTCTGGTAAGTGGGTATTTCAATCCACATCAGGAAAGCTGAAAGAAACACCTTTTGAAAGGTGAGAAAACTCAAGGTAATGAAACAGAGATGAGCTGTGTTGCACTTAGCAGACTTTGCTGAGAAGAATAAACACATTTATTATCCCACGCTTACATCTCCTCTACTCTATGGCTAAATGGCAACCCCTTTGTTATTATGCAGTAGCTATTCTTTAGCTTTTACATTCCAAATTTAAAATGAAGCCACAGAGGTTCAGGCTTGTGCAAACATTGGATCAAGGGTTGGACTTGATGATCTCAGAAGTCCTTTCCAACCCATCTGATTCTATGATTCTATGAACCATTAGTTCCTGTGCATTTCTTCATCACAATTTTCTGCAT
Organism: Pseudotriccus pelzelni; assembly: GCA_035584735.1. Taxonomy (NCBI): domain Eukaryota; kingdom Metazoa; phylum Chordata; class Aves; order Passeriformes; family Tyrannidae; genus Pseudotriccus; species Pseudotriccus pelzelni. Next base: position 28,106,545 of record JAWMRA010000161.1, read on the forward strand.
GTAAGGGGAACTCCAATGAAGAAACAGCAAAGGGCCCACAAGGGATGCATTCAAGCTGAACAGCGAGATGATTTATGATCATTCCAGAGTAAAAGAATAGTTTAAGAGCAGGACAGAAGTACTCCAATCAACTGATAAGGACTTTTCTCCTAGTAATCTCACTGCTTACATAGCTTTACATGTGCCTCACTTTCACAGAATGAGCAATGAAGACGTGTAGAGAAGAACTGACAACTGGACACTGACTGACAGAAGATGCTCACAAACAAAGTTGTGGTTCAGTAGTAAAAACCTGCCTGTTGCATCCCAGGTGCAAGAATGCACTGCAGACAAAGATGGGGAAAGCGTGTCCTTGCACCACGGGGTTACAGCGCAATGACTCTGGGAACCAGCCACAAACATGCAGACTTGGCCTCCTGCAGTCCCAATGGACATCAGTCATCTGTATCTGGAAAGGCTGCACAGCGGTTCCCCACTCTCTAACCCTAAATGGTGACATCCATTCTTCCGTGCGAACCATGGTGAAGAAGAGAAAACCAGAAATCCTGATCTACCCCCAGAGGGACACCCATGGCAATGTGACAGCAGCCATAAATACCTGTCAGAGACAGAGGCCATGTCTGAACTTCAGAGCTGGCCAGAGGCAAAGCCTGTGACACACTGAGTTTGGCCCAGCACATACAAAACTGAGAAGTTTTGGGATCTTTCTTACCCCGTGCTCTGCATTTGTCTTCTCAGTCTACTTACGGCTTCATTAGGTGAGAGAAAGCTCTGAAGCCCCTGCTCTCAGTGCAGCTCAGCAGAGAGATTAGGCTGTCTGGGATCAGCAGTAACAGCAAGCTCAACACAACCAGAAAAGAACAACAAAAAGCTTTTAAATGAGTCGGCAACAAAACCCTTCAAAAAAGCTTCTTTCATGATGGATTTAAAATCAATAGAGCAGTCCTCTTGATGTAATTACTCATTGATAGTACAGGACAGAAGTACAGGCTGCAACGGGAAGGGAGGCAGAAGGCCAGATTCATTCCTGATGTAAGCAAAGAGCTTGTACAGAGGACAGCAAAAACCATAACCTCTACTTACGTGTCTGAATCTGACCCACAGTGCTCCAAAGATCACTGCTGCTGATCGCTCAGATGAGACTACATTAACCAACAAAGACAGAAAAACTGAAATGTACCATTTATTCACTTTGTGATTTAATTATTATTTTAAAGAATAGTTGCAGCCTTAATAGGATATTTTCAATTCATTAAAATGGTGTCTGAAGTTCTTGCATATGCTCCATTTTTCTGATGTAACTCATTTACAGCTGAGGGAAGCCTCCTCTTACAAGGCTACAACTCTCCTCTTTGTCAGCTAATAGCAATTCCTACCACCAACATTCAAGCTGTCAGTCAGACAGACATCTACTATAAACATCTTAATTTTCTTTTATTTCTACAGACACCTTTAAACAGCACCACTTCTCAATTCATAAGCCATATTACTGTAGTACAACATCTCTCTAGACAGTCTCATATAAAATTAAATGCCCATTTAGCAGCTTACAAACCTTACAGTCGTCGGTTTATTTTCCCTCATTATTGTAACAGAGCAACCAAGATCAGCAGATTGTTACAGCATCATGTAATGTGGCTTCTCTATCAACCCAGTGGCATAAAATTCAATGGCTATCTGAAAGATGAAGTAAAACACTCATTTATATCTGGCAGTTTTGTGACACTACTAAGCAAATAACACTGCAGACAGATTTCTAAAACCAGCACAGCTCAATTTGCCAAGGGTTAACCTGTTCACACACCAGGGCCTAAGCTTTTCTCCTGCTTAAGGACTGTTTAATTATGTATACCAAGTGCAGCAGCTCCAGCAGGAAAGATTAAAACAGACTCTCTCAGCCTTATGCAAAGACACTTAACCAGAACACTGCAAGGCTACAGACCAATGTCTCACACATTCATGTGGCGATCAAAAGAATCAGAGTAAAAATTTCATCAATAAAATAAATGAATAAATAAACAAACAAATCCAAAGGGTCTCAGTATCACATTGAAGTAAGGTTTGGAAAACAGCTTTCATATGAACCTGGATTTTCTAAGCCTGAACATCTCATGAAGTGCTTAAAAAGTACTTGAATGACTTTGAAGTACCAAAGAGAGTATGAAGCATGTCCATCAAGTGATCTTTTCCACTTGCATAGAAATAATAAGGTCCTTTAACTTAAACCTGATTTTCATGGGGAACAAAAGCCCTCAGAACCAAACATTTAGGATGCTTCATGGCACCCTTCATCATTTATTCCATCAGCAGTTTGCCCTCAACACACGATTATTAAGAATACTTTTGAAACACTCTCCGCATAATCCACAAGTGATAGAGGACATCCTTATGTTACATATTTTTATTTCTGCATTTACCATATTCCTTTGACCAAACCACCTGGATCCTGTCTACCTTGTCCAGCCTGATCAGGACTGTTTTAACATTCAGAGTTTCTGAGCAGTTTGACAGTTAATGTTTATGGAAGTTGGGGGAAAAAACCTCCACACAATCATAAAAACCCAAACCCATCACCTTTAATTAAGAAAAAAAAATAAAAATAAAAAGACAACACACAACCCCATCTCCAGAAGAATGCCCAAAGCAGCTTACTCCTCCTCACAAATACATAAATATGGCCTGGCACGGGGATGCACGGCAGTGGCAGGTGCAGAGGCAGTCTGCAGAAGCAAACTGCTCCCCCACCTCATAGAACCTCTAAAGAGCAGAAGAGAGTTATGCTGGACTCAGGGTATGGAGCCAACACGTTCTGGCTGATGCTGCAAGCCCTGGATGATGCTTGGAAACCAGCAATAACGTGGCACAGCTTTTCTCACTCGTGCTGCTCTTTCTTTATCTGACTCCTGTAGGATTTTCTTTTACAAGTACTGTAGCAACACATATGCACCAAGATGAAGCCATCATGCATATGAATGTGCAGTTCTCCGCAGAAGATACTAAAATTATTTCTGGACTGCTTTCCTATTGCAGAAAAAATTTGGTTAAAGAAACAAATTTTCTATAAATTAGTGGAAAACAAAAATATTATATGGATGTGTAATTAGATAATAGAGGAAAAAGACAGTAACAAAAGCAATATAGGTGCATAAAGGAAAGTCATTCTTCTCATGTCCCTTTTATCACCCCTCAGCAGAAAAACCAAGGAACTCTCGATAAAAATCTCCCTTTTTTCCACCCTTTCTATCTATCACATTAAATTTCAGAGAGAGGAAGCATCTACAATTTTATTTTACAAGCCCTTTGGAAAAGATAGATTTCTCAAGCAACAGAACTCTTCAAGTCTCTTTCATATCTTTTTTTTCCTCACAAATAGATGCCTGCAGGGAGCTCCTCCTGCCCCCCCTGTTAAGCCCAAGCACCTACATAAAAATCAGGAACTCCAGGGCTGACAAGCAGCATTCCCAGATTCCCAGAAGCCCAGGGTATATTAACATGAAGCTCTCCAGCAAGGTCTCAGAACTTTCCAGTGGAGGGTTTTTTTTTTATTTTCTGTAATTTAAGGTGAAACTATTACAAGTAGAACACAAGCAGTAAGTGTGCTGTGCACTTGGAGCAACCTTCCCTAGACTCCGTTAGCTCCGTACAAAGAGCTCCATTTTCCAAGCCCTGTTCTCTGTGGGGCTTGCATTAAAAATTAAAATAACAAAAATACAAAACACTGCACAGAGCCAGTGTAAAAATTATGGTAATGGAGCATGTGTGCTCATTTAGTGCAACTTTTTAATAGGCATTAAACAAATTCTAAAAAGCAAACTACTAGCAAAGCAGCAAAATCCCTCTCCATATCACATTGCATTCTATGCATTCTGGTTTGCTCTTTTATGAACCCCATTTGACAGTAATACGGAGCTGACCAAGCACCTCAGTTCCCCGAAAAAATTCATTTCAACTTGAAATGCTGAAATGAGATCAAGGGAAGCCAGTGGATGGAATATTTTGGGATTTCAGTAGAGCTTTTTTTGATACAGTCTCTCACAGTGTCCTTCTGGACAAAATGTCCAGCACACAGCTGGATAAAGATGTAATTCGATGGGTGAGCAACTGGCTCATGGGTTGGGCACAAAGGCTTGTGGGGTTACATCAAGCCAGTGACTGGTCACTAGTGGGGTCCCACAGGGTTCCTTTTTAGAGCCAATTCTTGTCAACATCTTCTTACACGACTTGGACACAGGACTCAAAGGTACACTAAGTAAGTTTGCTGATGACACTAAACTGGGAGGAACTGTTGGCTCTCTCAAAGGAGGGAGGCCCTGCAGAGAGACCTCAGCAAATCGGAGGGCTGGACAATCACCCACTGTGTGAAGTTTTTAACAAAGACAAGTGCCAGATTCTGCACCTGGGATGGTGCAACTCTTTATGTACAAACAGACTGGGGAACGAGATGTTGGAAAGCAGTGCTATGGAAAGGGACCTGGGCGTCCTGGTCGATGGCAAGTGGAATACGAGTCAGCAGTGCCCTGGGAGCCAGGAGAGCCAACCCTGTCCTGGGGGGCATCAGGCAAAGCATCGCCAGCCAGTCGAGGAAAGGGGTTGTCCCGCTCTGCTCTGCACCACAATATAAGATATTAAGCTAAATCCAAAGCAGGGCTGTGAGGATGGTGAAGGGCCTTGGGAGGGAACCAGACAAGGAGTGGCTGAGATCACTTGGCTTAGTCAGCCTGGAGGAGACTGAAGGGAGACCTCATTGCAGCCTACAACTTTCTCGTGAGGGAAGTGGAGGGGCAGGCACTGATCTGTACTCTCTGGTGACTAGTGACCGGATGTCTGAAGGAATGGCATAAAGCTGTGTCAGGAAAGGTTTAGACTGGATATTAGAAAAATTGTCTTCACCCAGAGGATGGCTGGGCACTGGAACAGGCTCTTCAGGGAATTGGTCATGGCACCAGCCTGTCTGACTTCAAGAAGCGTTTGGACAGCACTCTCAGGCACGTGGTATGTTTTTTGGAGTTGTGTTGTGCAGGGCCAGGAGCTGGACTTTGATGATCCTCGTGGGTCCCTTCCAACACAGGATATTCTATGATTCTATGAACTGCAGTTATCTCCTTTCAAACGTCCCAGCAAGGGTAGGTTGCTGGCATCTCCATCCACAGGAAGCAAAAAACCAGAGTTATAAGTGCCAAAAGTTATCAGAAGTACAGCTGGGCTTCATCTCTGGCTCATGATAGACTAGAAACAATGTTACTGGACTGCACCAGCCCCTCATAGTCGAGTGCTCCATGTCACATACGCCTGCACAGAGTGAGCTGGTACGGCAGAGTACATTCCCATCAGTGAACACGTTATCACCGTGTGCTGCTCGCTGATCCCTAGCTAGCAAATATTTAGTGAGCTCTGGGTAGCCCAGTTTTCCATCAAGCAGAAAACCTGACAAGCTTCACCAGCATTGTGTGCTCTGTCATTAGGGGTATATCATACTTTAGATTTAGAAATGCTAACTGCTTCAGTCCAAAGAATAACAGTGCCACTTATTCAGAGTACAGCACACCTCTGAGCACATCACTAAGCGCCAGAAAGTTTGATTTGTATCTAGCTCACCTGCCAAAAATGCAGGTTTGTATTGTTTCCTAAGAACATAACTATGTTATTTCCAATGTAAATCCATTTCTACACTTGCTTCATATTTTTGTGCTCAGATCTGTTTCTGAATTCAATAGGTCAGCTCTGTAAGGTAGCAATAAGTTGCTGTTCATGTTTATTCCTACTCAAACCACAGCATGCCTGAACATTCCCTTCTAAGGCCCTGATTCTCTCATGATGAATGCTGTGGTGATTCAGTAAAAGAGCAAATGGTACGATTAGTATTACATAAAATCAGTTCTCAAGAGTGGATAACTACAACAATTTACACTTACTTGGTGAGCTAAGGAAACAGACAGAAAGCACATCCTGAAGATGTTTCAGCTGGTCAGTGGAAGAGGCAGCAACAACAGAAATTTAAGCCTGCTGACTCTTCTTTCAGCATTCATGGGACCATAATAACCACCAGTGAGAGCACTATCTTCTTTATGCAATTTTCCACAGACAACATAAACCAAACCAACCTGAAAGCCTCCGGTTAAAGGACAAGTGTATGTCAAGATGCATGTGTAAGACAAATGCATGTGTACAACATTTATCACTTCTGTGAGCCCTTCTAACTAAACCCCATTCATAATATGAGATCTAAACCTCAGCTCAACACAGTGAGGGCACCTCCAACACACGTAAGCAGATTCTGCTGCAGTTTCCTGTCTTATCTCTGGCAACAAGCAACAGTCCAGTTAAAGGGATCTAAAAGGATAATAAGCAGAGGCTGATCAGCCCCCATAAAAGTTCACCATTTCTAGACGAGGACAAAGCAGATAAAAGACAAATTTAGATGTAGGTCAGCTGGTCTTGCAACATCACAGACACTTTCTTCAATATTTCATCACCGAAGTGTGACTACCAGGCCATGTTGAACAGAGCAGCGTGTCAAGCACCTTACCTTAACATTTGGGATAACTTCAGCCTTTTTGAACATGAGCACTCCTAAAACATTACAAGGAAGGATAAAGCCCCCCCCGCCTGCATAAATATTTTGCAGTTTAGGGTAATGTGTTGCTGTCATTGCAAAAGGACTTTCTAGACAAGAACAAGAAAATCAGGAAATTTTATACAAAAGTTTGGAACTCAAATATTAAAGATGGTTAATATAACAAAATGTTCGCATGCATTTTTTCAGCCAATTCTGGTATGCAAAGCTGTTTGGTTTATTCAGATATAATATATGGTAGGCAGGTAAATTGACAAAGTCCAGTCTTATGCCTATTCTTTCAATTCTTCCATCAATATGGATAGGACTAAACCACATATTAACTGTTCAGATCTTCATCAGGAACTGCCCATCAGTCCTTTCAGCCTGTCTTATGTGGCACCACAGATACAACCATCTTCATGTGCAATTTTCACCAGCATTGAGGGGAAGTACTTTGCCATTGGTACCATTCTATTTACTTTAACATAGCTTTTGGTTTTGCATCCAAGTTTGAAAAGTAATAATAACAGGTTAAATTTTAAGTTTAGGTTGGCGCTGTGATAAAATCTTAGCCCTCTCAACTGCCTCATTCAACTCTGGTTTCTGTTTCTCAGAGCCCTTCCATGTAGCTCTACCATGACTTGAATGAAAATCCTTTTATGCTTGCAGCTGCATTTATGAACGCTAGCACTGCCCCAGAAAAAGAGGAAAAGGCATAGCCTTGTTATAACACTAAAATAGCAATCTACTTTTATATATATATGGTCAAATCCTAGGTAGACATCGACAGGAAAGGACAAGAGCATATAATCAGCACTGTTCAGGGTTAAGAAAATGCTCTTGGTGGCAAATTAGGATTGATAAAATATTTGAACACCTAGTGAACACCAACAATTTCATTAACAACGTTTGAATAGTATAACTAATCCATTCTCAAAAAACACTGCACATTTTTGTAGACAATTCTGAAATGAAATTTCTTGGCCTAAGTCTCATTGAAAAAATGGGACAAAAATAAAATTAAAAAAGGCAAAACCAACCACCACCACCAAAACATCAAAGCACATCCCCCCGCCCCCCCAAAAAAGCCAACCAAACAAAAAACAACAAGCACCAAAAAAGTCCAAACAAACAAAAACAACCAACACTCCAACTAATTCAAATACTTCAGCAGCTTAGTTAAACATGGGGCTAATATGTGTCAGAAGGTCTGTAAAACTGTAAAACAACTTTGCCCAGTATATAACACTAGTCTGAGAGTTCTCAGATCTTCCCATCTAGGAGAATAGGAAGAACTACAGATGAGCTGGATGAAGCTGCTGGTTAACCTTTATCCTGTGGGAAAGGACTGCACTCAGTACTTCTTAAGAGAGCCACACTCTGCTCAACAGAAATAAAATATGTTTAAAAATTATTAAGCAGAAGAAAGAGGGGGGAGAGGTGGAGTGGAGGAGAGGAAGGGAAGGGAGAGAGAGAAAAATAAAGAAATGCCTTCCAACACCAAACTGTCCTACTTAATAAACCAATGAAGACATTCAATAAGGGCTGGTGGTTTGACTTGTAAGACATCCTAGCCCCAGATGCTGTCTCAGATGCTGCACCCTTCCCAAACAGTCCATGCACATGTGGTGGGACCTGAAGACACAGTAAGGTAGTGAATGGCAAGCTGAGGAGCAGCCTTACAGTTCATTGACTCTTCTTCCCCAGTTCCCAAGGATACTCATAGATACTTTCAAAGTGAAGTAAATAACCATGCTTGCAAAGGCTCTTTCTGCGCTGCCCCTGGAAATGCAGCTAAGGTTCTGTAAGCTCACAGCTCACCCCACCAGACTGGGCATTACCTTACCAGGGCAGAAGAGCCCAAAGCACTAAGAATGAACAGCACCACAGCATACAGAAAACGAGTTCTTAAATTACACTGCAGTTTATCTTTTATTCTGAAAGCTTTTACTGCAGGGTCAAGTCATTCCTGTGAGAGCCATCATAAGAAGCTGTTTGTACTGATCAGCTGCATACAATTGCTACGTCTCATCTGTATGGGCATACAGTAGCCCATCTCATCTAATTCCCCTCCAGGGCAAGGAGAGTTATGAAAAAGTATAAACACGATATTCCACAAGTATGAAGTTTCAGATATTTTGGTGGCCTCCACTATAAGGGCAAAGAAGAAAAGTAGGAACAATATCTTCATACTTTTTAAAGCAGAAAAAACCTTCCACAGTGATCAGTGATCTCAACATATCTTCAATACTAAGAGTAAGCAACAAGTAACTAACAGAAAGAAAAAGATGATATTAAGTCTTGGAAACAACTAGCGTTCTTCACTTGTGTACGAAATAATGCCTCTCATACCCTTTTTCTTGACAGTGATAGCTTTATTATCTACCCAAACAACCTACAAATAAGGAAGTGTCACCATGCCAAAGACCAACAATGGATGAAAAAGTGTTCAAAAACCCATGGATATCCCATATTGTAAAATAAGCATAGAAACATGTTATTTTGCATATACATGCATAAGCTTCATTGTACTTAGGAATATATACGTCAGAGTACTTAATCAGATCAAGAAAAAAGGAAATACAAGGTAGCCAGGTTTTACCACTGCCTAGATTGCATCTCTCTAAAAACACATTCTTGATAAATCCACTAACAACTTAAACACCAAAACATTTCTGAATAAACTAAGTAGCATTACCTTTGCAGTAGCCCAAAGCATCTAAATCTGAATCTTGCTTACACAGATTTCACAGGGAAATTAGCCTACATTTGAAGCATAAGTAATAAGTAAATCTTGTAACTTACTAAGCATGACTACCACATCCTCAGCGGGTTATGCAAAGGTCAGCAGACACCAGCAGCGCATCTTCCGCCTTACAAGAAAATCATCAGTTGCTTCTCTCTGAGCAGACGATAGCAGCACAACAGACACCCGTCACCAAAGAGGTCACCCAGAAGGCTTGATCAGCAGTCAGCAGGCAGAGCCCAGCACTTGACAGAGTGCTAATGAAGCCAACTGCTACATCTGATAAAGAACACCAAATTTCTATGGTCATTCTACTCACAGCCTTTGGGGGAGCAACCCATCCCCCACACTGTCCTCTTGAGCAATACACGCTTCTGGTAAACCTGTTACTGCCCCTCAATACTACAAACAATATCCATGGTGGCTAAGTCACAAAAAACCTAAACCACTAGTGCACAGCTGAGGAAGCAAAAACACATAGGTAAGTCATGTCTTGCACCACTACATAGTATGTAATACATTACTTTTCTCTTGGTGAAAGTAACTAAGATGCCTCTTCAGAAGAGTTTACTGACAACACCATATAAATAAAGCAACTGCCAATGCACATAGCACTTCTCTTGTGCTGATGGTTGGGATTAGGTTCCTTGATGCAATGCAAATGTAAAAAATTTCATCTATGTAAAATTCATACTTTGAGATGATTGCATTTCTCCTTTCATATTTCACACATATATTTTGTATAAAGTAGAAAGAAGCGTTCAAGAAAAGTCTAAGAATTACCTAGAGGAAAAAAAAACCAAAACCAGAAAACTGATTTTTAAATGCTGATCTTTTTCATATTGACACTCCTGTTCTATGCTAACTTCTTTTTCTAACATGATTTTATCCAATTTTCAAACAGATTATATAAAATTACAAAGGAGCGTAATATCTAGGTTGGGACTAATCCTAAAATAACTACTGGAATTTAAATTCTCAATATTCAGATTTCTTAATACCCACATCTTTATTGTGAAGACAAGGTCGCCTGGTTTTAGCATTCTTAATACTGTGAGAAATTAAAATATTTTCTTTGGAATCATTTTCTCAGCGGTGAGAGAAAACTGATGGGAAAACTTTTGGTAAAGAGAGTAGACTGCATAATGTTCCATAGGTCTACACATGGGGAGTGACAGACCTCCACTTATACGTGCACCCACATCAGAAGAAAGTAAATGAGAATGACATTTCTGATTTAATACCAACTAAATTTTACAAAAGAGCCATCCGGAAGTCGTCCTCCCTAAGCAGTGTACATGCTTTACACAGCTTTACTGTCCTGAAGACCACAGTGAGTATGATCCCCACCTCCATGCTGTTTAAAACTGGTAAGCAGGGAAGCCATTAGACCCCTCATCACAGGTATCTGCATTTCAGATAATCCCTCCAGCAGTAGCACTATGCTAATGCAGTCCAAGGCACTGAACAAATCAGTCAGATCCCAGGAAACATACTCATTTATGGTGCCATTACTAAGGGTCAAACAACAAGGAAATATGTTTAAAGAGAGAGGATGTTTGCAGCATAGGTTAACGTGAACATCAGATGTTGTACCGAGCCACACCCTGAAACTTCTTCAGACTCTTCGTGTTCATACTGTATTTCCACTACAAGAGCTTTAATTATCATAGGTTAATCACATCCCTAAGGCAATTCAAGGCAGCAGGCAATGGTGGATGCCTCTAATCCCTCTGGGGTGTAATTATTTCATAAACACTACACTTCAGGGTTACCTGATTGCCATTATGGAAAATTTTATACTCTCTTTTCTCAACCCAAGCCTTTTAAAATTAAATACATCTCTGACCTATTTTACACAATCCCAATTCTTTCCCTTAACATGCAGTGCAGGAATTTGTTCTTTTCCAGACAGTAGAGGAAGGCTAATCTTCTCCCTCCACCCCCCGCTTCATGGCACATCTAGCACAGCATAAACTACTTGGAGGCAGTATTTTCGAAGGTGACAGACCAGATTTGAACAAAGGTTTTTTTCACTGTTTGATGTAGGAAGGATTATGATCCTCAGCTCCACAATGAGAATTCTCTAAAAGACTTGTTGCTGTAAGAAACCAGGGTCAAATACATGCAGATATGTTTTCAACTACAGCTTACCACCCTTCTGTTAGAAGAGATTTTTAATGTGATGACTCATTCCTCTCAAGTTGCTTCCATCTAAGATAAAACCAGATGTGGATCAACATGAACTTTTTTTTAAATTATGAAGGCCTTTTTGCTTTGTCCATTTGCCATCTCAAGATTCTAAAAGAAGAGTCAACAAAAGAAACATAAGGAAAATAAATTTAAGAAATTTTGCTTACAGAATAGATCTTTCTATTTTTAGAAACTGCCAAGAGCAGATGAAAAAGACATTTCACTAACCATGAAAGACCATACTGGGAGTACGAGGAACTTTAGAGAGTAAAAGATAAATGAATCCTCCTTTCCTCACCCAGACCCTGGCAAAATACCCCAGCAACTTCCCAAATTATAATGTCAAGACTTTTGAATAATAACTAATATTTATTAATATTAATATAATATTTATTAAAATAAATAATACATAAAAGTCAAGACTTTTCAACTAGGGTAGTGTCATATCTAGGTCTTTTCAGTACCCATCTATGCAGCTCTGGCAGATACTGCATACCAAAAAATTGCAATGACACAGTTCCCACACTGATGTGAGCGATAACTGACTACAGCAATAACTGAGAGTCCTCTCATAGCCTTGGTAGGTCTGACACTAGTCAGTGTTCAGACACAAGCAGAGGAGAATGAACTAGACTGCATTTGATCTGATGATGCAAATCTTGGAACATGCTAAAAATAATAATCTTCCTCTTAAATTTTAAAAATCTCAAAACCTGGTAATATTTCAGGCTTTCCTCTCCCTGTTTAACAGGTTTGAGGTCTTTATGGCATTTATTTTGTTGGGTGCACACAGGAGATAATGGTAAAGAATAAGTAACAAAAGCAAAGGCATGAAATAAAAAGGGGAAAAGTACATTTAAGACTGCTTATTCAGCTAAAAACCAGGCAAGAACACTGTTGCTTTAAGGCAGAAGCAATAAAATAATCAATATAATTGTAAGATGTCATTAGGTGTCACACACCTTAGCCAAAGCCTACAGTACCTGCCATTTGATCTTGCACCTTGACATCTCTCTCTCTGACTTTAAACAAATGCTTTCCCTTGCATAATTTTTTAATTCTGTGTGTTTTATATATATATTTATGTGTTATGCAACTCAATGATTATAAATTCAGTCTTTATTTGAATTCGCCAGTTTTAAAGCATTTATTTAGACACTGAGGAAATCTGAAATATTCAAAGACCTTAAGAGTTATGAATTTCAAAACCAACACTTAAGAGTCTCCTTTCTGAACTCAATGAGAGCTCCAAGGCCATTTATAATACCTGGATACCTAAATAAAAACTTAGGGGCTGAGTTTTTCAGAGTGCTGTTTTAAAATTCTGGCTACAGGATAAACCTTCGTCTCTTTTGCTCTACTGCTGGTTTAAGGTGACACCCAAAGTCTTCAGAGTAAGCTCTGCAGTTCAGATGCCAAGTTGTCTCCTCTAAGGATGACTGAAGCAAGAGGAGAAGAAACTGTTGCTGGGAAGGCAATTTGTCTGCACCAATTCTTCGGAGGTAAATTCAGACCCATTAGACAGAAGCATTTCTAAAAAAATGTCTGTAGTTCATTGTTTCCTTTAGGATATTATTAATAAATCTCCTACAGATACCCTGTAATAAGATTTCAGATAAATTAGGGCAATAAAGGCAAAGATGTCATTATTTCAAAAGTAATGATCTCATCTACATAATGTGGACTATGAAGCAGGAATCTTTAGTAAACTGTGTTACAGTTGGAAAAGGGATATACAAATTATTTTTAAAAGTCCTTCCATTTTCTGTTCTCCAGGGATTTCCTGATGCATTTCTATAAATATTAAAACAAAATACTGTCTCCTTGATAATGGAAACATTTTCTTAAAGATCAGTGACCAAAACACATGAAAGTGTTTGAGTTCACTGGCTTGCAAGCCCATACCAAAGTCAAGGTTACTGTCGCTTCATTAATGAGATAAAGCATTGTGGGAGGGGTCAGTTTTAGCTACTTAAACATATATTAACTCTGTATTCCAAGAAAACAGAAGCATTGATAGTTATCTAAATCATAAAAACTGAAGGTCTTATGTTCCAAATGGCTCCACCTTACACAGAATTACAAACACCACTCCAGAAGCCCGAAAATAGCATTTTATCAGGTTGCGGGTTTCCTCCTCCGATTTAGTTATTTGACACTGTTATTTTCTCCTTAAATGGAGCAGAAATGAAAACAGCTAGTCTGGACAGAAAGAGATCAACACACTGGTAAAAATAAACAATTCAACACATTTATATAAACAGCCTTCAATCTCCATATAATTGCTTTGAGTCTATCACTGAGAGGGTAAACAAGATAAAAAATCTATTTCTGTTTCATTAAGCAAGTGCTAATCAGAATGCCACTGTGTAATTGAGAGTCAGTGTAACAGCAACACCACAACACCTTAGTTATTGAGCAAATTGCTGCCTCTGGCAGTCTCAGAGGAAAGTGGTGGACTGGGAAGAAATTGAAACTTCAACCATCCGTGGTAAGGTACATGCAAACATGAAGGGAAACCTCAGCAGAAGGAGAACTCACAGAGGTTTGAACCCAAACACTGCCACATTAGAAACTTCCACCCATATTTTAATACTTTGAGGAGGAAAGAAAGAGAAAAACCAGAAAACAGCTGTTGGAACTCAGCATTGTCTCCTCTTTCTGTTTGTACACCTCAAGACAGTTCAGGCCCAGTCCAAATTGCAGGAGAAACCCTTATTAGTTTCTTCTAGAGTACAAGTTCTCATTTAGAATTATAAAATATATAATTTCATATTATATATATAAAGTATATAATTTCATACTATTTGTCACTGAAGAGCAAGAACTCAGCAGAACGTTTAAAAATATTTAAGATCTGGTGGAGTACATACATCTGCTGGCTGCTAAGCACTAGGGAGTATGATGAAGAGGAGATGGCTGGTAGAGGGCAGTTACACAAGCCAAAAGGCTGGTTCAGAAATACAGTCAATTAATCTGCCATACAAATTTAAAACATAGCTAATTTGACTGTCTGTCTCCTGTCTAGCGGTAACAGAAATCTGAATATTTAATTATCTTTGTGTTTTGAATACCTATGGTTTGTGGAACTGCAGTTTAAAGCCAGTGGAGCAGAAAGAATATAAGCTGTTTTATTAATCAGGATTTCAGTTACTCTTTCATTTGATTTCTAGTTCCAAAGGAAAACAACAACACTTTGTTTTGCTTTAAAAATCACATCTACATCATAAACCATATGAGTATCTTAAGTAATAAAAAACATTATGATCCATCAGGAGGCAAATGCTACTCTCGTTTTATAAGACAGCTGCAATTTAAGTATTATAAGCATCTCCCCTTGGGATGGGGCTCCTTCTCCGTAGCTCAGAACCAGGACTGAGTTCAAGTCACAGGCCATTAGGCTAAGTGCTGCACAGGCATAGGCAGAAAGGATGTTCCTCTTTTAAAGAATAGGCAGAAAATATGCCAGAAGGGATGTAGTAATGCTAACAGACTTCTGCAGAGTTGTTCTTGTTTTGTTTTTTGCTCGTTTTGTGGGTTTTCTTAAAGCTTTAGAAGATAAGGCTTTTAGCCGAAGTAACAGAGGGCAAAAGAAATATCAAATTAAAAGAATGGAGGGAAACAGATGAGAAGCTGTGGAAGCAAAAAAAATTATGCACAGCAGGAACTGACTAGTTTAGCTAATGACAAAGCAAACCAACAGGTTAAAGGCTAGACTTCATCTACTTACATACAGGAAGATATACATATAGTGAGCGATGTCTTCAACTTATTAATATAGATTTATACTGGGGATTAAAAACAATCAGGGGGCTGTGCTGAGGGGCAGAGCTCCTCCAGCAGTGCTGACCTTGGGCTCCTCCTGAGGTGCCTGCCTGCAGGGCCAGTGGAAACCAGGCCTGGCACTTGGGGCAAGCTTTAGTTAGGATGGGATATTCACCTAGTCAGTTACATAAATCTTCAAAACTTAAGTTTATAAGATACCATGTGCAGAAATGTTTTCATGCAATATTATGATTTCATTTTAATTCCGGGACAGTGACTCTAGAGGAGCATCTTCATTTCATTTTTGATATTTTTATGGTGTCTTGGTTTTCCTTGGCATCAGAACAGAGAGACGTGCCAAAGCCCTCTCAAAAACAAAACATGAGTTATCTTCTGGCAAACTGTATAGCAAGAAGTTGTCACTGAGAGGGGAAGAGAATGATACAGGAAAAGCAGAGCTTTTAATAGTTTTCACTGAACGGACTGAGGCAGAGTGAAGTCAAGTGAAATGAAGTAAGAAAGAAAAATAGACTGTGAAATTTCTCTCTGCTATCTACATCATAGGATATTTCTCCCTCTCTTTTCAAATATCATAAATCCTACACATATATTCATATACTGTACTTATGCAAAAGCCTATGCATATACACTTACATATGCATGCACCTTTATGTTATAGATGCAAAATATGAATATTCCACATACGTATGTAGCATTTACTAATAGAGGACATTTTCTGTATGACTTACATCTAACAGCCCAATGGTTACTATTCTTAAATTTCATTTTCCTGCTTAAATTCCTACAATATTAATATTCAGAAATAGCATATATAAGATTTAGACTTATGTAACTAAAAAAAATTTGGCCCAGTCTTCTGCTGCAAAATTATGGAAAGAATTTATACTACTGTTGGACACATCTCGAAGGATTCAATAATAAAAGATAGAATAACTTTAATGTATAAAGCAAATTAGAATGATCTGTGACACCAGTGTTGTGATACCAGCAGCTGCCAGTTCCCTCCCACAAGATGAGACAGAATAGGCAATAGGTAATAGAAGGTGCTACAGCCTTTATTTTCACAAATCACATCTGCCTAGAAGTGTATAGAGAACCAGACTGGCCAGGAGGGAGCATGGGAGGGCCTTTCATCTGCAGTCCCCTCCAGATAGGCTGCCACAATCAGAAAACCTCCTTTGTCATCACAATCTGCCTGTCTGGTAACACAGTCAGTGAAACATTGCCCTTCTAGTGAAATTTTTTCTCCCCTGCATTCAACCTGAGCTTCCCAAGCTGTAATGCCTAGTCCATGTCCTTTGTTATATCATCTGGATTTACCAAGAAGTACTTGTTTCCTTCAGCTTTGTGATTACTCTTCAATTGTCTGCAGGCTGCTATTACATTTCCTCTTTGCCAAGCTCAACAAGCCCAGCTCCCACAGCGTGCCTTCATGAGACATGTACTTCAGGCTCCTGATCATTTTGGTATCCTGTGCTTTTGGACATGAAGCGCTCCACTGAATAAGCTTTACCCTCCTTGTGGTGGCAGATCTCAAGTTTTAAAAATCATATGCCCTAACTTTTAAAAACACCCCAGAGTATCCCAATTCCTACCATAACTGAGTTGGCCTCTCAGTAAAAGCAGACTTTGACTTTTTCACTTACTCTGTTCAATTACAGCTGACACTCAAGAATAAATATAGCTCAGCACACATCAAAACATACATACACACACATACAGTTTTCAGGCAAAATCCAGCAACCCTTTTCATTTGTAACAGCGCAAGTCCTGATAAAAAGCTTGCTGAAGGCAAGGGGAGTATATTCAATGACTTTCATTGCTTTTGGGTTGAGCCATTAAGAATCCTAAAGACAGCTAAATCTGAATTATCATTTTTGCAAGGACAAGTCCAATTAGTAAGTGGGAGAACTCCAAAGCAGATGTGGTGTGCCTCAGAAGCTGTGCTGGTAATTCACTGGGTAAGATCAAATCCCCTGCTCAGTATGGTTTTAAGGCAGCTCTCAGATTTTAATGTCAGCTACTGACTAAATACTTTTTTTTAAATGATAGTCAAGGTATCAATCCCAGCATCTGGGACAAATTCCAATTTGAGTTATTACATTCTGATCCAGCCACATCTTTCTACAGCATCTTCACATACAGAACACTGTTTCAGCTCTTAATATTAAGCAGCTTCCAGCTCTGAACTCTATACTTACTCAAAGAGTGGCTGCATTTCAGTAGTTTTATGAAATTATTATGTATAACAAAGTCTCTAGAAACGCTATGGGTATTTATTTCATTTTAATTTGAACCCATGAGTTAGGAAGAAACCCCATTCTATACAGGCACATCCAATACAGCAAATTTAGCTTTGATTTTTTAACATTATTACCACTAAATTACTTTCCTGAAATTATAGTGGGTGAAAGCACGATATTTATTTTGTCTGAGACTAAACTACATACTGAAAGACTGGTCACTTTAATTAGTTCAGCATTCCCAAAATCATTAACACTGAAAAAAAAAATGGAGAGGAAACAATAAGCTGCCTGCCACATGCTTAGTTTCATCTGTAGCTTCATATTACATGTCTGATGTCAAAAACGTTAGTTCAATCAGACACAACAAGGCACCCAAATGCGTCTTTTGCGCAAACAGACAACCCAAATCATAAATAGAAACATAGTAACTTAAAATGCAGGTGACAGAATAGAGACACCAGTGTGACCTACAGGGAGAAAAAGCACAAGTGATATGGAAGGCAGAAGACAGTTTATTTATCCTGCACAGATCAAAATATCAAACGTCCCTCCCCATTCTCAGTAGGAAAAAGCCACCCTTTGTCCCCAGCATCACCATGATGTCGAACACCTCAACTGACCTTCAGCTTGTTCACTACTCAGAGACTGTAACACAAGCTTTTTGCATTTAGTTCTCTGAAGCTTTGCTCTCAAAGGTTCTGTTGATAGAGTCAGACAAATTACCAGGACTACTGATGCTTTATTACTGATGCTTCAGCTGCTTTGCATACAAATAAGTAGTATCAAGTTCTTCTTCCAGAGGACCGCAAACATTTTCCCTGGGATACAGGCACAGGGCAAACTTCTGTAAAAGGTAAGAGACCTGCAAGGTTTAAAATGGGCCCCCAGCTTCCCCACATACCACCCAGGAACCAAGTCAGGCACAGATGAACACTGAGGTCGGCAACAAACGTGCAGACTAAGTAGCCTCCTGGATCCTTCTCTTCTTATGACATATTACTTATAAAGATCCTCTTGCACAGATGAGCTGGAGGAAGCAGAAACAAAACGTGCATATCCTAAGCTGACATTCCCTGTACCATCCAAGAGCGAGTAAAGACACTGACCTCAGTTTCCCTCCACTCGTACGTAAGGTTTCAAGACAGTAACTTTGAAGGCGCAGCTGGGAACACCACCACAGAGTCTAGCTGTGCTTCATACACATTTCCTCAGCTGCCTGCCCTGGCAGTGTTTCCCTTTTAAGAACGAGCAACTTCAGGGTACTATTTAATCAGGCCACCATCTACCCTATGCATTCTCAAATGAAGCAAATGCAGCAAATTATTTTCTCTGTTTCAAAGACAAGATGGGGGTGGGGGAGAGGAAGCCACAATGAAAACATTATAAAAAGCCATTAAAGTAAGAGACAACTGATTTTGTCATCGAATTCTTTATACACTGGACACAGACCTCGGACAACAGTACCACAAAAGCATTACCCATTAAGAACTCTTGATTTAACCATTTTGAGATGTATTTTAGAAACCATAACAACAAAACCCCCAAAATGTCAGATGCATAAATTGAGGCCACCATATCCCAAGTGATTAAACCAGAGTGATCTAATATTCATATTTCCCCTAGAGTTTGTCTCTTTGTTTTTGAGTGCTGTCTTGAGACTCCTTGGCAGAGAAGAAGACTATGAAGTGCAGCTGAGCAGCCCTCTCGCCTGAACTGCTCTCAAGACAGCACTTTGATACAGGAAGAGACAGGACTCAGGAGAACATATAAATATCTTATAAGGTGCTGGAACACTCACTAATTAATTTTTTAGCAAGGAGAAGCTTTTATTTCAGCAATGTGTAAAAAATAAATTTCTAATTCCATACCCACTGCCTTGCTACTCATGCTCTGATCCAAAGTAATACGAGTAACTGAAGAGTAACAATTAGAAACCTGCATAAAAGAGGCTAAGAGTTCCCGGTTTTACTTAACCTAATTTCCACAGCAGTATGTGAGAGCTGTATTTCCATTACAGAAGTCTGTGGAAAATTTTGGGTTCTTTCTGTGTGAATCTAAGAGAAAAAGAGCACTCTGGCTTTAATTAGGACAAGATTGGGGGCGGGGGGGGGGATAGATCCTGAAAGCTTTACCTGCTTCAGCACAGACATACTTTTGTCATTCTGAAGTCTGGGGTAGGTTAGATAAAGCATGAAAGCGTTAGTCACACCAAAGGGGAATGTCAAATTTTTATGGAAGCATTACATTAAAGTTGTGATGAGCCAGATTAAACACATAATCTGATGGAAAAAAGCATGTTCCTCCTTTCCTCCTCTCCTTCCTGAGCAGATTTTGCCTGAGACTCTTCCTACACAATTTTAACCCAACATATTGTTCTTCCAACATGCAGGACCACTTGCCCTGTTCCAAGCTCTTCCCTGTAGTCCTAAGTAAAGCATTAGTGATTGCCTCTATTAGCTCCCTGACCTGCTGTGTCTGGCAAGATCTGGAGGACAGCTTCGGATCTGCACCTAAATGGTTTGCTGCACACTTCCACTTTCAGTCAGGAAGCCATAGAGAAGAAAATCTGTTTCTTGAGATGATTCTAAAAAAACTTTCAAGAGCCGTGAACCTCATGCTGCAGGACTGAGTTCAAATACCTGCCATCAATGAGGAGGCAAACAAATCTAAATCAAGGCAATGTGCTGGGTGGGTGCATTGCAATACCTAAGTTAGTCTTGGTCTCCATTTCTAGATTTGCTAAACACACCACCAGGAACCCAATAAAAATCCTTACTGATATCTTGTTCACAAATTTTCAGTAACAGCTTATTTACATAAAAAAATTCTCATCCTTATAACCCCAAACAAATGTACCTCACAGCGTTTAGTCCCTCTGTGAATTATAGAGCCATTTTATGATTCAATTATGTGTTCAGCTGCTTGCAAACTTACTGAGCTAACAATGAACAACAATTCTTATTAAACATTTCAGATGTTTCTTACAAAGGTATCATTCTCAGGAATCCAGAAAGATAATACTGATTTCCATTAGGTAAACATTTTGTCAGCAGTAATTCAAGTTTTGTACACTAAGCATTCCACAGAGGTAAAAAGACATTTCTTGGATCTGATTTCAGCATCAGCAATGAATGCTTACAATCTAAGGCAGCAATGTTTGAAGGGGAAAAAAACCCAAAGCAACAGAACTCAAGCTTAGTAAATACACACGGACATGGACAGTGAGGTCACTGGATTACCAAAGACAGAATATCATAAAACGGATGATACATGCAGTGCTCCAGATAGAAGAAGCCACATCACCTGTCACCTTTTTGCTCTTAACAGTTACAAACTGGCAGTGGAAGCGTCCTTTTCCAGGAATCCCTAATCGTTTCATTAGGCATTTACCACCATATTCACCATACTCACACATGCCATTCACTTGATGGTGGTGTTTCTCTCTGGGTTTTGTTTTGTTGTTTCGTTTTTCTGATGTCTTTTTGTTTTGGTTTGGTTCCATGTGCACCTCACGGGCACTCTCCTACTTGAGTCTAGAGCTGGGTTTTGACCTTTCTGAGAGCTTTTCTTAAATTTTGCTGAAGTGAAATAGAAAGATAACTCAAGATATGGGTATGGTTTTTATCCAAACTGCTGAGCACCAGGGGGATGAACAGAACATCTAAGAAGCCCCTGCAGAAGTTGACCCTTATGAGGTGATAGGGTGCCTCAAGCTGGAGGGATTCTTTTGCGCTGAAGCTGCTGCCTTTCCTTCTAAGATGCTGATTTCCCATAGAATCTAATTGACAGGTCCTGTGAATACAGAACCCAAAACCATCAGAGCCCAGATGGACAGACTGGTATTGTCTGGACATCTCAATTCATACTACTCCAGTGTCCCCAGGGTAATTTTTTTGCAAGGGTTGTCTGTCTGCTACAAAATCAACCAGAATTAACTGATTTCCAATAGACCCAGAAAGAGATGGCAAAATGTCACTGTTTTCTTATTCTTTGAATCACATCTGGCCATGAGGTGTAAGCCTAGAAGCTAAAAACAGCTACCTCCTCCCTCATTACAATCTCCTTCTATTGACTGGTTTCTCATCCCAAGGGTTCTGTTTGCCCTATTCAAAATACTCTTGAAGTGGTACAGCTGCCACAGAGAAAGCTGGTCAACTGCCATAATAACTATGAAAAAAATTAAGACACTCTGGAGAAAATAATTACAGTAATGGAGCCAGTGCACCCATTCCTGCATGTTTTTGTAATTCATTTAGAAAGAAGCATCTGAGCTGCTCGTCCTTGAATGCCCCAGAAGCTCTCTACAACTTGACATATTTCAGTTGTTTCTCTGATCATTGACTCATTTTCTTAGCACTTCAACTGAATGCATCAAAATCAGGAGTATAAAGCAGTGTCTACCACAGAGTATATGCCCCAGCACATGACCATGTCCCCCTTTCATTGCTTCCCCTCAGCCCGGTAGGTGAGCTCAGTGCTATTGAACAAGAGTGGCTCAAAGTGCACAGGCTTCAGTTGATTTTCACCAATTTAAAATAGCTGCACTGTGAGAATCGCCAGACCATCAGATGAAACAATTAAGAGAGAAAAAAAAATAAGCAGAACACAGCAAAATGGAATAGGAGCATGTAGCTTCTGTAAGCCTTCACCTGCGCCTCAGTGGTAACTCAGGTCCTCATTCTATGGCCAAATGTTTCTTGAATAAATCAAATTTATGCAATTAACGACAATTATGTCAGCCACTGGATACAGTTAGTGCTTGTGTGCAGCCCACAGTGAACTCAAATACTTTTAAGAGCGCTGAAAAACTGCTTGAAGATCTGGGGTTGTTTAGTTTGGAGAAAAGGCTGGGGGGGACCTCCAACAACTACCTGAAAAGAAGCCATAGTGAGGTGGGAGTCGGTCTCTTCTGCTATGTCTCAAGTGAAAGAATGAGAAAAAATCATCTTAAGTTTCACCAGGGGAGGTTCAGATTAGATATTAGAAAAAAGAAGTTCTCTGAAAGAGTGATTAGGCATTGCAATAAGTTACCCAGGGAGGTGGTTGAGTCACTGTCTCTGAAAATGTTCAGGAGAGGTCTGGATGTGGCACTTGGAAATATGGTTTAGAGGTGATTATGGTGGTGTTAGGTGGACGACTGGACTCGGTATGTTGAAAATCTCTTCCAATTTTGATGAATCTGTAAATATCTCTTGCAATTCTAAGTCAGTAAATACTGCTTTTTAAAAAAACAATATTAACTCTCTCTCCAAAATGGATCACCCTTCCAATTCACTTATCCTTTCTGCCCACTTTTGGTGCATCCTCCTTCAATCCTCTATTTTTCCTTCAAACAGCATTTACTCACTAATATGAGTAACACAGAAAAATAACAGTTTAGCAAAGACAAAACACTGCATAGGCCAGCCCACAAAACTTCTGATCCGTCACAATTTTGTGCAACTTTGGGTCAAGGTTATCCTTCCTGAAACCCTCACACATCTGGTTAAGTGGGAAGAAAGCCCTGTTGATGCTAAATAGACTGTGAATGACTTAAACATCATTTTCATTGTTGAAAAAGAAAATAGATTTATTTCTCGCATGCAGAAAGGAACAGTTGGTATAACTCAATGTGTTTTAAATGCTTTCCAGTCAAAAATACTTTTTAAAAAAATCAGTACCAAAATAGGTCACCTTTCCTAGTAAGAGGACCAAGGGAGAAAGCACTTAGGCTCCCTGTTTCCAAACAGATGCTTTCCCATTATTAAAAAATGTGGTTTAATCACTGTTTTCCCACAGATAACTTTCCAGACACAAACCAATGGTTGGACTATCTTCAGTACACAAATAGACAACAGTACTGCCATTATTGTAGCTCTGTTTTTCCACACACAGAAAAAATCTAATGAACACAGCTCCTGCTAATTTTACTATTAAGAGCCTGGGAGGGACAGTGCAAGTGATGAGAACCCAGTGCTGCCAAGGTTTTGTGACATTTTGCGCAAGTCATTGAATGAGCTAATTCCTATTTAGCTACAAGCAATGCTTAGCAAAATCATGTGGATTTACTGAAAGGGAAAGGCATCTAATTACAGCATCAGTGAATGAAATATTCCGTTTATTTGGGGCATCACACCAAGCCAGCTTCTGCAGCCACAGTCGTTCCAACAAGCAGAGAATTATGCTCGCAAACAGAGGTTGTTAGATAGTTTTCAGTTCCAGGTCTCCTTGCTAAAACTTTCAACAAATGCAGGACATAAGGAACAAATGTGTGAAATGGTAAGAGAAGCAACGAGGAAAATTCTTAATATACAATTGCCACCAAACCTATTTTCATCAAAAGAAGAAATCGTAGATGAGGAGAACAAAAGTGACACCTCCAGCACCACATTCTCAGAAGACTCTCGTACACAAAATCATTTCCATCTAGAGCTTCAACACATAATCACGAAACATTCGTTTTACTTCTATCTCACAGAACAAAACTGAATACTTCACAAAACTGAAGTATGAGTGAAATTGGAGTTGATACACTTTTTCTCTCATACAAGAAATAGAACTGACTGGTTCATTAATACGTTCCTTGGATAAATTCTCTTCCTACCTATTCCACTTAGTCTACTCCCAATTGAACCCTTAAAAAATACATATTTTGTAATTTCTTGCTGTGTATGCCACAAATATATATAACTTTACCTTCTGAGGCCCTTAATTATTGGTCCAAAGTATAATTTCCAAACGCTTTAATGCAAGGTAATATTAATGAGCTCAATTAATATATAAGGAAAGCAAGGTATGGAGAGGAGGCATCTAATTTAAATTAACACCTTTGCCCCCCACCTGAAAAACAAGTAGCTTTTGAACTAAAACATTGAATATACTCAAGAATGCAAATGCAACTTTTTTTCAGCAGACCTATGCAATTCAGTGTCTGATTAACAGGTTACTTTCCATTTTCTGCAGTCCAGTTAACTTTGAAGAGACAAGGAAAAAGAAGATCTAGGACAACAGCAGAACCAATAAAGCAAAAAGAATAAAAGTAATTGTTTCCCCTTGAACATGAGGAAATTTCATGGTCCCACATATGTAATGCTATTTATTGAACTGAATCCTCCAACTCAAATTTATTGCAGAGCCCTCTGAAAGAAGTTTGTAATCCTCTGAGCAATATTTTATTTATCAGGATTTAGTTGAAGTTCTATTACAAAACAAAAAGAAGGGGTTTATGTACATTTCATCCAATTCCACACAAACTCTTTTCTCTTAATACCAGGGTTCAAGATTGCATCTGAAATAGCCAGAAACTGCCTCCTGGAATGAGTCAGGGTAGCAGCTCTATACTGCTTCACTACTTCTTCTGTTTGTTTGGTTTTTGTTTTTAATAAATGAAACAAGCACACAGCTAAAATAAAGTTTGAGGCAGAAAGAAAACACTCACATTCAGCATCTTGACCAAAAAGACATGCAAGAGTAAACCACCAATATAAATAAAAAAGAAAGTAAAAGTAAAGTAAAGTAAGCAAAAGTAAACACAGTGAAAATACTTCAAGGCCATCACTTAAAATGGTGACAACAAATACACAGCAAATTATGTGAGAAAGATGCTAAGGGAATAAAAGAGAACTGTTTCCAAAAATGTAAGGCACTAAATGCTACAGCTAGAATAGCATAATCTTACCCTCTAGCTGAACCTTCCCTCTTTATCTCTATGCTAAATTTGCACGAGTTGCTTTGCTAAAAATATACTTTGAAGTTGTCATAGCTATTGGTCCTGGCTCATCTTTTTTCTGCCTCTGAGAACAGTTAAAGTAATAGATCACTGTAATTAGACTTTTATGGGTGCAAGAGACAGTTTGTTTCAGTCACAAGCAGGAACAGAGCAATGATGAGCCAGAGAGAAAAAAGAAAACTAAGTAAATTTAAATAAGGCAACTGCTTCTGAATATGGAGAGACAAAAAAGAAAACCAACAAAACAAACCAACCAAGCAACCAAACAAACAAGCAAGCTATAGATTTATCACAAAAATCTCT
Organism: Pseudotriccus pelzelni; assembly: GCA_035584735.1. Classification (NCBI taxonomy): domain Eukaryota; kingdom Metazoa; phylum Chordata; class Aves; order Passeriformes; family Tyrannidae; genus Pseudotriccus; species Pseudotriccus pelzelni. The sequence continues at coordinate 28,132,083 of JAWMRA010000161.1, forward strand.
AAATACAAAGAAGGATACAACACATGAGAGCTCAGGACACTTTTACACTAAGGCTAAGGCCACCTTTTCCTAGATGGGAAAGACAGATTCATATGTGTGAAATGCAAATGAATTAGTCTGTGCACGCATTATTTGAATAGAAAGATTTAAGGCGTATAAGATATATAAGAAAACATACCATACATACATCTACATATAACATTTTAATATATCTTATATATGTTCTGAAAATGTATCTCCTATATTAGGCTATTCAATACAGACAGGATAAAACATAAGGATTATTTATTCCTCCTCATTAGTTCAAAGGCATGTAAATACACGTGTGTGTGTGTGTGTATATATGCATGCATTTATATACCTAAAAAGACAAACAAGAAAATAGTTATTTGAGGGTCTTCCTACTTATCTACCACATCACAAGTATTTCCCAATTTGTAACTTTGCACACTGCCTACCAATCTGAGTCTTCAACACCAACTAAGTCCTAACTATTACTGCAGGACAAATAAGGAAAGAAACAAAAACACACAAAGTATCCAAAAGCCCTTTCACCAGGATCACCTCCACCTTACTCTAAAAACGTGTCTCTGCCACTTGTATGACAGCCTTATTTGCATCTAAACAATGATGCAAGTCAGCTTCTGAAGTCCTCTGGGCACTAACTTCTTGCAATTTTACACTAATGCCTTAGATCATTAATAATTCATACCATCTAACAGACGCGGAAATCAAACCCACAGCCCCCAGCTTTATCACGGCGTGTCCCTGACAGCTACAGTCAAGGTCAGTGGCATTACTGCTGTTCAAGGACACTGACACGTGTCAAACTTCAGCAGTACAAACTGTGTGCTGTTGCGTGAATAAAGGGTGTCTGAAGGTATTTTAGTCAGTCCCTACTCAAGGTAACCTAAAAAAGGTACAGACATAAGGCTAGAGAGACTTCTTGGCTCACTGTGTCTACTTCTCTCCTTTTGCAAGATACCATGTCATACAAACCTCTTTAAAAACATGCCTACATATATCTTAAAACCAGATGGCTTCCTGAGTCTCAATACTGCCTGCAGTGGCTGCTCCAGAACTCCACTTTTGTGAGAATTAGGAACCACCTCCTAATTCCACGATTGCTTAAATCCATCAGAAATTTATAAAAATTTGTCTGCACACAAGTACTAGCTTTCGCTCAGCTAAAAAAACCACTTGTTTCTAGCCCATTCTGTGCAACCCTGAAGACAGGAGATGGCAACAGAGAAGACTACGCCATGACCAAGAAGAGGCCATATCACTGGCCTTTTGCACAAAACTACTGACACCTATCACTCCCCTAGAAATATTTTTTTCAAGACACTCTGGGACTGTATTTATGATTTTCATTGCCTTTGCTCAATACTGGACCATAACTTCTCTATGACTTACTAGCATACTCAGGTCTCTCTTGTCTGACCTGATAGACCTCTTGTACATGGCCATTCCCATCTTTACCCTCCACTGTACAGCTTCTCTCTCTCTCTCCCCCCACCCCTTTCTCTCTCTCATTAAATTTAATGCCCCTACTGTGATTACTATCCTCAGGATTTTACTATGAGTAAGGAAAGGAGAATTATTGAATGCTACCCTTGTTATCTCAGGAAATGCCAAGAGGGAATCTCCTAGATAAAAACCAGCCAGCTCTGCCATTATTGCACCCACAATTTCACAAATAGCCCATCCTGCAAACAGGCATTTTCCCCCTCTCTATGCAACACCCTATGTAGTCAAAGTTGTTGACACAGTAATCAGCTGAATAAAGAAATTAGCAAGGTTTCAAGAAATGGCCAGATTCTGTTTTCAGCCAAGGCACATGAGCATTTGCAGTGATAAATTAATTGAAATCTCCTTTTCAATGTGCAATACAGAAGTTCAGAGTTAAAGCTGCCCTGCTGCCTAATCTGTATGTCAACACATCTTGGTAGCAAGACTGAGTTTAAATTTATTTTCCAACATTAACAATGTTACTTTGGGGGCTACTTATGAAAAATTGTGCATATTTCAATTCCTGAAGTACCGATATGGGCTCCCAAATTCAGCCCTAGTTAAATCTTGGCTTACCGCTTTTAGTCTGGAAACAGTAAAAAAAAAAATAAATTAAATCAGTTAATGCCAAGAGTAAGGTAGCTTAAAATATCATAAAGTGATCTCTAATAACAGTACAGAAAAATGCTTGGGTAAAATCTAAAGTCTAGAGGTCTACAGTGTTACCAACTCATGCATTATCACCATTAGTTTACAGTTTTATGTTAAAGAACCAGTTACAGAAGCAACTGCATAAAAAACTTAGATTTCATGTACAAAAATACAGTTCAAGGCCTTTGCATACAGCAGAATCCTAAAATACAATAAAGACACAAATAAAAAGAATGTCAAAAGTTTTCAACATTTTAAATACATTTTAGATTCTGCTGCCTTTCATTAAAGGAGCGTGAAACCCTGAAGGGTTTGGGAAACCTCAAAAAAGGTGCAGGCTGTTTTCATTTAATCCAAAATAAAAGTTCTACTCATGAAATCCGTCTTATTTTAAAACACTGCGGTTTCTTCTTTCTTTATAACAAGTCATCATTAGGACTACACCCTTATGGGGTTCATATGCTTTTAGTTGCTTGGAGGGTATCCTATCGAGATGGTTTTTCAAGCATAACTTAGAAGCTATTAAATAGCAGTCTTGGTCTTCTGACTTGCTCATAAGACCAGCTTTTTTTTATATATATTAATGTGAACAGCTAATTTTAACAACAGCCTCTCTCTTGCCTCATCTTTCTGCCTCATGGTCCATACATTTTTTTCATGCATACACCTGTCTTCACAACTGCTTGTTCTCTCATTTCCTTCCCTATCAGTACATTAGACCAGATCTGACAGCAAGACTCCTGCTACTTGCCACAACTGGAACCCTGAAATCTGCCTGGAGAAAACCTGCTAATATGAGGCTACTTCTTTATCTTTTTCTTTTTCTTTTTTTTTTTTAATGATTTCAATTCAGATCTTAAATCAGCATTTAAAAAGATGGTAAGGCTGCCAAGTACTGAAGGTAGCAAACAACTCAGATTTTTCTGAAAGCATCTTGTGGCAGCTGCAAGTTGGTGTTACATTTACTTAGAACAGCAATTGCCTTTGGAAATTAGATTTTCCTGCTTGTTCAAAAGATTTGCAATGAGTAACCATAAAAATTCAAAATTTAACTCACTAAGTGCCAGTGTTAGCAAGCAGATGTAGAAGATGTGTTTGGCAAAAATTAAGCAGAAATGGAAATCAACCAATACAGGCCATTTCTTTGATAGTACCCTCTGATACCCCTCAGGGTATGTATGCTCACAGGGGTTCTAAATAGCTGTAAACAGTAGAGTTTGCAAACTCTGCCTCATGCTAAGAGATCTCTCTCAGGAACATCTTGTACATACAGTATCCAATCTGGATTTTAATTTCCGTGTTTTCATCCTTCTTGTTATATTCCCCAGGTACTCCTCCTTATTGATGTTTTCAGTTCTTCTTTAGTCAAACCCTAAATATTTCAATTTTTCTTTCAGTGAATTGACAATTTTCTATCAACCTTTCTGTAAGAAGATTTGCTTTGCCAAATTATTTTGTTATTTTGGTAATAGCTCACCTAATAGATCTGGTGCCAGAGGTATCTGTGAACCATTTGTCTTTCAATATTGTCTGCAAAAGATGAATTTTCAGACATGGATTATTGGAACAATGAGCCAAGGGGCCCCTGGGACACAGTATCCAGCACTTGAAAGACTGAAAGGCAGTCAAGAGTGGCTGGATTTCAAGGCAATGTGACAGGCGTTTAAAATCAATTGATATTTTCTGTTACCGTTTGCTAGGAGTGTTTTTCTCCTCACACTGGCTTTTTGTTGCATTTTTTCCCTTCCATGCTGCAGCACCCACACAACACTCACAGACTTAAGTAAAGACTGGTATGTCACTCCTTGCTCCCATGGAAAGGAGGGTAACACATTCCAAACAGACTAAGCACTGCGCACCACTCTTCTGGGAGCAATTCCATCAAAACAATATATCAGCATCTTCTCCAGATGTGGCCAGGCTGATTAAAAAAACCATGGTTCCTACATCGTACTCACAGAGCACTGCTTAAATGGCAATGCAGTATCTGCAGGACCCTTACATTTTTCATTAGGTATCACTACGCCACACGAGACAAATTACAGCACATCCTTACTGCAGCACTACTCACAGCCCTATAACCAGCTTAGGCCTCAGCACTGACACATACAGGGAGATGGGAGAAAGCACAAGTCCAAAGAGTGGAATGCAGCTTGCTGACCTAGAGATGTCTATCATGTCACATAAGTACCTGACTGCAAGGTACTAGGTACCTATGATTGTCACTGGAGACCTGGTCAATACAGCTCATGTAGTTTAAGGCACAATTCATTTTAACAAGGGTAAGGTGAGGCAAATTATACCCTAAACACTACCAACACTAACATGTGCATCTGCACTAATTCACACACAGGTGTCTTCCAAAACAGTGGGGTAACACTGAATATTTTGGATTAAAAAGTAACGTGCCTCACAAATGGATAAATATCAATCCCCAAAAGGTTAACACTGAAGGTAGAAGAAAATAAGACTTATCTCATTGAGACCATCTGCTGCAGCAATCAAAGAAGTTAGAATCCATTTGCTAGCAGGAGTCTGTAGAGAATACCATGAACCAAATTGAGTTAAAATAAATGAGTTTATTTTGTTCTGCATGGCCAAAACCCATCCCACTTAGTTTTACCTACCTAAATAAAGGGCACAGCCTGTTCTAGGCTTTTCTCCATAAACAAAACAAAGAGAGGTTGCTCCAAAGGGACACTCAGTACCACCTAAGGTCTTATTTGTCTTTTAAATGTGTCCATCTCTTGTTAGTGGCTATAAAGAAAACCAGGCTACAACCACCCTCTTGTTATATGAACCTCCAGTAGACCTCAGTGACCCTCAGTAAAGAAAGTATGAACAATTTGGGGCTCTACTTGCAGGGCTTTCCTCCCTCAAAACCCACAAATGTGACAGTTATGATAAGCAACAAAATAGTTCACACTTACAGTAGGATTTACTGTGGTCCCCTTATTGAAACCCACTCCTATTTATTCTTCCTAAGGGGTATCAACAACTGTATCTCAGGATCCCTGCTGTGAGAAGCAAACCTTCTTCTGTGTGGTGACACAACACCAAACCTGAACTGTACGGTATTCTGGCAGATTGTGTTCAATATTTCAGGGAGTCCAGTGCAGTGTTTTTCTCATTCATTACTAGCAATCAAGCCATTTGAAAGGAAATGAGAGATGAAGAGCTAAACATTCATTTGGAGAGAGATAATCAAGGGAATAAAAGTCTTGTCTCACATTTTGCATATGATTTTTCAGCACGAGGGAACATACAATTGATGCGTAATACATCTAACTAATATCAACATTAATATCAAAATACCAGATAATATATAATACTAATACCAGAAATAAAATAAATTACATTTAGAAAAAGTTAATCACCAATGGAATATTACTCCAAAGAATAGGTGATATTAACCCTTTTTATAAAGCAACAAAAACCCTCAGCAAAAGAAGAAACAAAAACTTGACAGATGTGTTAGCTTAACACTGACAATACAGAACACAGTATTACTGCATACACTGACAATACAGAATACAGTATTACTGCACAATGCATGGGGCAGGCTATTCTAAAAGACAACTATGTATTTTGACAGATGACTGCATTATGAAGGGCTGATAATACTGACATTTGAGGAAAGCCAGTAAGGAGAGATGAATCAAATGGTATGAGTATGTTCCCTGTTGATACCACTCAAGCTGTTGATAACTCTCAAGCCCTAATCTACAGTGACAAAAATGAAACAGTAAAAGGCAAAGAAATGGAGAAATCCTTAAGTAGAAATGCCATAAGATTAACAGAAAATGAGGCACACAAATAAAACAATGTTTTCGAGAACAGGTAAGTGGATGCTCTGCAGAGTCACAGATTTAATGCCCTAATTCTAGATCATGCAACCAAACACTTCTTTTATACCTCATATCTACTTCAACCTGCTGGCGTGTTGGACCTCCAAGCAAACAGGTTTTCAAAAGATAATCTGACTAACCAACTACTGCTACTTCCAAATTAGCAGCCAAAGTGTGTTCATAACACATTCAAAACAAACAAGCCTACACATTACCCAGAAAATTTTCCCATGTTAACAATTCCAGATTCCAAACCAAATATGCAACAACCAAACCAAAATTATGGTTATCAAAAAGTAACACTTTAAACAACTTATGCTCCATACAAAACCTAAAGTATCTTCTCAGCATTTGAAAGTCATCAGGACTTCAGTCACTCAAGCAGAAAACAGAACCACATACCCCATTTCAGTAATTTTACCCAGGATCATTCTACGAAAGGAAACTTGATCTGAGCTACTGTTGTAGCTCTTAAGTTAACAGAATGGTAGCTTATTTAAGCTGTATAAGAAATTTTCTTTTAGTCAGAACCATACAGCACTTTTGCATACTACATAAGAAATATTTTGTAGGCTAAATAAAATATATTTACATTATTTCATTAAACTATAAAAGGACTCAATTTCAAAGCTCACGGATATACTGACCCCACAATAAAACAATGCCTTAGCAAATGGCATTGCATAGATTGATTTTCTTCATCTTTTATATTGCTTCCAGCATACTTCAGAATAAGACATTTTATCATGGTGAAAGAATGCTCTTTGATATTGCTTTTAGAGTACCTTCGTCTAATTCATTTTTCCCTAGCACTTGAGAAGATTCTTTTTTTTTTTTCATTTAAGCAAGGAAATAGGGAGTAAAAACAACCACCTGCAAAGAATCAAACTGTTAACTATGAATAAAAGTACAATATGAAAATAGAAAAAAATGTACTAAAAGATTGTTGTATGACAGCTGCTTTCTGCTTAGTGTGATAAAACTTGAAAGGTACGTGAAATTATTTTAGCTAGCTTTGGTAATTTTGAAGGATTAGCTAAAGTCATATCACAGCTATTCACAAAAAATTCCAAATTTTAAGTTATTAGTTTTTTGTCAAATATTTTATACTAACAAGCTTAAATGCTTTCAATGAGCAGAATACCACTTCCAAGCTCTCAAATGCTATAGTTTTAAATACCTCCTTTTCTGAAAACTCCAAGCCTTCTGAGATATACCTCTGACTTCAAAAGAGGCATGGGATCCTTTTACACATTGAGAAAGGATTTTTTGCAAACGGCTCCAAATCCTTACCTTTCTGTAGACTATCATATTTGGAGAACTCTCCTCTGGGTCAGCAGTTTCTGCACTACTGGGATCAGCGGGCACTTGGGCCATGTTTGCCTCTCGTCGATCAAACTGCAAGGACAGGAGCAAAAGTCAGCATTGCTTCAGGCTGCACTGGAGCGTGGCAACGACACACGACTCCCTCCAAGGCAGGCAGACAAGGATGTTACAGAGACAATCACACTCCAGACTTCAACCATGCAAGAATTTATCACACTTTGTCAGAACTGACTTGTCTACCGGATAATGCCCCAAGAACAAGGACCATCAAGTCACATACAGCTGTGGTTTGGGTCATCACACACACATTTCTTCCCCCATTTTGATCTTTTATCATGAGCCCTCATTCAGTGAAAATCCAGTTAATACTTCACACATTTCCATTTCCTATAGCACAAGCAACTTTGACTTTTCTAGAATCTTTGAGGTACCTCCAAACAAAAAGCCAAGAAGGATAAAGAGCTTGCTGTGACACAGAGCAAACCCCACTGCAGCCGGCGGGTGCAGCAGGCTGTCAGGCACACTGCTGGCTGTCGCCTGCAGATAATTCAAACCATTTACGGCTCTCTGCAACCCCAGAGCAGCAGACAGGAGCCAGGGAGGCACAGCTGCTTGCTCAGAGTAAGCAGCTTCCCTCACCTCTTCGCATGACACAGCTGGGAAGAAGCAGCAGGACAGGCAGACAACCCCACATAATACTCCTTATCTTCTAGAAGCACAGAACTGCTGCCTCATCTCCTCCAGGTCAGGCCAGGCTTGAGGCAACAGTATCAGTCTGAATAAAGGAAAAAAGATGCCTGGTGCAGGGAAGGCGCTTCAAATTCTAAGTCAAATGTTATATTTAAAATTTTATTTCCACCAGAACAGTTGACAAGTTGCATCTTAAATGAAAGGCTGCTGTGGAGCCGTTTGGTGACCTCTGCTAACCTAAGAAGTTGCCTCGTAACATTGCCTGGTACAGACACTGGCACTAAAACTGCCTGACAAGTTCAATTTCTTTAACTTTGAAAGCACTAAAACGTCCCATCACAACATATTTTATTAAAAACTGAGACCAAAAAAAAGCGCCTATGTTCACACAAGCATAACCTGCACATTCATTTCTAAAACACAGTTCACCACTAAACGGTCTCCCTTATTTAAGGAAGGTACTTTCCTATTCCTTCCTCTACCCACTTTCACATTGCCACCGGCAACAAAGTGCCCCAGCATATAATATACATACATAGCATACAATTATATGTATAATACAGCCCTGAGCCATTCTAGCTGTCAGTTATCAGCTCCCAAGGACAAGTCAAGTGCCAGAATTAGAAAAGCTCAGACTGCATCCCATCTCTGTCCTATCTCAGCAGTGACCAAAGTTTAATAATCTACATCGATCCAGATTTCTTCATTTCCTGTACAAAGTACGAGTCCACACACACACGAGCAGGCACAAATGCATTTGTACATGCACATACCAATTTTGAAATCCAGTAATACAGTTCAAGCTCACATTAAACAATATATATACAGATCACCTTTTAAAGGCATATTCAGACCAATTTAAACACTGTTTTATATTTAAAGGGAATAAATTTATTTTAACTCCTATTCAACCTCATGGCTTCCTAGAAGCCCAAACTCTACACTGTTGTGCCAAGTCATGAGCTAAAAAGGAAACACAATAAATGCTCTAAGCAATATTATGAGATGTAAAACCAATCAAATAGCACAAATGTTGAAGGGTAGAGCATTTTCAAATTATAGCACTTTGAATTATTTATACTAATGTGCATTTTCACAGCACCGCTTAGTCATGATTCCAAGGCACTGAAGAGTTAGGCCCTAGGTTATCATCACTCAATTGAATGGATCAAGAACAGGGTAGAGATTTTATGTAACTTTTTGAAGGCAATTACAAAGCAGAGTTGAAAGCGTATGTCAAGTCACCCGAGCTTCAGCTTCACCTGCAATATATAAAGACCACATTCACCACTTACATTATGTGTGAGATTTTATAAGCATACTTTAAAAGAAAACAATTACAATTAACTTTCAATTGAGCAATGCTCTTTAAAGAACAAAATTACAATTTCTAATTGAAAAGCCCTGTGCAGCATTACTTAGCTGCGCTTCACTCATTGCATTATTCACTTTGAACGTCCACGTCTACAAATTCTGTTCTCTTGTTATGCTGTTAGCTCACTTGATCTTTTCCGATACTTCAGGATTTTCCCCCATAGCAATTCTTGAAGCTTTTCATCTACTCTAGTGCAACAAGACAATAATATCTTGTACAAGTGCAGTAGTAGCTTGCATGCTGTTCATGGTGACATTGAAGGAGCCACCAACTGTTTTGGAGGTCTGCATAAAGTAGTCAATACAAATGGACCAACCTGTTGCTGGAAGATAGAAATTTGCAAAAGTGATTCCCACTAGTGCCCAGCATCTCCTACTGGATTTCAGTCAGGAGCAGCAGGAGCTGCTTTGCAGGAGTGACAGAAAGATGGACATCTCAGAGAACAAGGCTGGAGACAAGGTAGGACTGACTGCACCCTGGAGCAGAAACAAGTGTGGACATCCCCTCCACATAGCCCAGGCATTGCTGCTGCTGAGATGAGCCTTAGCAGGCCAAGCCAGGGCTCCTGAGGAATTATGACAGCTCTGACCATTGTCCAAGTTTTTTCTCTTTCTTCTAGATAGCTTTTTTTAAAAAAAAAACAAACACATAATTGTTTCTCAGATGGTACTCTGCAGGAAAAAAAAAGACTACAGATAAAATAAGACAGTGATATGACAAGGGAGTGTTCTTGGCTCTTCCAGGTGAAAGCACAGCAATGCTGGGTCCCAAGGATCCCATTACACCTGTGCTTTTTAACATAGGGGAGTTGAGTGGAGCTCAGCACCCAGTGATGCAGGACTGCTTCACACAACCACAGAATGGTTGGTGTTGGAAGAGAGTATTGGAGGGCATCCAGTCCAATGTCCTGGCTCAAGCAGGGTGCCCTATAGCACATTACTCAGAATTGTGTACAGATGACTTCTCAGTATCTCCAGAAAAGGAGACTCCACAACTGCTCTAGGCAACTGTTACAGTGCACAGTCACCTACATAGTAAAGAAGTTCTTCCTGATATTCAGGTGGTATTCCCTATGGTTCAGCTTCTGCCTGTTGTCTCTTGTCCTACTGCTTGGTACCACTGAGAAGAGCCTGGCTCTGTCCTTGTGACACCCTCCCTTCAGATACGTAAACATTTATGAGATCTCCCCCCCTCATTCATCTCTTCTTGAAACTCCAGCTCCAGCTCAGGCCCAGCTCCCTCAGCCTCTCCTTGTAAGACTGATGCTCCAGTCCCCTAATCATCTTCGTAGCCCTTTGCTGGACTTGCTCCAGAAGTTCCATGTCTCTTGTACAGAGGAGACCAGAACTGGACACAGGATCCCAGATGTGGCCTCACCAGTGGTGAATAGAGTGGCAGGATCACCTCCCTCAGCCAGCTGGCAATGCTCTTCCTAGTGCAGCCCAGGATTTCATTGGCCTTCTTGGCCAATGCTTGGCTTGGAGTGCTGGCTCATGGACAGCTTGTTGGCCACCAAGAAGGCCTCTGAAGAGGCCAAAATTAGCCCCCCTGAAGTCCAGAGATGCAATCTTACTCATTGTTCTGCTTCCTCCTAACAGGATACTAAACTCCACAATTTTGTGGTCACTACAGCCAAAGTTGCCCAAAATCTTCACATGTCCTACCAGCCTTTCCTTGTTAGTTAGTATAAGGTCCAACAGCACACCTTTCCTCATTGGTTCTTTCACCACCCTGTATCAGAAAGTAACAGTCAATGCTTTCCAAGAATCTCCTGGATTGCTTTCCTGTACTCCTGCCATACTAAAGCATGGTCTCAAGCCAGTTCTCAAACGGGGCATTCTCACTAAGAATTGTGGCACTGACTTAACACCCAAAGAACACAAACAAACCACTGGCTACAAGGTAGTAACAATTCTGACCAAGGAGCAATTTTGGAATAGCCCCAGGAGAGCACCTCTCCGTCTCTGCCAGGGAAAAGAACGCCAGGGAGAAGGGCAGAGAACCCAGAGTTAGGGCCCCAGTGATGCAGGCTACTAGCTGCAAAGACAAATGAAATGTTCATGTTCAAAGTAAAGGGTTTTTTACCCTCACCCTGTGCTAACATGCCACATTTGCAATTCTTTAATTAATATAATTGTACGTGAAAGTCCACATCTGACTTGCACAGTTCTCTGATAAAAAACAAACGAACAAAACCTCGTAGCCTGGTGTGAAGGAATCAGACGAATTTTTCAAGAGATCCCACTGAAATCTATTATTTCTACACGTTTTTTCCTGCCAGCCCAGTCCACTCAAATGCAATAAGAAAGTCAACCCTACAACACTACAGAGACTGAAAACAGTTTGCCCTCTGAACCTTCCTCTACGCACATGTTTGTGATGCATCAGCCAGAAGTGAATCCAGCTTGGTCTTATAAAGAAATTTCAGCTACACTTAGCTGAGAAGAATGAAACCAAACATTTTATTTAGGTTTTCAAAAAAATTAGAAGCAGTCACACACAGCCTCCAGCTAAGAGCTTCACCAATTACTACCTGAAGAGTACTTCAGCTCCTCCCTCCTACAGGCAGTTTGCTGTATTATCAGAGGCTAACTCATATCAGCCTGCATCCACATACCAGCAATCTAGATACAAATGCATTTCTTCAAGAAATAAATGGCCTCGAAATTCCAACTTTCACGTTCAAAGATGCTGTTTTCCCACAGCTGTTTTTCTGACAATAGCCATGCTTGCAGTATTCTAGACTCCTCAGCAGATAAAGTCATTGAAAAACAAACAAAAAAAAAATTTAAAACCATTTGCACTAACCATTCTCTCACTGCCACACAGAAGGAGAAAATCAGCAGTCTTCAACTTCTTGCTTATGGAAAAGATAGCCTATTAAGCCTTTAAAAAATACTCCCTAAAATATGCTAAAAAGAGAGGGTACATTTGCTTCTCACTGATTTTTATCTTTTTATATTTTATCCTTTATTATAGAGCACATCTGCTTTTACCCCAAGAAGCATAGGCACACTGGAATAGACAGGCAGCCACTGACAAAAGACAAATCACAGCAAAAGTTCTCTCTCTTATCTGATCAGAGTCCTCATACTCTCCCAAAACCCAGAAGCTGCAAAGAGATGTGGCTCCCATATGTCAGAAAAGGATCAATGAACTTTAAACTGAAATAACCAATTAAAAATATGTTCTGGAAAGCAAGGAAATAATTTTTTCACACCTCACCTCTTTAGAGTTTCTGATTGATACAGAAGTATAATGTTAAAATTTCAAAGACAGCAACCTTTACACTTTAATCCATAAATACTGTCAGCATTTAATCTCTCTGTATGTGCCAATTCAACACAAACGGCTGAACACTAAGAGATTCCCACTAGTGTCCTCAAACACCTTGAGTGCTGTAAGAAAATACTACTGTAGACAAGATTGCTCTAAGAAACCTCTTACAGACATACTACCCCATGTGTTTCGTAGAAATTAGCCCATCTAGGAGTCCTTATAGATCTGAGTTTTATACATACCAAAGAAAGAAAGAAGAAATACAAAGTTAGAAGAAATTCTGTGAAACAAACTATTCCTTGAAAACAGCACCTGCATTTAACAACACAAGTTCCTATGTAAACTTTCATTCTGCATTTTATTAGATAAGTTGTCAACTTAATAAGCAAAATTTGCAGTGCAAAACATATCTTGCACGTTTGAGTTAAAATTAAAGTTTGTTATAATATGGAAAAACTACATCCCAGAAGACAGAGTATGCTAAATTACTTCCGATGCAGGTATCTATCACCACTGTTTAGCTGAAATACACTTCTGGGTGACAATAAATGGAAATTACCTTTATGCTATGTAATTAATATATTTCAAGGGCAGCTAATAACTGACATGTAGTATTAATGTCAAATTATGAGAGATTTAGAGCTTTAGCACACAGTCACAGAGTAAAATATAATTTCATATCATTAATACCTAGTTAATTTTTTTCTAATTAGTGAAATACAACTGGACTGCATGATTTCTCACACACCTGAGAAATCATATAACCTCATGATTTGCTGAAGTGATAATTACCTAATAGGAAAAATCCCTACCTAGTTTGCTAGAATATTTAGATCAAATAGGTCATGTTATTAAGGTTACAGGAGGGAAGGGACAAGGAAGGAAAATCACTTACTCAATTCAATTAGAACCCATTAGTATTAGTTGATATTTCTCATCCATTACATAAATCTCTTTAAAATTGCATTGTGAAGAAATTTACATTCATGTTCTTTTTCTAGTTAATTATTATTTATAAAACCAGGACTCGGGCATGCCAGGCAAGGTGTGTACACTTGAGAACAACATACAGCATATCATAGAAGTGATCTTGCTGACCAAGGTGAATATATCAACCAGAGGATGCCCGAGTCCTGCGTGGCGTATACTCTGTTTTCAACTGGTGTAGCTCAGTCCAAGAACTGCACAATTCACCTATACCCCTCCTTCACAATTAAACCTGCAGGATTAGCAAAGTAACTTTCCAAAGAGGAAATTATACAACACCCACCTGAATGGAGCAAAAGCCAGGAAGACTGGAGCTGAGATCAAAACTCCTCCATCTCCACCAGTTTTCTTACTAGTGAAGAGGGGGAAATGGTGTTATACACGGCACTGCTGACCACTGTGCCCAGCAGGTCAAGACTCTTCATGTTCCTCCTCTGAACAAGATGAGGAGGACATAAGGGTTAGTGAAACAGGGGCAATGCATCCCCACAGAGGGAGCCACACCACAGTCAGCAGTGACAGACTGAAGGGTCTGGCACCACTCTGGATACCACAGCATTGCTCCCCTGCATAGAGGGGCAGCAAAGGCAGTCAGCTTCCTATCAGTGAAGTGCAGCTCCCAAAGCATCTGAAAATCCTTCCAATGACTGTTTTAGACACCAAATTGTAATGGAAGTTACTCTGAAAATAGTTTCTGAGTAGATTATCCCAGACCTTCTGCCCCTCCTTGCAAGTGCCGAAAATTGCAGTACTATCAACAATAATCAGCCTGTTGCCTTTTTTAAGGAAGGAAGTATAAACACTTCTAGCAACTGCACTTAATGTTCAAATCTTTGCCAAACAAATTCCTTTTTGTTTGTGGGAAAACATTTTTGTGTACGCACTGGGAGAATTCAAGGACTCTAAAGGACCCTATTCCTCCTTTTTGAGGTACCAGTTCACAGGCACCCTGTGCTGAAGCATTAGAGCTCAACACTCTCATTCTACAACTGTCGGGTTGAAAGGCAAGTATCCATCTAGGCCAGTGAACAAGTAGAAACTCTTTTGCCTCGCTCTGACAGAGCAAGAAGAAAGGACCTAATTCCCGACACTCCCTTTTTCTTCTCTTTAGGAAACTGGGATCTTTATGAAGGCTGTGACTTCCAATTTCTACTACTCTTACAGACATTTTCTAAAGGTGCAGTCCCCTTGCATAACTAAGTGCTTCTCCTGTGGAATACTTGCCTCAAAGCATCCTACAGATATGCCTACGTTTCCACACGGGGCAGGGAGGAAGCTCTGGGCTCCTGATCGCCCACAGTGCTTAATCACTAATTTGCTCCCAGGTTCTCTTTGGTAAAGCTCCAAACCTAAGAGCGCATAGGTCTGGGAACACAATTCTCTGCCATCAGTACTTGCTCCGAAGCATCAGCATGGATGATCTTATAAAGGATTTGGCTTCCTGCTTAGCCATTCCTGCATCAGTCTCTCAATAGGTTCTGCAACACCATACAGCTTCCCAATATGTCCCAAGTCCTGCAATGCATAACCTCATCCTTCTGGTCAGCTGCAGGACAGTCCCACCGTTTTTATTAAACACTGTGCTTGGAAAAAACCCCATACACAATGATCACCCTATCTTCAGGCCACAGAGAATACCATCTGGGGGCCAGAGGTCTGAGACCACTCTGGCCAAGGACACGCAGTATGGACAAGGCCATCATTTAGACCAACCTAGCTCTCAGACGTGAGTCAATCCAAGCTGCTTGACTTCCTGCAGACAGATACTATCTGCAAGTTTAAACTCAGCCCGCGTGTAATCCAGTGTGAGCATTCTGTAAGCTTCTGTAGTTACTCCTCTCCAGTTGCCTTTCCTAATTATGTATGTCCATCAATAAAAAGAACAAATATTCACCGTGTGGTAGTCTAAGCAGCATATTGCTAACCAGGGGTCACCAAGGTCTCGTACCACCTCCAAAAAGGGTGCTCTTCACAGTCTTGAGCAATTTTCTCTCTGAGATACCTGTGATAGTGCTCATCCTGTCACATAACTAACAGACAACACTAAGGATGGACAGTTCCACTTGTTCCATTTGCGTTAGTCACTGGTGATCTGCCTCAGTCACGTGGCAGATGATCAGATTGTTCCTTGATAAACCATTGAAGTGGATTATTTTTCCTCTCCTTTCCTCATGATGCCACACTCCATTTCCATTTTATGTATTTCAAAATCTGCAGATACTTGTAGATATTTTAGAATGCTGAAAATACTGCCTGCAACTGGATGCTACATCCAGAAAACCTAGGGGTAGAAACCAATATAAAGTAACTTTCTTGGCAACTGACACTGACTAAGTCTTGACTTCCCTGATGCCAAATTAGAGGCGTTCTCTCTTTTTTGTTTCAAATACAGAAATACGCACTACCTGTTTTCTGGTCTGTCCGCCCCAAGGTGTGCTGGAAGCATTGCTGACTTAAGAGGAAGAACTTTCCCACTTTCAGAGTTCTCAATATAGTGTCTGACAGACAAATAAGGAGAGCAAAATAACCAGAAGGAAAAATGGTATGGGGGCGGATGGTAGCGAATATTGACATATGAATTGCTGATTAACTAGGCAATTTTTTCCCTTTATGAAATCAATCGTTAAAATGGACACTTGCATACTAAATTTACTTTTAATGGACCAGAATGATGATGTACCCAGGAAGAAACTGCCTCCAATACATCCATCCCTCTTCCAAAGAATTCAAAAAAGAAATGCAGTATTCACCTGTAATCAATCTCCCTTCCAATAAAACTGTACTGGTGTGAGTGCAAGGGCTCTTTGAAAGGCTCTGAGCCAACATGCTGTTAACAAGGATAGCTGCAAAGAATGTAATAGCAAATATATGTTAAATATTTAACTAAAGCAAGTGTCAGTGCTATTGAAAATTAGAAATGTAAAGAGATAGATATAGCACAACTTCGAACTTCATGTGAATTGGTGATCCCAAGCTACAGAAGTATTTACAACACACTATCAGCCTGAAAAGAGCAGTTACAAAGCAGAGAGCTGAAGCTGTATTTTGGCTTTTTGCAACAACGGCAACTTATTGGTCGGAATCATTCCCTGTGGAAAATGAGTAACTGCACTGATAATTCAGAGCTTGAGAGTAGACTTCTAATCCATTCTCCAGTATAAAGCTGTCTTTGAAAAATCATCTTGCACTAGATCAGTTAAGGTGTACTAAGAGCATCCTGTTCTATGAAGTCGGTCCATCAAAGACACCATCTCTGCAAGTGCCTTGCACTTTATGTACCATAGAAAATACTAATTGCAACCACAGTAAGCTACTTCTGGGGGATGGGCTGCATTTTGTATTTTACACTATATCTAGTAAGTTGAAAACAACTGAAGAAAATTGATTCAGAGATAGAACTGAACAAAAAGCACAAAATAATGGATGCTTTAATACAGACTGGTAAGAAAATACTAAAATAAAACAAACAAACAAAACCCCATAGGCCTCAGTGCCTATTAGGTTCCAAATTCAGATTTACTCCACTTAAACTCCTTGTTCCAAACAGAGATTGCTAAAATGAAGCTCCCTTCAAGCAATCTTATGCAAGTTGATAGAACTAATCCACCCCTGCATTGATCGCCGACTGCACAATCTCATTTAAAGCACCTCAAAGTGCTGAGAATTCTTGCTGGTTGTTCGTCTCAAGAGGAGGGAAAATTGCAAGAATGCTGCAATCAAACTAAATGTTAAATTTGCTACCCAAAAGCACATGTGTCCTTGAAGATGTGGCACCATGCAATACCCCTAGTGCAAGCGAACACAACTGGCTGCATCCCACCTACTTCAAGGACATGATGCAATATACTATGATTTCAGTGCCCTCCTGTTTGCCACAACAGCACACATCCTTTTCAGATGCAAATTACACCCAAATCACTTCAGTAATTGCAATGTAAAAAGCATCTAAGCCACTCCTAAATTAGCTAGCTCAAGTCCACACTCCCACACAGTTCAGCAGAGTCTACAAATCCCACTGCTGCGGTTCATCTACCCTGAACTTTACAATGCCAGAACTGGACTACTACAAACACCAATGTATGTGACATACATTATAAATACTAACATACTTTACTACTGCTGCTGTTGTGCTATAATACTCCAATAAAGACAGTTCCTTTAATTGAGCTAATACATGTCTATGCCAGTTTGCTGTTACACTAGTGAACCCCTAATCTGAAACTGTTTTCTTACCTGTAAGAGTGATATTTTCTTTTACAAAATTATAAACTAAATCACAATGAAATTAAGTGACTTCCCTTATCCACACAACAAAAGTGGCATAACAAATTGGACACCTCAACCCCGACTTTCACACCATTGGTTACCACTTGCTCAATGCACAACCCAATAGCACAGTAGGTCTGTAGTAAACAGTCTGAGGAGCTTTTAACTACCCTGTGAACCTTTCACCACTGATGCCAGGTTCTACAAGCATAGTAAAAAAAGATGAAATATTGTCCCTTTCCACAGGGATATGTTTTTAGTGTGGAACTGAAGATTCCTACAAAAATACAGAATTAATTTCTCTTCACTGCCTTATGGTCCCCAGCACGCCCATGTAGGCAAAGGATAGTACCTGTGCCTTACTCTGTTGCTACTAAGTCTAGGCAAAGAGAGCTGTTTCCAGCATGGCAATGCAGAGCTCCTAGGACATCAAAGTGTCAGAACCTTATTGCTCACTGAAGTTTTAATCTGCTTTTCTTTCTTCTCTCCACATTCTTTGCCACCAGCTACAGAGATGTTAAAAAACAGTATGAGATATGATGCAACACAAGTGGATAGCAGCAGTCTCTCTTGACTCCACAATCTTTCTAGAGCTTGACAACCAACAAGTAAAACACAAATTAGCTCCTCTTTCTTGCTCCTCTTCATAGACAGAGCACAACAACAGAAATGAGCTCATTCCTCGCTCACCATAATATGCTATTATTCCATCTGGAAACAGTAAATGAAATCATGGAAATGTCTTTTCATGGTAAAATTCATATAGATTAAGAAAACACTGTGGATTCACTAACATTAATATCATCCTTTACAAAATTTAAAAGCCACTCTGTCATTAAAGGAAAATTGTGATCCAACAGTTTAGAACTCTCCATGATATATCTATTATTATCTT
Organism: Pseudotriccus pelzelni; assembly: GCA_035584735.1. NCBI lineage: Eukaryota > Metazoa > Chordata > Aves > Passeriformes > Tyrannidae > Pseudotriccus > Pseudotriccus pelzelni. Next base: position 28,150,912 of record JAWMRA010000161.1, read on the forward strand.
CCAAAAAAACTTCAAGGTGATATCCAACACCACCTAAAAGCACCCAGGTGTTTCTTAAATGTGCTTGGCCAGCATAGCTCTGGTCAGCTTGCCTCTCATACGCTGACAGAGCTGCAAGTGTTTAGGGTTAAAAGTACTACTACCTTCAGTAATAACACTGGGCCATGATCTCTTGCTTACATTTCATTTAATACCTCACCTGGCAGAGTACTGTCGTACACCACATTGGTGACAGCAGTTCAAAGTATGACACCAAGAAACACCCAAATTACCAACGTAATTTTCTTATTGTACCTAGGTTTTCTTTTTAATTCTAATACCGTGGTATGAATTGACACAGAGATTAATGCAGTCATGAAGAAGCAGAGAAGAGTCCCATAAGGAACCAGGAGTATTTCAGTTCCAACAACTAGGTGCAATATTTGTCCCCTGAAACAGTCCAGAGCTGCTCAGTGAAGTGGACCTGTTTATTTCTACAATCTCCCCTCTAGACCACCTATGTGTGCTTGCAGAAATGCAACTGAAGCTTCAGGTGATAAGTACAAACAATACAACAAACCATCTTAAGGGCAAAACTGTACTCTTGTAACACTGGGCAAGGGAAGAGCAGCTTGCTCTTGTTCTGCTGCTACTTTACAACTGCAGTGTTTGACTTACATATCACACGTATACCTGGCCAAAACCTCCAGGTTAGCTATCCTCATTCTTGAAAAGCTGAGGACTTGTTACCAAGGAGAGAAAAAAAGTAACCACCCCGCAACAACCTTGTACTCCTGTTAGAATCTTGCAGAGCCATGGCACTGCAAGATTCTGAAGTTTCACCACAGAGTAACTAACAGCATCCTAACGTACATGTTGAAATGACACACTGCAGCTATTTTCTCTTCCCGCTACTCCACATACATCAGCTTCTTCTCTTTCCTTGCCATCTGTTAGATTGCTGCAGTCTGCTGGGACAGGACTGCCCTCTCCTTTTCTCCCCTTCTTGGCTGCTCAAAGGGACCACGACAGAGCCTAGCATTTCCTGTCCACAAGCTCAGCTTTCCTCCAGCTGCCTCAGAAACATTAACAAAAGGAGAGTTACCCCCATGAATGAAAAGTGCTTCTGCTCACCTCTGCCATACCAGTGTGCTCCACCAGAATTCCATGCTAGACACTGAAATACCTTGTAAGCGGTTAGCAAGGAGGTAACTGCTGCTTCAAGAGGACATACCTTTTCCTCTTATCCTCAAGTATCATTGATTAAAACAGATATCTGCATCATGGGAACTGACAGAAGAGAAACTAAGGCAAGCAGTATTGATGATGACTATATGCAGCTGCTTCTTGCGCCCTTTCTTAGAAGGAATAGGTAGTAAAAAAAAAAAAAAAAAAAAACCACCAAAAAAAACAGAAAAATAAGTCAGGTACGTCAACAAAAATCCTCAAAAATATATTACTATAAATATCAGTAGCAAAAAACTACCACAACCATGTAGCAAACAAATACTTCTCCTTCTAATACAGTTCAGAATGGGAAAAGGAAGGGCTAGCTAAACTCCACTACACTTGTACCCAGTTAGAAAGGAAACTGCAATGTTGGTCATGAATTGTTCTATCAGCTGGGTCATTAGAAAAAGGAACAGCTCATCTAAACATAAAGTCAGTATTGGCTGAAGCTAAACAGTTTCTTCAGCATTTCACACGCATATTCAAGCAATGAACACTATTATTCTGTGCTTGTAACCACATGCCCCCAAGTCAATAACAGTTCTCGAACATCCGACCTCTTTTTAAAGCAGATTTACAAGGAAATATAGTGAAAGTGTTCCAAATTAGCTGGTGAGGAAGTATTATGGATCATAACCACATAGTAAATAATTGCTAGTTCTTCCAATCTGCAAAATTAGAATAAATCTGGCATTAAAAAAAATTTATTATATCAAATATACACAATCTTCCACTTCAAAATAAACCTCATTGGACTTGGAGAATATTCAGGATCATATTAACTGTCTTAAATCCCCAAAGCTTTGAACTACAGTTAACCTCTTTCACTATGTGCTTCAGCAAGCAATTACAAAAATCACTATACCTTTACAAAGCACTTTTCACACTCACAGCTCACAAACACACAAACACAAATGAAACGTAGCTCTCTTTGGGGTGGGTGGGAAATCACCAGTATCTGTTGTAACACACTGACACAAAGGTTAGTTTTACAATATGACTTTATTTAGCAAAGGCAGATTTTCCTGCTTTCCAATGTTTTCGCACCGGCAGTCAGCAAATAAAAACAATCAAGAGCAATTACGCCTATCTTTAATTTCAGGGAAGCATTCGAGAGCGTCATGCTGCTCTGTAGCACGCAGGTTATAACCGGGATGCCGTGCTGGCAAGTCCGTTGCAGGTCAGCCGAAGGAAGCCCCGACTTACCTAGGCCGTCCCAGCGAGGGCTCCGTCCAGCTGCGAGGGCAGCGCCGATGCAGACGGGACGCCAAGCTCCGAGCCACAGGCGCAGTCAGCTCCTTGGAGCGGCAGCCGTGTCTGCTATTATGTCTGCAGCGTATAAGCGGCAGCGTACCGGTATCTATACAAAAATCTGCATCTTCCTCAGAGAAAAACACTTGAAGCTTCTTATTGGCACCGCAACCTACTCCGCTATTTATACCAATCACATCTAGTGACTAAGAAGATGCTTTTAGTGTCACAGGAGATGAAGGCTCTGGAAGGAGAGTGCCTAGCAGCTTTACTCTCACGCACCGATCCGTCTTCATGCACGCGCACTTTGTCAGCGGATGGAAGTGTATTATTGCCATACGCTACCAAAGCGAAACAGTTTCCAAGTTTTCCCACAGGGCACCAGCTCCCCCTTCAAGCTGTACCCTAGTGCTTGCTCCTTCTAGTCCTTCTCCGAAGCCTCCCCCCTAAAACACACTCACACACACCCCTCCTTGCACCTGTCCGCTACTCCCGACTAGGAGCGACCTCCCACCCCGGCGCCGCCCGCGCAGCCGCTCCCGCCGGGATTCGGGGCTCCGCTCTCCGCTGCGGGACCAGCACCGGGATCCCTCTGCCAGGGAAGAGCCGAGCGGCAACCGCTCGCCACACAGATGCGGATAAGCAGGAAAACAGCGGCCAAGGAGAGCATCCCACTCCCATTACCTTAGCAACCGCTACGCCGCCGTCCCCGGCCGCCCCTTCGCCTCTCCTCAGGGACGGGGAAGCGCCCTTAGCATGGCGTGAGCCTGCGGGTGGGGCCGGCGGTCAGCCCGGGCTCCTCTCCGCGCCTCTTCCAAAAACCTCCCGTTCTCCTCAGCGCCCCTCAAGCTGCGGCGGGGACGGCGCCCGCCCGCCCCACCCGGCCCCGCGCTGCCGCCGCCCGACCCTCCGCCGGGCGGGCGGGGGCGGTGACGGTGACGGGGCGGCCCCGGCCCCGCGGCAGCAGCGCCCGCTGCGGGCGGCCCGGCCGCGCCTCCCCCGCACGGCCCCCCCGCCGCGTCCCCC
>JAWMRA010000161.1:28154497-28261874 GCA_035584735.1 Pseudotriccus pelzelni
CCCTTTGCCGCTGGCAGGGAGGAAGCTTCGGCCCCCCTCCGCGTCCCGCCACCCCGGCTGCTTCTGGGGCACTCGGCACTGCCCCGCGGGCAGGGCCTCGTATCTCTGTTGCACTCTTGTTTATGTGTTGAGTAGCGCAATTAAAGCGTTCTGCAAAATTCTTTCACCTGAAACCGGGAAAGCCTCATCTCTGGGTGACACTCCTGCAATAGCCAGGATTTCCTAGCTAATGCTTGGGCTCACAAGATGCTCAGGGCTCCGCACACCACAATCAGTCCTAACAAGCATCACATCTCAACAAAACGGTTTGGAGACCCAGCTCTTTTACCTGTCCCGTGGGCAAAAGCCATTGCAGTTGGCTAGGAGCAGTTTCCACACAGTAATTAGGTGCACGAAGTAGCTTGCATACTTCCTATGGATATTATCCACCGATTTCTCTGTTGGATAAGATCTTTACTCCCTTTCTTTTCTTCCAGAAGTCAAGTTAAGCCCACCATGTCCAAAATTGACTGTCAGGTCTGAAAGCCATATGCTGGAAAGCAGTAGGGCACACCACTGACAGGAGGCACCCACACCTATCTCTGTGCTAAAGTTTGTGCATCTCCAAGGTTTGGTTCCCACACATCGGACTCACTGTCACAGTTGAAACTCTGCACAGAGTTGTCAAGGCTGTCAGCTGCACAGAGGAAAGGCTATTTTACTGACCTGTGTAGCTTGTCTTAAAGGCCCTTCTGTGGTGACCCTGTTCCCCTCTTTTCTAACATTTTATCAAAACTAGGCTTAAATTTCACAAGCCTGATGATTGACACCAAAAGCTATCATGTGCAGGGATATCATGTTATTTTATGGCTGTAGTCTGCCCAGCGCACTTTCTGGTGATGTCTGGTACACTAAACTGCTGCAGTAATTCAAATGTTAAATTAAGAAGAAAAATTTATTTCCGGTGCAACTCTATATCACTTCCATTTCTATTGGATCAATATCACCATCTCTACCATTATTGGCTACTCTTTCCTTAGTCTTGCAAAAGCCAGGTTCCAGCCTGTACAGTTTGTACATGCTTCTTCTAAAATGTCCTTCATCGTCACAGACTATACATTTATTTACCTGTCACAGTCAAAATTGCATCTTAGTGGCAAAAATCTGCAGTTGTGCCTCACACAAGCTCATTGACCATTACTAGACTTCACAGGGTGTTGATTCAATTGATTTGGTTCAGATTTCAGCTGCGGACGTTTAGAAACTTCTGTGGCAGGTTAAAATATTCTTGTCTTGGTGGACCTTTTTTTGTTCAAAGAGACTGCACCTCTCAAACATCACAGGATATTTTTGGAATATTTTTTTTTTAATAAAATGAATCTAAAAATAGTTCCATTTATATCAAGTTTGACTTTAAACTACTTGTCACTCCTTTCAGCTTAACCCAAGCATGCTATACATTATTTGCCACACAAGGTTGTCTGGCAAAGGAGGAAAGAGAGAATGAAATAAAGATTTCTCTTTTTTACAGAAATTTTCTCAGCAAAGCATTTTAAATCAATAATTACATTGAGTTATGCTGGGGTATGACTACTTGTAATATCAAGGATTACGTATTTCAGTGTCTTATATCAGGTTTCTTCAGGACAAACTGTTTCATGACTGCTCTACACAGTCTTTTTCTCACAGCTCCCTCAAAGAAATGTACATGCATTACACAATGCTTAAATATATCAGGTTGACTCAGACTAAAGTGCATGTTCTGTAGAAATGCCATTTTCAAAATACAGGATTGATAGAAAATATTTCACATGTGTATTAACATTGCAATTCAAAGAAACTACCAATATGTTTCCTGGCAGTATTTCCAGGCTGAGTATTACTGTAGTACAGCAGCACATGATGCTGAAAAAGGAAGCTGATCAGAAACATTAAAGCAAAAGTGACCATTGTGCTTATTTTAATTATGCTCAACAGAAGAAATTGTAACCAACAAGTACAAACAAAAGGAAAGGAAAATTATAAATAAAAACAGTTTAAATGCCATCTCAGATTTGGATAATATTTCCTGTCTTATTTCCACATTCTATACTATAATGAAATTAATCTTTTCCTAGTGGCTTCTCTCAAGGAGCAACTATTCTTTGGTCCATGGAAGTAACAAATAGTATGAAGAAAAATGGCTTAGCAACATTTTTTAATTTCATGCATTAACTACTAAAATAAATGAAACACAATTAAAATCAGATAAAACCAAGCTAGGTTTGCATTTGCATTAATCTTTATACTGAAAACAGTGTAATCAGACTTGGTTCATCACAGAGATAATTTCTCAGTTTAACTTCTTTCCCAGTGGGAGAGTCCAGCGGTTTGACAAGTATGATTAGAAATGCAGGAACAGTTTCCTTCAGATCAGTGGGACATCTTGAGTTGATATAGAACTATACACATACAGCAATGTTTGCAGAAAAAGACCTTCCATCTGAAACACTGTTATGCTCAATAAGCACTGGGGAAGAATGCATGGGGAGGGACTGGCACACATTTTTCTGGCCAGGTGGACACAGTTTTATTGTTCCCTTTCTGCTGTACTTTATGATGAGATCTAAAAGCCAGAAGAGACCACCATAGTCCAGAGCAGGTCTAGAACATCACCTATCCCTAATGATACTGAAACTGAAGAACGTGAGCTAAAATTTTCATTTTTACTAACATTCACTATTGAAAATATTTGATCAGGTTTTCTTTATCATAGATTTCAAGTACAAAACCACACCTTTTATAAAGTTATCCTATCATCTACTGAAGACTGCAGCAGTAGAAAGCTCCCCCTATGCCTAGCAATACTCTCTTAAAGTTGTATTATCCTCATCACTGTAAAGAGGTCATTTTATCAGCTTTGAAATGTACAGCTTTCAACCCCTGCATATCGTGGCTGTGACTCTGGAGTTACACATGCTCACAGGGCTTGCGCTAATTCTTACTCACAGCTCAACAGTGAGAGTCTCCAGGGTATTTCAACAGCTTCTTCACATGGGGAAAAGAGTCACAGCACAGCATGTTCCCCTGTGATCATCTGAAAAAAAAAGAGGAGTAGATATCGCTAACTTTCTGCCAATAGCATCCTCCTCTCCTGGTGCTTGAAAAGCTTGGAAAAGCAGAAGCTGGTGCAGCTGCAGTCAATGGTTCCCGTGCTCCGAGCTAGGGCCAGTGTTTGCTTCTTCGTTTGCAAACCAACAGCGTTGTTGATCCAATGAGTAAGTGTTACCCCGTGACACACACTTCATAAATATTCAGCAGTTGTTAATTACGAGAAAAAACCAGAGCTGCTGGTTCAAGGGGGTGGGTGTCCAGTCGTCAGGAACCTGGTGCTTTTTCCCATGAAGGCAGTACAGCAGCATGTCTCTCTCTGGCTGAGGAGCATGAAAAAAAAGGAAAGACGTTTTCAGAGTTGTTCAAGGTAGGTTATATTTTTCATAAAATGTTTAATTTAACAGTGACCTAGTTTTACAACAGCTTTCAGTGTCTTGACTTTTCTTATCTCCCGTGTCTTATCCTACATCATTAGAACGGCAGAGCAATAGGCATAACAGACTTTGTTAAAGCAAACTAAATAAGACCTCAGCTGGGGGATTAATTCTTCTCTCCTATTTTGCTTCAGGCAGTCGTTATGTTACAGTTTCTTTGCAATTTTAAAGAGGTTTTAGCACATCTTTTATTGCACCTATTATAGGTCTGTTTGTTGGTTTTTTTTTACTGTCAGCTCAAAGCCCTTTCCTTATTTCATTGTGCATTTTTGAGTATCAGACTGTAGCAGTTGTCTTGAATTCCTCAGCCTTTTTACAGAGGATCCTTTGTTTTGTAAACATTCAATCAACTGTATGGAACTGGTGGCTAGCTTGACTAGCCAATTTGGAAGTGTACAGGCAGTACAGACTCGTGCCAGTGTTTGGCAGGAGTATGTTGTGGGGTACCATTAATTTTATTTACCTTACTTTACCTACCAGAAGAAAAAAGTTATTCTGCGTCTTGTCATTGCAACAAATAAATGGCAGGTCAGGTAACATTTACTGTCTTTTTTGCCATGTGCTAAATACGGTGCTTTCAGATGCTGTTTGATGGCACCCCTCTGTGATTCCTTGCTTGTCTTTATGGAAGTGTGCTTTTAAAACTCCTAGTACTCTGCTGTGTGTGGTGTGTTCCATATGGATTCGGCAGAGAAAGGGAGCAATTAGACAAATGATTTCAACCATGCAGCACCAAACACATCAGGTCTGCAGAAAAAGGGCTCTTCCTTCTACCTCCATCTCAGAGATTCTTGGGAAATTTTAACCTTCGAGGGTCAAGTATAAGGAGCCTTGCTGTGCTGAGTCCTTCGTGTGTACCCTTTAAGGAAGGAAACAGCATAGGAGATGATGCCACATATGCCAGGTTTATAGGAGTGTGAGTGCTTTCTCTTTAGGGAGAATTCTCCTGTGGGGATCTCAGCCCACAGAGGTTTCCACTGATCCACATTAATGTGTGTGGCAGAAATTGAACATGTCAGACTGAAAAATGCAGGTAATATACACTGGCAGTCTCTGAGCCATGACTTAAACAGCGTCAAGCCAAATGTATACTTCTACACCTACAAGGACCATCCAAGCTAAAAGAACAAAGATGACTTAATAGGAACCATTCAGAGCCAGCATGTGCTGGCCTTGCTGAGCTTCACTTAATTCCTCCCTTTGTGCAAAGGGATTTCAGCTGTCTTTGCAAACATGAAATTTGTGCCTGCTCTAATGCTTCTTAAATTTTGCGTGACTTATAACCAACTTCCCAGTGAGTTGTTATCACTGGGGGGAAAGAAAGCCACAGTGATGAATTTCAGGCATGGAAGAACTTGTGCCTTGAATCTAGGAAAATCACAAACCCAAAAGTATTGAGAATATTTTTTTCTATAAAGCTAAAAACATCAGAACAGCATTAGTAGCAGTCCCTCTTCAATTTTGTGAATGAAGAACTGTGGGAAAGTGAAATTCACAGCCCTTGTAAATTCACCCGGGAAATTCCAGGAGGCTCTGTTTGCTGGAAGTATTGAAAAGAGATTTGTGTAAGAAGCTCTGCCTCACATTGTTTTTACCTTGAGTCCCAAAATGGACTAAGAGCAGTACAACTAATCAGAAAGGGAAAGACTCTATTTCCTCAGTGTCCAGGTTCTTGCTCAAGCATAGCAGAGGCATCCTTTTCTATTCTGCCTTGGCAATCTCACATCTGAACAACTCAGAGCACTGGCTGAGTGAGGATACAAGCAGTCTTATAGTTTCCTGTGCTAAAGACAGGCCTATAAAGGGGATTTTAGGTTTTTCCTACAACAACTAGGAATATTTTAAGGTCTCTCCACATCTTCTTTCAGTTCATCAGGAGATCATTTTCTTGATATCTAACAATGTTTATTCTTTTCTGTCCTTTAGTCAAAAACAGCCTTCTGCTTGGACTCCATCCATCTGAGCTGAACTTGTAAAGTTTTTCTGAACACGGTAGAGTCTCCATTTCTGCCATGTCAGGTGTCCGAGTATTATGAGAACTCATAGTAATAAGTGGCAGAAATATGTGAATTCTCATAGAATTCAGGTTTTCTCCAGATGGTCTTTATCTGCTGGTCTGGAACAGGTACAGAAGGAGTACTTATTTCGACGAAATTGTAACATCCTTGACTTTTTTCTTCGGTGATATTGCAGCAAGTTTCCTTTGGACATTTTTTCTGCTTAAAGTAGGTTTTATATGATTAATTACATAAGCTGTGATGGGAACTGCTGCGCAGTGGGAATGAGGAACCTGAAGTGTGGAGGACAGCATGAAATGTATTTAAAAAAACCCTTAAATCAAGCAAAATACAGTGTGTGCCTTTCATAGTCCTGATCATACTGTTTGTATGCCATATCTCTCTCTCACCACTATTTATCTGAGTCTTATTAAAATATGCATTTTTCACGGCAGAAACTATATCATCTTCTGCTTTGAAAAAGCATTTACCATATGGAAGAAACTGCAAACATCGCCATAAACCATGTTTCTTTTTTGTACTTGGATGATTTATAGTACCCACCAACACAGTTCAAGTACTGAAGTGCATGTCTGTGTGTTTGGGTATCTATTCTATATATTCACATTGTGTGCACATACGTTTTTATATATAAAATCTTTTCTCTAAAAAATGTGCAGGGTGTTGATGGTTTATCTAAATCACATGGTACCTCTTCTCCCTCTTTGGCTAAACATCACAGTGCATGTTCTGGTTTCAGCAGGGAAGATTAACATTTGGCATTTGCTTTTGGTGAATACTCAGTTACTTAATTTTGTTGCTTTTTTTTTTTCCCCCTATTAACAGCAGTTAAACCTGAGCAGTCAAACATTTCTACAATTTGAATAAGAAAAGTCCTTAAAACTTACTTACAAATTCACGTGACAGTTAACGTATTACTTTTCAATTACTGTTCCAGCTTGTCTGTTGCTGAGAAAGTACTGCACAGGGAGGAGATCTGGCTGAGTGGGGGTCAGCTGTGCAGCACTCACTAAAATGAGTGGGAGGTGGAAGGCAGAAGAACTCAAAATATTAGCCCAGGAAACCTGATTTTTCTAAGCTCTCACTAGGGGCAGTGGGGAAAGACACTTGGAGATTCAAAGCTGGAGCATAACCTCAGATGCTCAGAGCTGTGACAGAATGAATCTTTTTCTCTCTGCTGAGCCCAGGAAGCCCATAAGAGGGTTTGCCTCTCTGGAGTGCAGTCATACTTTTCTAGGTTTATGAATCTCCCTTCCCTAAAAAGCCAGGAATCGAGATGCCAGTTTTGCAAATCTCAGCAGTGTGAAATATGAGATGGACCCCAGGGTTCAGTTCTGGTCTTATCTTCCTCCTCTCCAGACAGAACAACGCCATTGGCAGCTCCCTCCTTGAACACTCCTTATTTCAGTAATCACCCTGCCAACCTGTGACAAGAGAGAGAGACTGATACAGCCCAATTCGATTAAAACACATTTCAAACTGTTCTGCTCTCTTAAACTAGAATGTGAGAACAAAACACTTGGACAATGCATAATTCAAAATCATGCATAGGGCCTATTTAAAAAAAACAAAACCCAGGAGTTTAGGTGCAGGTTTTTTCCTAGTTATACAAGAAAATGCTTTAAATCTGCATCTCCGTTAACAACTCCACAAAGCTTTAAAAGATGTAATATACATCATATCAGGATCTCAAAGAGCACATATATATGTGTACATGTATATATATGTGTGTGTGTGTATATATATATATATACATATAAATATATACATATATATATATATATATAAATGCTAATGAAACAGTGAGTCCTTAAATCTACTTGCAGGTAAATAACTATGGCATGCATGGTTAGAAATCTGCCATCTTCAACTGCTTGTTTCACTCTACGGATCAGCACAAGGCTGGATTCTAATATTATTTTTTTCCTTTTTTTTTTTTTTAATGTTTCAGCAAAATCAGTTTAACTGGCTTCAAGGAGATTTGATGAAAAAAGGCTTTTCCCCATGTTAAATATATTCTTATAACCGAACATGCCCATGTTTTGAGTCTATTGTTAAAAATGTATCAGGGAGACGGGTCTTGGTGACAAGGATATGTTATTCTGTGAAAATCTGCCCAAATTTTGACAAGTTACAAATTCTGAAATTTTCAACTTGTTCCTGCTTACATTCTTAGGAGGTTGAAGGCTAAATTCCCCAGAAGCTGATTGAAGTGATGAAGATTCAGAACAGTGTATTTAATTTTAACTAAATTTGTAAATTACTCAGTTGAACGCGGGGGTCTTATTATTGTTATCAATTTTTTGCCCAGAAATTGACCAAAAATCACCAAGTCTATGCTACTGCTCAAAGTAGGCTCAGCTATGTCTAAGTTAACAAGTTGTTGAAGATATTCAGTGCTTCAGATGCCATAGACACTCCAGGAAATTTATTCTGTTTACTTAAATATTATCTGTATAAGGTTTTATCCTAATATTGAAGATGAATCTCTTATTAAAATTGGAGCTCATTATTTCTTGTCATCCATCATGGATGTAGAAAACATATTATCACTGTTCTCTTTGGAAAACAATTTCACATTTTTAAGACTTTTATCGATTTTTCTGTGGCAGATTAGATAGCATCAATTTTCCTGCCTTGTTTTTTTTTGAATGCGTCACCATTCTGATTATCCTGCTCTGGGACATCTCCAGTTGTTTCACATTTTTGTTGTGTCTGCAATTGTACACACCTCTCTTGCTGACACCTCACCAGTGCTGAGCAGAGCACCCTGCTCCTGCAGAGACAGCCCAGGGTGGTGTTCCCCTTTTTTGCATTATTTCCTCCTGTTCAATTTTTGATCTAGGAAGTCTGCTAAATATTTTCCCACAGAATTGCTGTGAAAATAGTTCCTTGCTGTCCTGTGTTGGTTCCTTATTCCTGTCTAAATGTAGCTCTTATTCATATTGAATGCTATGCACATTTTTCAGATCATACCTGCCATTTATCAAGATCACTGAATATTAATAATCTCTTCTAACATACTTGAAGCCTCTTGCTGCTTGAAATTATCTGCAAATTTAATAATGATTTTTGTGTCATCATCCAGCTCATTAATGAATGCTACGAGACTTAGAGCAATCCATTGTGGAACTTCATGAAACTCATCCTTACCTTTTTGACAATGAAATATCTGTAACTGCTGCTTCAGCACGGTCTGCTAATGCAACTCAGCACTATATTCTCATAACAAATATCTACAAGTTCACAATTTGCCTTCTGCAAAACCGTTGTTTAAAATTCATTCTTTCTTACTTTTTCTTTTTCTTCCTTTTTGCCAGGAAATTATTATTTTATTAATATATTAACAGGACTCAGACTTCAAAGGAGATTAAGCAGAGGCAAAGCAAACTTCATCTTTCATTCAAATACATAATTGTGGGAAATATCTTGAGATGCATTTCTATTAGTATTCACAGAAGGCTGTCACTCTGTTAGATACTGCCTATCTCTCATTGTCTTCCCTCCCAAAAAGTTTTCTCAGATTTAGGTCAACAGCTAATGGTAATAACATACAGGAAAACATAACTATTGAAAGAAAGTCCTTAGTATTCCATTGGACCACCTCACTTTGAGTATAATCTTTGTATTTGCAGTGACATAGAGATCTTATGCTACAGTTTTGCTCCTTTGAACCACATGTTGTGCAAAGGAATAATATTCTTCATGACATAGAGAACATAGAAACAGCAGACCATATTTAGAAAAGGCTCACAGATAGCTTTTGGGGTTGTAAGCTATAATTTACCCACACAAGCTAAAAAAACCAGAGTTCACTCTTATAATCAGCTCCTCATCCTTTCAGAATACAAAGAAACATTTCTCTCTTTCTAGATGTTGAACTATTCAGTTTTTTGAATGACCAGGAAAAAGCAAAAGTACTCCCAGTGCCTCTGCCTCTACAGGCTAAGTCTTCCTTGCTTCTCCGTGTCTGATATGTTGACTTACCAAGCTGACTTGTTCTAAGTATAGTACCAAGAATCAAAGGTGTTGAAACTACCTTTGGAGAGCTAGGCTAGCTGGGAGCTCATATGTCACCTTGAAATCACATGCGTGCTTCTGTCCTTTATTAGATCGCACGCTTTTGTTTTGCTTTGTAGCCCTGAAAGCTCTCAATGAAAATGAAACATCTACTGTCCTGTCCACCTCTGCAAGGAGCTGTATATTCACTCAGTACTAGCCCTATGGATGTAGCTCCCAACAGGCAATCCAGCTCATGGGTACATCAGAGCAATAAGCACAAACTCAGTGTACACCTTACCTAACACAGGCACCTGCTACCAAAATACGCTCTTCTCACCCAAGTCCTGACCACACATTTCCTGCACTTCCATCAGATCAATCTAATGGCCACACAGCTACAGGACAAGTCAATTTGGCTGGCAGATCTGATGGAAAATAAATGTACAAATGAAGATGACTCTGCAGCTGGAACAGGGGGGCAAGATTGCCCTTGAAAAAGGCTACTAGGTTTCAGCTCATGTAGATGCAACTCAAACTGTTACCTCTGCCTTCCCTCTACGTATTTATCTCCTTCCAACCCCCAGCCCCCATGCATAAACCTGTGGCCACATTTTAAGCCATTTTTTTAAAAAAATTATTTCCAGCAGTTTTCATTTTTAATACACAGTTTAAAATCCTGTGCTCCATGACAAAAGCCAGCCTTGGCTCTACCCCGTCTTCCCTGTCAGTATGTCTTTTTAAAAACAGAGGCACTTGCTTGATCTTTGCTAGACTAGAGTGTATGTTAATTTTCCAGTCAATTTCACAGGAATTTAGCTTATCAAAAACGAATTTCAAACAAAGATAAAAATACTCTGCTCATTCTCCAGCTGAGCCTTGAAGGACAATGTAATCTTAAGAGAATGGTGACCCAGCTAGTAGAACTGCTCTCCTACACTCCTACACAAAGTGACTGATTCACCTCGCGACCTCTGCCAGGCATGAAGTTAGATCCTTCTCTAAGAGAATTTCCCAGACTTCCTCTGTAGTCACCAGGGGATAAGTACTTCAGCTATTTTAGATACAGATTTGATGAGGGGATATGTTGCCCTCTGGAGTTGGCACCATTTCTTCTTTTTGGTGAGGGCTGGACAACCAGCTCAGACCAGCCACTAAGGTGTGGGAGCTGGGGGGAGAAGAAACTCAGATAATAGAATAAGAAACTCAGGGACTTATTTCTGAAAAGCACTCCGAACTCTCATGGAAGTTTTGCACAAGCCATTACTCTTTAGGATTGTTTCCTAAACCTGAGAAGAAACCAAGTATCAAAAGACTGGGCTGAACCACGTACACCTAATTCTTGGGGGCTTAAAGCCTCTTTTTTGACGTTTAATGACTTATGCTGTTACATATTTTTAAATGAAATTATTAAAAATTACAAAAGAAAATGCAAAAATATCCCAATATTGCAACATTCTTATGGATGTCATGTAGGACATCTCAAGGAATTCAAGGTTCCTAGCTTTGCAGCCACCATGGAAATGAGATCATGAGACAAGCAGTTCAATGCATAACATACACGGCAACACTACATTAGGAAAAATTGGGCCCAGCTTCAAAGATACTTTTTTGCATGCAGCATTGGCTGCAGGCTTATTCTGTCAGTAATATCAAACAATGTCTCTCTGTGACTGACCCTGCAGAGGATAGTTTTCAGTGCCTGTACACTACATTGCTAGCTACAACTCCTGGACTGTCAGGAAGAACTTTCAAAAGGGAAAACTGATAACTGCAAAGAAAATGGGAAAGATGAAAACAGAAGTTACAGAGACTAATAAAACCCCAGTTTCATCTTCCCAACCCATTCACTTGCTGCCTCAGGCCATCCTATCATGGTCATGATATAATCCACTGTATCTTCCTAGTTGTCACCTGATTGCCTTAAAGCTGGGTTTTTTCCCCCGCTGCAGTGTCACAACCCAGGATATGCACCAACATTTAATCATATTCCTATGTAGGTATTCAAGTTTTAGCTACTGCAGTTTAAGAAGAAAATTTTGGCAATATTTTAACAGACTGCTCTATCAGTGAGTTTCAAATAGCTGGAAATTATCTGGTTTTATTATAGCATCTAGACCCATGTCCACATTGAAACAATTTTTGGTCTAAGCCAGATTTTAAATAGCCTTGGGCAGAGAAAAATACCAGTGGCTGGGGAAGGGAAAGAGGGGATCTAGAGGCCATGGGAATGTCCTGTAATCTTCAACTGCTCATTGTCTATCCCACAACTTTATTTACACAGAGAACACTTCTACAGCAACTGCTGAAAAATATCCAGAGCCAGTGAAAAGGAATGGAGAGTAAAATACTCTTTTTAGAAGTGTTGTGCCATGTGGTTGTTACAATGCATATAAATACGACCTCTTTAGAAAAACTCCCCAGTGCATCACAGGTTTTACTCAGTCTGTTCTTCCTTCAGTGCTTCTGTCTTAATTTTAACAGGTATTACAGATTCTGGAAATATATATGTATGCAGACGATCAGCACCTTGCCTTTTGCCCAACCTCATTATTAAGAAGAAAATTGCAATGTCTCTTTTGTAAGAAATTAACTTCCCTATGTAAACTTGTGCCTTCACAGACTTGGGACGTTGCATGTAGGCTGCTGCTCACTGCAATTAACAATTTCCAGAAATAAAGACCACAACTAATTTTGTGTTCAAACAGGTTTCCTATTTTTCATTCTCTCTTCATCTGGGAAATCAAATGCAATGGTGTTTGCAATAATTTTTTCCAGCCTTTTATTTTTTGAATGCAGGTAGTTCTGTTCTTAAATAAGTGTCTTAATTAACACTCCATCTGAAGGACACCATTCATTCATCATTCATTCATTCATTCATTCATTCATTCATTCATTCTCTATTGCCATGATACACCTGCTCTCCTCAGATGTTACTCTCTTCATGTGTTCCCTCTCCCCCACTCCCCATCACCAAGGGTTGGCTCTGACCATTCATACCTGTATAAGAGCATGGGTTCCCATTCCTGACACTCCTACAGCATGTCAGGACTTCAAACGGACCACAGGAGGGTGACACAGCACAGCCCTTTGCTTTCTGTTCATCAGAGACCGCAATGACTGGGGGAAAGTTGCGTCGAAAATCCCTCACTCAGCACCCTTTGCAGCGAATGAATCTTCATGGGAGACAGGCTTTGTCCAGACAGAACTCTCTTGTAACTGTATACTCTGTATTTATATACAGAATAAGGGTCCGAGCTACCAAGCCAGGCCAGGAGTTACTTATCTACACACGTACCATACAGACACTCCCATGGCCGCCTTCAGCCACAAAGAACAGTCACGCTTCAAGCGGCTTTCCAACTTGACCTTGCCACTCTTTCCACACATACACTAATCTTAGTTCTGGCTTGCTCAGGACCACAATATTTTTGCTTTAATATTTTCTCCTTCTTCTTCTTCTTCTATCATCCAGGTGGCTGATGTTGTCTTGTTTAGCTGCTCCTACATCTCCCCCTTTTTTGTTTTAGAATGTGGGCTTCACAATGAGAGCAGCCAGCACCTTAGCTTCAGTTCTTCTCATTTTCCTGATTGCTCCCCAGATGATTCGCAGGACTATAAGAAGAAACAAGAGAAACACACATCCTATCCCTACAAACTATTTGTACTGCAGTTAGCATATAAAGGATTAGTTGCATTAATCTGATAGCTACCATGAACTGATTTAACATCTAAATTACTTGTTGCAAGACAAGCATAAAGTCATGAAGTGTAAATCATAACAGAATCATTATGGCAGCTGGTAAGATTTAAACTATACAAGGTTTCATTCTCTTCCTTCAATATTAATGACCCAGCAGGAGGCATGTATCCCCTGTCCAGGTAGAATCATTATTTAAAATGGGTACTTCTGGATCCCACCGTGACAATGATCTAAAAACAGGTGGGTTTAAAACATGAGCCCAATAGTGCTGTTGACCATTGGCAAAACAAATCAAATTGAAAACCATGGAATATTTCAGGCACTGTCTTACTTCAGTATTGTTGGAGACAGCAACCAAATAGGCTAAGAAGGTGTTAATTGGATTGGGTTCAGCACCTGTTACTGCCATGATAGTACTCGCTTTTTGATGCAACTTCTTCAGTTGGTCCCATGTAATATCAGGGATGCCTTCAGTCTTCTTCCTCTTCCTCATGGTCTTCTGCTGCAATCACAGATTCTGCATTGGTTCCGCATTTTGGGCATCAGATTTTCTGTGGAGTCTTTCCAGCTCATGACATGGTTTGATGTACTTCGCGGGAAGCCACCGTGGGCCTGTTGGTAGAAGAACACAAGCATATCACCTCTTCCACATTATCAATTCTACTGGTGCCTGCCACTGGGATGATTCTAAAGGGTCACAGTACCAGACTTTAGGCTTTTGAGGTCTGTCTATTGGGCTACAAAAATGCCTTTCTACAGCTATTGTAGACATATGGGAAGAGGAGCAATTTATAAAAATTGAGTCTGTAAACTTCACTGTCTAATTATTCTCGAGGAGGCATATTCCTCCTTTTTTGTTTTGAAAGCATTTGTTTTAACACTAAATGTGTGCTTTCAATGATTGCCTGCCCTGTAGATGAATGTGGAATACCTGTAATATGTTGAATTCCCCACTGCTGTAAAAAATCCCGTGTCAAGCAAGAGGCATAGCCTGGCCCATTATCTGTGTTAATTTGCTTGGGTAAGCCAAGAATAGCAAATGCCGAAGACCAATGCCTTTGTATACCTTTGCTCTTCTCCCCTGCATGTGCAGATGCACAAATCATGTGTGAAAATGTGTCGACAGACACATGTACAAATTTTAAATGACCAAAAGCTACAATGTGTTTTACATCTGACTGCCAAATTTCATTAGCAGACAAACCTCTGGGATTAACACCAGAAGAAACATTGGAAGTAATCAAGGACTGACAGTCAGGACAGGCATGGACTGTATCTTGGGCCTGTGATAAGAGGAGGTTAAACATTTTTGCTAAAGCAGCTGCATTTTGATGAAAAAAGGCATGAGAGACAACTGCTGACTGAAAAGTCACTGTGCCCACAGTGAGAGGATCTGCTTTGGCATTTCCTTCTGCTAAAGGACCTGGCAAGGATGTATGAGACCTGATATGAGTTATAAACAAAGGAAAATCCTGTGCCTGTAGTAATAGTTTCAGATTAATGAATATATCAAACAACTGCTTATGAGAGATATCTTTCAAAAAGCAGAAGGCTAATCCAGGTAGTATTTTCACAATATATTCTGAATATGAAACTGAATTTAGAGGCTTTTGAAAACAGAGCTAGAGCATGTAAAACTGCCCCTAATTCTACTACCTGAGTAGATCCATCAATGTCCTGAACAGAAGATACCCACTGACCATTCTCATTCCATACCACAACTGCTTTACCTGACTTTCCACAGTCATTTACAAAAACTATTTGAGCCCCAGGTATAGGGTGATTAACCACAATGTGCTTAGGTCATATGTCTAAAAAATGCAATTGCTTTAAAAGTTTGGATTTTGGCACACCAAATGCAACAATATTGAGATAATCAGCCAAAACAGTTTGCAAAGAAAGGGATTGAGACAAAGTAAAATCAAAATCTGCCTTTTTAAAAGGAAGGAAACAAAAAATCTGCATCTTGGCCTGTCAATTGCTGATTTCTGTCTGTTCCCCTCTGTATCAGCATTATAATCAATTCTAGGACGTGAGTTACTGCCTTTTTCAAAGACTGTGGAAGAAAAAGGCATTCTAAAAAGTAGAGAGAACCTTTGTCTTATTGACATATAACAGCCAGTGACTGTAAACTTGTGTGTGCCACTACAAGGCAAACAGGGAAAAGGACACGCATGCAATCAGCTTGCAACTTAGCAACTTTTTCAGCCACTAATTCTAATTCTTTTTTTGCAGCAGGAGTTAAAGAGCAAGGTGAATCTAACGCAGCCTCCCCTTTCAACAAGTTAAACAGATTATCAAGTTCCCCTCTGGTAATACCTAACATAGGTCTAATCCAATTAATTGTCGCCTTTAACTTCACCAAATCATTAAGAGTTTTGGGCCAATTTGAAATTTTCAGGTGTTGTGACCTGAACTGTAGATTCTGTCAACACGCATCCAAGATATTTCCACGATGGACTAGTTTGAATTTTTTCTTCAGTGACCTGTAGCCTATATTTTTGCAATGATTTTAACAAATGAGCAAGTGTTTTTCGAAGGTAGTCATCCTTTTCTGCATAAACTAATATATCATCCATATAATGATAAATAATACTGTCTGGAAAGGAATATCTGGTTGGCTGTATAGCTGTTGAAACGACTAATTGACAAATTACAGGGCTATTCATCGTGCTCCGGGGTAAAGCCATCGACTGGTACCTTTTCATAGGCTCAGCGTTATTGATATTTGGCACAGAAAAGGTAAAATTATCACAATCATCAGGATGTAAAGGTATGGTAAAAACCCAACCTTTAGGCCTATGATTTGCATATTTCAATCACAAGGGAGCATTTCAATCACTTGGTCTAGTTGACAAGGTGGTGATTGGTCAAAGGTTGGACTCGATGATCTCAGAGGTCTTTTCAAACTTCAGTGATTCTGTAATATACTGGGACTATAAGGGAGGAAAAAATGGAGCATGAAAAGCTCTCATTAAACATTTATATTATCAGACATGGAGTGACTGGGAGTAGGACTGCTGTAACAAGGCTTTTTTAACAAAGACAAACAGTTCTCACTTTGCATTGCTTACAGCCTGTGTCATAAGACAGGCTCTCTCGCTCTCCCAGGCACACAACCCCAAGAATACCTGGCACAGCCGCCTTCTTCTGCCTCAAGCAGGGGAGATGGATACCTTACCCAGCTCTTGGACAAGTGTGGTAACTGAGTCTATGAAGTTTTTGATGGTTTGGCTACAAAAAGTACAGTATGGACGTGCCCAGAACATACACAGACAAATCTAAAGCTCTTGTCTTTCCAGCATATAAACTAAACCCTTACAGCATATACCCTTTTCAGGATATAAGCAAGCCAATATATTCTCTGCTACCATCAACCCTTCCTCTCTCCTTGCTTTTGAGAGAAAAATATTTGGATTTTAATCTGAGATGACATTGTTACAAATGAGGATTATAAAGGAATTCAGCCAAGCAAACATCAAAGTCTACTTTCCTGTGCTGAGAACCAAAAAAGATCAGTAGGAAAATCCTCACATAATTCTTTTTTCATCTTTTGCCCTTCCACCTACTGGATAAAGTTGAGAAATGGGAAAGGAGAGGACTCCAAGCACCATGATGCAGGAAGGCTCTCTCTGAACCAGAGAGCTTTACAGCATAGGGTACAATTCAGTAAAAAGTACCTGAAATTCTGTAGAATACTGATATGGAGCCTGAGCATTCAGGTTTTTTGCTTCAGTTAAGAGATGCTTCTTGTTCAATCCCTTTAATGAGAGGGACAAAGAGCCTCAGCAAAAGCCTCAGCTCTCATCAGTTACCAAAAGAGGATTCTTGGGACGGACTGATTTTTGAATGCTGTATGGGCTTTGGACTCCAAAGGGACAGTCAGCAGGACATCTCAAGTTGACAAAATGCTAGCGATGAAGATCCTCTCCTGGAGAGCGTCAGCCTTACCCTCTGCAGAAAGGTGAGTACAACCACAGGCATTCTGTGTTTTGAAGGCATTCTGTGTTTCATGGATATTTTCTGATGGGTAGCCAGAGCTGAGGGTGCATCCTGGGAGAAGATGAGGTATTTTTCCATAGGCAGCTGTATTCTTCACTCTCCCAGGGGCAGTGGCTGTGTTTTCTGCCAGTGAATATTCCAAACTCTTTCAGAACATGGTTTTCTTTCTGTTTCCCAAATCCTGGCTTCCCAGCCCCAGAAGGAATTTTCTCTATCAGATGGGGAACAGCCTGGGAGCAGCTAAGATGGGGCCACAAGGTAAAGAGATTTCAGAGCCAAGACTGGCAGTGCCACATTGCCTCCTTGTTGTGTTGCCACTCCTCCAGAGATGCCAAGCCCTGGGACATTGGCCAAAATAGCACTTACCTTGCAGAGACTGGCAAACTCCACACATTTCCTGACCTAATGGGGAACATCAGCAGCTCTGCCTGCCAAAATACAATGTGAATGCTTGTGGCTGGTGGTATGAACCTGCATCCACCAAAGAAACTGCATCTCTGTAGCCTGAATGCTGCAAACCAACATGAGGCTCTTTGTGCCAAAGGGAAGGCGGTTAAATGATTGTTAATTGCAGAAACACATTGGCAATCTCTCCATTAACTATTCTGGGAATGGGGGAATGCAACCACTCCCAGAAAAGTTGCAATTAACTGTTTCTGAAACTATTTCCCTGCTTTATATATCATTGGGAAAATAAGTTTTCTCATCTTGCTATGATTAGGTGAGCATTCTGGTTTGGAATGCCACAGAAACACATGTCTGAGAATAAAACTGTAGTGTTCCATACTGTGCTAGATTGGTGGAGAAATAATTTTTCAAAAGAACTTTTCATGCTTTTCTTTCATAGTGGGGGGGAATATTTATTTAATATCTCAAG
The DNA here is from genome assembly GCA_035584735.1 of Pseudotriccus pelzelni. Taxonomy (NCBI): domain Eukaryota; kingdom Metazoa; phylum Chordata; class Aves; order Passeriformes; family Tyrannidae; genus Pseudotriccus; species Pseudotriccus pelzelni. Next base: position 28,172,603 of record JAWMRA010000161.1, read on the forward strand.
TAGTTGAGGAGAAGAAATCCCTATCCCTCTCTTCCTCTCAGGGTCCCCCAGTCCCCTCCAAAAAGGGTTAAACATCAAACTTTCAGAAAAAATGTTCCATTTTCTAATATGCTTTATTGCTTACAGGTACAGGCCAGTTGTCTTTTCCTTGGATTTATTTGGGGATTAATTAAGTATAACATGCATTAGACATTATGTTGCTGAGTGTCTTTCTCATCAATCTTCTAGAGGAGCTAAAAACTGGAATATTCTGTGTATTCTGTTCTTATCCTATTCACAGAAAACTGTGCATTCTGTTCTGATCTTTCATGGAAAATATATAATAAAATAGGTTTTTGAGGAGAGCAATAAGACCTAAAAGGTTGGAGAATCATTTCTTAAGGATCAGATTTCTTACAGGAGCTTGCAAAAGCTGTCTCACTGTACACCCATCTGGAAGACTGGCTGAGAAGCTGCCATCAGTCTTACTCTTGCTCTGACTTGATGCTGCTTTGACATTTTGCAAAACTTTGAGCTGAAGGAAACTATAATTGCTTTTTTGCTTGCTGAAGATGTATGTTGTCATAGTAAACTAAGGATGAGAAATGGCTGTATTCTTATCTCACAGACATCATTCATCCTGAATATATTTCCATCTTCTCGAAATTTAAGAACGCACTTTAAAACAGAGCAAGAGGAAAAAGTGTAGGCAACAGGAATGCTATAAGATGACCTGATTAAAAAAGGAGCATCTTAACAGTCAAAGCAGAGAAGAGCCTTGTGGCCAGAAGAAATGCAGCAGCAGGTGAGAATCAACTGCAGCATTCAGCTGAATCAGGACATGACAGCTGGGCGAGGAAATACAAGATGATGACTGCCCTGATATGCACCACCTAGCCCAAATGAAAGGTTCATTAACCCCAACAGGAAATAAGTGAAGCTTTTTAATTTACTCAAAATGTATGCACCACAGGAGTGGCTCCAGGACTAGGTTTGTTTGATTTTCACTCAGCTGTCAAGGAAGACACAAGTACAGGCAATTGTTACAGCTGGCAACTACCAATTTTAATTTGTGCAAAGTTGTAAAATTCTACACTCCAGATAAACTTCTTTGCCCTCAGCTGTTGCTACTGGTCAAAGCTGCAGGGATGCATGCTGTTCGTAGTACCTTGGCCCCAAGAACCTGGGTGCTTCCCAGGCACAGCGGGTACACCCAGTGCAACACCTTTCTAAACCCAGTCCCTGCAACCCGTGATGCAGATACATGTAGATACACACCCCATCTACTGTGTTGTCCTATTCAGGGACTGCATCAGTCATGATGCAAGCACTCAGAGTAATGCACAGAATCACAGAATATGCTGAGTTGGAAGGGACCTACAAGGATCATCAAGTCCAACCCTTAGCCCTGCACAGGACCAACCCCTAGAGTCACACCACATGCCTTAGAGTATCCATCGAAACATTTCTTGAACTCTGTCAGGCTTGGTGCTGTGACCACTTCCCTGGGCAGCCTGTTCCAGTGCCCAACCACCCTTTGGATAAAGAAACTTCTTCTAATATCCAATCTAACCCTCCCCTGACACAGCTTCAAGCCATTCCCTTGGGTCCTGTCACTGGTCACCACAGAGAAGAGATCAGTGCCTGCCCCTCCTCTTCACCTCACAAGGAGTTGTAGACTGCAATGAGGCCTCCCCTCAGTCTCCTCTTCTCCAGGCTGAACACACCAAGTGATCTCAGTCACTCCTCATACGGGTTCCCCTCCAGGCCCTTCACCATCTTCATCGCCCTCTCCTTTGGACACTCTCTAAGAGCTTAATGTCTTTCTTACATTGTGATGCCCAAAACTGCACACAATGTTCAAGGTGAGGCCCCCCCAGTGTAGAGCAGAGTGGGACAATCCCCTCCCTCGACCGGCTGGCAATGCTTTGCCTGATGCCCCCCAGGACAGGGTTGGCCCTCCTGGCTGCCAGGGCACTGCTGACTCGTATTCAACTTGCCATCGACCAGGGCCCCCAGGTCCCTTTCCATGGCACGGCTTTCCAACATCTCATTCCCCAGTCTATATGTACATCCCAGCTGCAGGATCCAGCACTTCCCCTTGTCGAACTTCAAATACTTATTAATAGTAATAAAAACTGCTCTAACGGGTACAAAATTGGACAACAATTTTTGGAGATAACATCTCTCCAAAACTGGAACCGTGAAGAAAAAGGTAGATAAATGTTGCTGACCAAAATACCCTTAGCCTGGTGATAGAACTTTTTATGTAGTGTGGTAGGCAACTGTTTAAATGTCAAACTACGCAAGGAGAGCTTGCTGCCAAACAGCACTATGTGGAGCACTGGGGTCACCAGTGGTTTTGGCTATAGCTGTTAAAAGCAGAACTGATAATTTAGACATGCTGTATTTTCTTCTAACTTGGTTTTAATAGCTAAAGCCCTTCAGAACATAACATTTATATATCCACTTACGAGAGCAAATTAATCAGTTCCTCAGAAAGACCATTAACATGATTTTTTTGCCTTTGTGCATTGTAACAAATTATGAATCCAAGATTTACAGCTATTAGATTCACCTAGAAATTCAGAAGTTGCCAACATGAGAACTGCAATTTAATAAAGAAAGAACAAAAGATGATAAAAATAAATCAGATGTAATAAGAAATGACCTTTGCTGAAGTATTAAAAATAGCACAATTAGAAGCAGGAATGTCTATCTCTTTTTTTAAGTAGTCTTCACCTCATTCAGCAGTCTGACTTAGTATATCCATTTTATTCCATAGAAAAATCCACATGGCTCCAAAGTACAGATATATTGTGTTTTTCACTGTACAATGCACACTTTATCCTTATTAGACCGCATAAAGCCTGGAATTTCTTGCTCTGTGTTTGGGGATCCTGTTGTCTCCAGAATCCAAGTTACTAATAGTCACAACTGAAGCACCAAATCACAGAAAACATGTAGGAAAAAAATCAATAGGTGTTGGAGTATCTGTCCTAAATAAGAGATGGAAATGTGCAAGGAAGAGTGTGCATAGAGCTGCCTTTTCTTTTTTTTTTCTTAAACTGAAGTCACTATGCGCAATGTGCACAAAAAATACTCTACTTCTGCTAATATTTGTTTCTCTGTTAAGATTTCCCGGTAACATACAACAATACCAACATTGCAGACCATATGTTCGACTTCCATATTCTGGCTTTGCAATGAATTGATCTATGCCTGTTTCCAGTTTAGAATCACATTTCATGTTTTCACTACTTTCAAATATAAATAATATGCTCTGTGTTTTTAAAGTGAATGACTGGTCAGTGCTTATTGAAGAGGGTTGTGTTTCCTTTCCAAGGTGTCACCTTGCTTTTCCCCATAACAGAGTTTGACAGTTCCGTACTGCAGTTTCCATTTGTTTTCACTGTGGTGAACATCAGAATGTCTGGGTGATTTCAAGTTCTCTGTTCTTGGTAACAATGAACAGAGGCTCCACAGGCTGCAGGACATGGATGCACAGGGGTTGGTACTGACCCTATTCCTTACACATTCCTCTCTAGGTTTCTTTCTCTGTTTTTTCCCCATGCCACTTGAATGAAAATCACGAATAAGGTGAAACAATGGCTATAGAATAAGCATATCCATTACAAAAATCCATCTGTCTTACAGTACTGAACATCCATAAGTCAGCTGAACTAGTGGTGGCACGTAATGGGACTAGTAGAGTGATACACTAACTCTTTACAGTGCAATAAAAAACCAAACTTTTTTCACTCAAAAAACAGGCCAGAGAGTAGGAGACGGGGGCTTGGAGAGAGAAAGAGAGTGGGAGAGAGATTAAACAGCCTCTGGTATCCAACGCCTATGGATGACAGTTTCAAAAATATTTCTAGGGATATACTTGGCAGGCGGTTGCCTGCAATGTCCTTCTAGATACATACAAACAGCAAAAGTACACAAAGGGGCTCTTATTATAAGGGATATAATTCTCTTAATTTTCATACATGTACAAAGACAATTTACAAACTGACTAAGGCACAGCTCCCATCAGTGGCTCCTTCCTCCGCTCTCCACCCCAGGGCAACCTTCCAGAAAGCAGCTGATAGTCACCAAGTTGAAAGGCAAAACCTAAGACCAACCCTCTTGGCATGACAAACTGTAGTGGTTTGTGTTCCACTAGTCCTTTCACTGCACCTGCCATAGTAAAGTTTCAGACGGGGTCCTGGAGTCCTGAGAGATATAGGGGATGAGTTCCCAATGCTTTTTAAAAAGGTGTGATTGCCTCTGTACTCCAAGATCCTCTGAAAATCCTACAGTCACGGACTCAAAAAAGTACATGAACCAATTGACAATTTCCTCCAGTGTGCAGAGTCAGTTTGGGTTTGAAATCTAATTCCCCAGGAGAAAAATACTTGGTCTGAAAAATTTATAGGCATCCAAGAACAAAGGAATTGAGAAGTATGAGGAAGAATAGATGCAACCAACTGCTGTTGGCTCTGTGGTCCCATGCCAGCTGTGCAGGAGGTGTACACAGCCACCCCTTCCTTCTGATCTGTGCTGGACACCCAGCTCAGGAAGCTGAGAGAAGCAAAGAGGGGGTGGGGGTAAAGGGGAGAGAAGATGGGCTAGCAAAAGAAGACGAGTGTGAGATGCACAGGACTTTCGAAGGAAGTTCTGACCTGAGGGAAGGTAGTCAGGCAGATGAAAAGCATCGAGGAAGAGGCTCATTTGCATGGCCATGCTGCAGTGGCTTCAGGCTGGTGGAGGGAGCTCTTCAGCAATGTGTGGCAGAGCTTCTCTGCTGTGTGAGCTGGTGCTGTTGATTCCTCCAGCAACTTTATCTGAGGATAAAAAACAAAGGCAGGAGATGAGGGGAAGGAAGGATGCAGGGAGCTGCCATCTGCCACTTTCTAACATCAAATGGCTGCAAGACTTCAGCCTGGGAACTCTTGGAAGTGCAATTAATCCTCATAAGCTACTAAAGTGGGCAAAACCTTTTTATTTAAAATGAAAAAGGTTACATCAAACCAATCGCACCACTGCAAATGCAAAGTCATAATCCGTGTGTAGAAGCCAAGCCCTGTTGAATCCAGCAGAATACCCCTCAGCTGTACAGAACAGGCAGGAAGGAGAACAGCAATGCTCTTCGTGACTTTTCTCCTGATCCCAAGGATTTGCTGGTTGTTGCGACCTTTGCCAATCATTTGAAATGCAGGCAGATCTGGATCACCTCTAGAACAGTGCACATAAAACAGGAAGGCTTGTAAAAATAAGAGTCAACCCCACTGCTCTCAAACATTCATGTTTCAGCAAGGCATGGATTTCACATAGGACTGATAAGTGTGCATTACCAGTCTGGATATTGATTTAACTTTTTTTAATTGACCTGACATACTAACACTCTACAAAAAATACCATATACTTCCAAACAGGCTGAACTCAGTCGAAGTTTAACCTCATCCAAGTTACTGTCATAGAGTAAACCCTCAGATATATGTGTAAAAAGTAAAATTGCAATTAAAATGAGAAATAGTAACTCAGAAAGCAGACTGATAAGTAATTCATTCACTGAATTAACTAACCTCCTAGCTACATGAGTGAATGGTAATTATAGGTATCATGAAACAGAGTCACACAGTGTAACTGCACTGTAATTATATCTGCTGTATGAAAGGGTGACCTAGGTATTACAGTGATAAGTGAGATGAAAAGCAGAAGAAAAATCCCAGCTCAGGATCCAAAGGGGTGGAACAAAGCCACAATGATACCTATTCAGCAGTTTTTGCTGCCTTACCATCTCCCTGCCTCTACCTCTCCCTGTTGCTCCACACATCTCTGGACAGTACTGGTGTGTGTATCAGTACTGGAATTACAAGCATGCTGCTCTGGCTTAGTATCATCCCTGGAGTCACTACCCTGTGCTATTACCAGTGACAGGTAAACTCCAGAACATAAGTAAACTTGTGCACAAATTCTGTATTTTCCTTGCAGTATATTTGGGTTTGGCAGGTTTAATGTTAAATGCTCATTTACTGGGCTATTGCCAAAGCACCCTGCCCTTCCTGATCCTTGCTGCCTAAAGCTAAAGAAGGGGAAGGAGGAAAAGAGATTGTTTTTATTTGGCTCATGATTGTTGGGGTTTATATATTGCTTTTGTAGTGGCAAAGCTTTGCTGTTTATCTCTGTGACCTTTCCAGTGCCTGGTCAGCTCAGAAGAGACATGGGAAACACTCCAAAACACACTAAGAAGAAGAAAAAGGGAGCTGGGAGGAAAGAAAGCATGGAAAAGCAGTCTCCAAAGAAAAGAGACAGGATGGGAGAAGGAAATGAAGGGAATTTGGTCAAGTACATCACAATAGGACTTACAGATGCCCTCTTCAAAAGCCACACATTTCCAGGCACTTTATTCCAAAGGCAAAGCATATTTATGCTTTGCCTTAATTCCAAAACCAGAAAGATGCTGGTTGAACTTGTGTAACACTGCCATCCAGTGCTGCTGGTGTGCCCCAGGCTGCAGCCCCACCTCTGCGCCCTGAGCTAGCCCATCCCAGAGCAAGGCCACCATCCCAATAGGGCCCAGTTCTCACCACTCTTAGGGTAATCTTCCAAGCTGTATTCCCTTACCTGTGAAAGCCCTGGCAGAACTCGAGCCTACTTGGAGTGGAGAGGATTGGAGGGCACAGCTATCCTCAGTCACTGAGACATCTGGAGCATTGCAGATCACATCGTCTCAAAAGGTGAACCCATCCACATATTTTCTCCCCTGTTCTCCAGTCTTTTAATAACTGTACGAGGAAGGTTTCTTATTTGCTAAATATAATAACAATTAGTTGTTTGTTCTTAGTCTTGGGAGCTGTGATGTAACTAGTGTCTTTCCTGGAAGGGGGACATTGTTGTTCAGCTCATAAGGGAGACAAAGTCACAGACTAGCCATGAGAATGCTGATTAGGTTTTTCTCTAATGGTCATCATAGTTGAATTCGATGAGAAGTGCATTTCCTGTTTTTTTTTAAATGAAGTTTCATGTCCCTCAAGGAGCCAGAAGGGATATTCGCAGACATATTTCAGTCGTGCCCTGATTTTTTAATTTGAACTGGCTAAACCCTCAGACTAATATTTTGAGACTCATTTCAAGACCTCTCTCATAATAAATGCAATAGGTCAGTTAATACAATACCAAAAAACTTACATGCCAAAGCCTCAAGATATGCAAAAGACAGTCTTTGTCCTTCTCTTACTTCAAAGCAGAGCTTTTCTTTCTCATGATGCTATTTCAGAACTGTGTGCAAGCATCTCCCAACTCAGCTCACTCCCTTTTGTAGAGGAACAGTTTTCTTTTGTATTCATTTATTAACCCTTATCAGAGAGATGTCTGGAACTTTCTTACTACTAACTAAATTTGTAAATTTGCTAGAAAATAGCAAAATTTCAAAAATAGCTTCCTTCAACTGACCAGCAGCAGAATGGCTTGCAATGAATTACAAAAATAAACCTGTTGGCTTTTGAACATGCTTCGGCAAAGAAGATTTAACTGAATTTGATAAAATATAGCCACTTTCACTGCTAACTTGCACAGTCAGGAGAAACCCTACCATTTGAATCAGGTGAATTTGAAAGGAAATCTTTGATGTAACACACAGAATAATGCATAGCAGAGGGAATATAAACAAACAAATGCTTCTTCTTTATTTTACTGTAGCTATATTTAGTTAATATTGAATAGATGATTTGAAAATTTAATGTAAGGATCGATAGTGGGGATGGTACTTTTATTCTTGATCTGCAGAGATCAAGACATCATTATCAATTAAAGCAGATACTGTACCTGCTAAAGCCAAGTAGATAGCACACAGTATTTTCCATTCCTTTATGCTTCAGGTTTTTCAACAAAATTTTGTGAATATGCAGAGTAATAACACTGTTATTGAAAAAAATTCTAACTACTGATTGATGTAGATGGAAAGATTTAATAATCCCGAATCCCAAAAGTTTGGGTTTCGTTGTGTGCTGCCTCTGGACATTAGTTTTGGCTTACGTCATGGAAGAGTGTTAGACTCCAGAAACCCTTTGGGTTAAAGATTTCAATCAAAAGCTTTCAGAGTGTTCAGTTTTCAGTCTTTCTTCAGCCCCCATGCTTTTCTCGATCTATTTATGTTTCTTCCAGCTGCTCGGGTAATCTTTAGCCATTACTTCCCATTTCTGGTAATTACAGGACCCCTCTTTTGGTGTTTGATAGTAAAGGAGTACAACGCTGAGCATCACCTGCAATGTCCTTCCAGCGCTGACCTCATCTTGGACGCATGGACTACTGTCTCTGTGCTTCACCAACACCAGCCACTTTCACACAAGGATAATGAATGCCAGAATGAAAAGGCTGTTATGACAATTATGTACAATCCATTAAAAAAACCCAACGTTATCATTACTTCCAGTATGCCAGAGGGCTATTGTCCTAGTTTTCCTAGTTTCCAACTGAAAGAGCCACTTGGGCACAGTGACCTCTGACCCTTCGTAACTACAAGAAAAGCGACATGGAAGAACTGCAGATCTTTGATGCAAATGTGTATGGTGTGCCAAGCACAGGAACGACAAGATGAAAATCCTCACTCGCATTTAAGGACCGAAATGGAAACTGTGTGCTCGTTTGTGTAGAAGAGGGTTCTCACCCCTGTTAGTATCAGTGGGCAGTGAAACCTGCTGGCTCGGTTCCCACTGGCTTCCTTATCCCTGCTGGGAAATGTGATAGAGAAATATTTTGTCTTAAATGTGAAGGTGGGCCCTTCTGCTTTTAGGTTCCAAACATCAGTGCCTAGGCAGGACCTGATTAACAGATGCAAAAATCTGGTCTGCGAAACAGCTCAGCCAGGTAACGAGTGGTAGGAAGTCGCAAAGACTGACCTTAGGTAAAGGTCAAGTTGGGCATTTGTCCAGGGCAATATATGTCCATGAGGGGCAGACTCCCAAGCCAGAGGGTGCCACTCCAGTGGCAGGACTGATTCCCAGGCAGAAGAACAGCAAGGCCAAGCAATCTTCCCTTAATCTCTCTGGCTGCTCATCCTGCTCTTCCCATCTTTGTGCCTTTGCCAGATAAATCAGTGGGATAAGTTATCCCTCTAATATAGCAAAGCCAAGCCTTGTACAAGTCACTGAGAGACCTTGAGTGAACCCTGCTTGTGGGTATCTCTAATTGGAACTAACGTAATTGTTTCATAACAAATTTACTGAAATCTCAGTTTTGGACCTTAGCCAACTGGGGGTCCTCCAAAAGCATCATAAAAGAGTCTTTCACATACACCTTTTTTGGCCATCCTCCAAGGACCATTCGTTGCTCTTCCAACCACTCACTGTTCCAAGTATAGCACTATATTTCACAGTCATCTCCTTCAGAAATCTAGACTTTCATATTCCATCTTTATATTAGCCTTTAAAGTCTTTTGGTACCAGAAATACTCCTGGTTCAATAATGTAATTACATTCATTCGATAATGAATTACACAGAAATAAAGCAAAGCAGCTAAGTTTCTGTGAAATCAATTTGCAGCAGATTCATGTATTTCAACTACATGCAGTGCTTATCCTGCATCTCAGTCCAGAGTCATAAAGGGTCATGATGGGAAGTCCTGTTCATTTCCATCAGTCAGTTCTCTGAGGTCCAGGGAAGGAATGCTACCCACAGTGCATCTTGGAGGACTCTGTCACATGCATTTATAAATTAAACAGTCTTCAGCTTTCAAACAAGAACCTTGACAGACAGAAGAGCACTGAGGGGAATTATAGTCTTCACTTTGCTCAGACAATTAATATAATACAATGCTGGCTCCCCAGTGCTTCCCATCTTGCAAAGTTATGCAGACTAAATGTATGGAGAGATTTTTCCTTCATTCAAAATGCAAATCCTCAGAGCCCTCTTTTTAGTTTTTGCCTAACTTTGGCACTGGCTGTATCCCCATGACACCTAAGATCCCATCAGTAAAGCTCTCTGGTTGCTTAAATTTCTACTTCTGGGTCTGCCCGAATATACTCAAGTCCTGACAGCACTGAACAACTCAATATTTCAGTCCTACAGGGATTCACAGATAAAGCATTCCCCTTCCAGCAGCTGTATCTGCTAACTGGGATCCCATAGGAACTTCGACAACCCAGAGCTAGCACAGACCATGGTTTCAGGATGGGGATGGTGAGGTGATATAAACTACCACTGCTGAAATAGGGAAGATGGAGGGAGAAAGAGGGGCAAAGCATTTCCAAAGAGGTGGTTGTGTATGTGTTTCTGTCACTCCTGAATGTACCAGCAAATCCTGGGAGGGATTTTTTTCAGGACAATTTCACTTAACCAGTAAATATTATGGATAACAGCTGGGGCAGCCACCTAGGTAATCAATGCCTGGGATGCGCAGCATATATGAAGGGAAGTGCCCCCATCATTCAAAATTATTACACATGTGGCTCCTGCTCCTGTCTTGGCATTTGCAGCTGGCCATCTCAGAGAGTCTCTGACTCTGCGTGATAGCTTTTGTAGCTCAAATTAGGCACCTAAATATCCACTTAGACAGGCTTTTCATTTCACTGGGCATCAGAGCACCTAAGAGCTAAGTACTGAAACACTAGAATTGAATTCTCTGCATCACTCGGCCTCTACTTTGCAGGTGAGTTTTCCCTGGGAATCCCATTTTTCTCCTTGGGTAATAAAAAGCTTGCAAAGCAGCAAATTAGATCTGTGGATTTAATTATGCATATGCATTAATAATGGGAGTAATTGCACTGTCTCAGTCATATTGCACAGTGTACTTACTTGAAATCAAGCTGAAGAAATACCACTGGCAGCCACAGGAGGAGAGATCAGATAAGAGGACACCAGGTGCAATGAGGCTACAAGATTATCATCTCACCTGCTCCGGTAATTAAGGGCAACAGCTCGCACCATACAGATCACGATTCTCTCTGTCACTCCATCAGATAGTCATCCCTGTGCAAGACGTTCTCTTGTATGAAAGCTAAAGAGCTTCAGCAGGAGGTGTATTTACTTGTATATTTACTGAGAGCCTCAAACTGCTGGACTGCTTTCCTGGAGCTGCCTGTAGAACAGGGGCATGCACTGGGGATTCATGATCTCACACCGAAACATCCCGGGGCTCATGTCTGTTCTGCTAATTCTGTGCTGCCATGCAAAAGAAAACAAATATGCAGGGAAAAATTACTCCTCATGCATCCCAGGACATAATCCTCTTCCTGCACTAAGCTCAACAACATATTACTCAGCAATACAGTGTACCAGTCATCTCTTCACTCAACAAATTATTAAGTTGAACTGAATGAGGAAGGCAAACCAGAAGGGTTCCCTGTGGGCCCTGCATGGTGCTATGAAGTACTGATTTCAAAATGAGTGCATAACACATCTCCATCTCCAGTGAATGGGAAAAACTCTCAATACATATGTGTGTGCTCAAAAACCCATTTTCCATGAGTGTAAGCAAATATAAATATTACATGGCAAAGAAGAGTACACGCATTTATGCATGGAGTTCAAGTGAGTGACACCAACCGAAGAACAAAAAAGATCAAAGTGCCACTCTGCATACATACATGCTAACTGGAAAAAAACCCATGTCACATTTGTAGTCAACAAACCTTTTAGAGCTGTGTATTTCAAGTAAAATGGTACGCTACTGGATAAAACATGCTCCTGTCACTTTTTCTATCTATGCTGTGAAGCCAGGATAGATGAATTATCTGCATCATCAACCTACACACCTTTGGCCAAGACACTGGAACTAACAAGGAGGATTTATGAAGAGTGTGAAACCTGTTCTCCCTTTACCTAAAACACATCCCTACAGCCATAAGTGGAATGAGATAACACCATTCAGCAAACTGATCACATGGAGTCTGGCATTTCCCTTTGGGTATAGCAGAGACAAAAAATGCATACACAATCCAAGATCTAAATAATGGAAGGGTCTTTCAGCACAGCTAAGTAAAGCACTGATATAGTTATCTGCCAGTGTCCACTCATCACAACAGGAAATACTGTCCTTCTTTAAAGGTTCAAAATTATACAGAACACAAATGCATTCTTTCCTTCCCCCTCTTCTACCCTTTGCCAAAAAGATGTTTTTCTTCTGAGAAAAATTACATCTATTTAACTATCCACTTTTATATATTTATTTAGCCTTCTTTAGTATTCAACTTAGTATTCCTTAGCATTCCACTTCCCCCATCATCTCACCAGAGTACATTAATCCTGATTGGTGAAGACTAGAAAAATGTTGAGGGTGTTTTGGTTTTTTGCCTTTGCTCAAATCAGTATGATATAAACATCATCCTTAGCCAGTGAATCCTGTGATTCCTCATCAACACGAGGAGCAAACACAGTCAGGACTTACCGGCCTGCAGGCAGCTCCATCTGAAACAGTGGTAAACTTCTGTTGCTGCCCTCAACGGCCCTTGAAGAGAGCAGTTACACATATATGCATAAGTACACGTGTGTGTATTTATACACAAATATACACTGTCAAAGAAGAGGGGTAGACAGGTTAATTTGTAAAGTGATGGCTTTTCCTTCAGAGAATTATCTGAATAGCAAAACCACCATGGGAGAGCTCCATAAAGCTGAAAACAGTGCTAGCCAGAGGGATGAAGCTGGTGGGGTCCATGCTGAAGCAAGCTTGCTGCAAACATAAGAAGGTATTATCTGAGAGCAAGGCAACACATAAGATGAAATAGAGCAGAGATGGGCAGAGCAGGCACGTGCTGCCCTCAGACTGGTTCTCTGCATTCCCCTGTTGAATTTGTACATGACATCCAAGAGTTGTCACTGCTATTGCCAGTGCTGGAAAGAGGGCAGAGTCTGCTCTCAGAGAGATGGGGAAAAATAACTGCCCTTCAGGACTGCAGGGTTAAGCAGTGTATGGAGGGAAAAAAGGTCCAGCCACCCTTTTCAAGTTCAGGGACCACCTATGAGCTCTTCTAAGTGGTGACCTAAAGATAATTTATTCTGCATTACACTTTTATTTAAGCATTAGTGCCCTAATTAAAATGATTCACAGTTCTTTTTTTAGTTTTGTTTCTGTGTTATCCCAGCTGGTGGTAGAAAACAGGATGAAGGAGAAATTTTAATGCCCCTTTATATGTCTGACAAGAGACAGTTTATCTGCTCTAGCTATCCCAAGAGACCTGTTCAGCTTTCAGTTCTGCTGCCACCACTGGCACATCAAACATCCTTGACTTTTAGGGCCAGATTTCCTTTCCAGGGTGGAAAAGATGGCAAAGGACAAAGGGAATTTTTCGCTCTCAGCCACATGGCTGGCAGGCAGCTCCAGCCCAGTGGCACTGAGTTGCTGCACAGTCAGCGCCAGGGCTGGCATTGCTCCCTGAAGTGCTGTGAAAAAGGACTGTGGTGGCCCAGCTGTCCTGCAGCAACACCATAGCCCCATGGTGATGCTGTGCACCAGCCAGTCCTGCCACCTGCACTCTCTGCCCTGGGATCAAGTAGTTTTCTTACACGAGACAGTGCAACTGAAATCGCAGATAAATATTGCAGGTAGGTAGCAAATACTAAATCACCCTATTTAAACAATATCAGAACCCTGAAAACCGCATACCTGATGCTAATGTGACATCTCAGGATAGAGAATTTCAGGTGAAACCAAAATTCAAGACATAGATGTTGACATTCAAGGGAGTCCAGACTCCTTGTATAGACAATTTGTGTTGTTACTACAGTGACAAAACCCAATGGCATCAGAGATTTTATTAGACAGCTCCAAGCTCTGTATTTTACCTCAGATTGCTGAAGTCCTCTTTCAACACTTTACAGAACTACTGAGTGGCTTATTTATAGTTTGACCTCAAAACCAGTTCAGATTTCAAATGAGTTTCAAAAAAATTTCAGGCAGGTCAAACCCTTATGACTATGTCTTGGAAATGTCTGCCCACAATTCTCAGAACAAATCCCTGGGGCTTTTTACAGCTTTTATCCAAACATTGGGCAAAGACTGTAATTGTTTGATGCAGAATCTCCGGTATTCACCCTCTACCACTCCTTCAACACATACCTTTAATGCAGAGTTTTCAAATGGATCCAGAAAGATTATAAATATAAAAAGTAGCAAATATACTAACCTACTAACTTTCAGATAATTCAGATCACAACAAAATCAGTAACACTGATATAAAACAAATGATGAAAAAGCAAAGAAATAATTATACAAGAGCAGAGGCAGTAAAACAGAAAGGATCAAAAGAGGAATGCTAGTGTGAAGTTAAGATCTCTGCAGTGCTCAGTTTGCATTTTGTCTCAGGTTCTGTGTTCAGATGGAGCCATGTGCACATCTTGGTCTGTCTACAAAGAGATGTAAAATCTCTGCTGACAACCTGCAGTCACCAGCTATATTTATTTTTGGGTGCAGTGAAAACAGACTTTGTGAAGGAGCAATGAGGAAGGGAGCAAGATAAAGGCTATCACCTCCAAAATCTACATACACTCAAGTGGGAGTTGCTGCAGTAACAACATGAGCAATACTAATTCCAACGGAAGTCGTCAGCTCTTCTTACAGGTGTCCCTTAGTCTGATTCCCTGCATCAGACTGGTGATATTTAGCAGTAACTGGCAGTTGTGGATGACAGAGTATCCACACAAAAAATTGTCCACACAGAAGAAACACTCACTGACAGGGCATCTTTCATGGGGGATCATTCCTTGTTTCTACAGGGACCTGTAGAAAGCAGTGCAGTCAGTGGGATGACACTGTTGATGACCTGACTCACATTTAAGAAATTATCTGTGACCATCATTGCCAACACTGTTCAGGAAAATTCAGTGTAAACAGAGTACTTCCTAGTAATAAAAATACGTATGGCACGCCTGAACTGTGGTGAATGGCAACTCCAACTGCCTTCTGGGGACCCTGTTCAGGAAAGAGCTTTAAAATTTTGGTGACACAAATAAGCAGCAGCAAGATGAGCTGTGACATGAGTAATAACTTATACTGTAGATCACAATAATCTTCTGTCTATTTGAGCCACAGTTGAGTGTTGTTACTAAGAGAAGATAAAAATAAATTGATATCTAAATTTTTATAGGGCAAATACCTTTTTTGCTACAGTGGTTAGTGTGAGTTACAATGAGCGTAGAGTAAAAATTATAAAGACAGCCTACGCTGTTGTCTCTGTATTTTTAGGAAGCACCTTTTCCATAAATTTTTTTGGTCAAACAGGAATATCTCTCAGGTCACACATTAAATAAGAGTATATCTTCCACTTCTCTGATAAGTACGAAGAAGGTTGGTAAACTAAGAGTGCATATCAGAGTTCAAATGCTTGTATAAAGGAATTTTATACTTTCTGAAGAATTTTTCCTCTGAAGAGAGGATAAATCCAACCTATGTTCTAAACATTTCTGAGTGTTTCCAACTCACATCAATCAGGAATGAGCTGGTGCCACACACCTAAAAGTCCCTGCCACGGAGCTGTGGCAGAACAAGGCATGTGCATGGGAACATGTCTGTGTGACAGTCCCCAGCTCTCCTGGCTGTGTTAGAGAGAGCCAGCAGGATGTCTCTGAGTTGCTTTAATTCAAAGCAAATAATTTTACTCCCAGCATGGGAATGTGTTTGAAACAGTACTGTGTCTGTGCCTTAATCCATCCCTCTCTATTCCTGGGAGGGACATGGAAATGTGAAATGATTCCCTGGTTTAGGCAGCAGCAAGTAAAAGGCTCTTAAGCTGCTCAGTCCTGCCAGGAACCTGCCTTAGCCACTGGCTCTGGCAAATGCTGTAGTTCATCTCGTGGAGGGAGAACTCTGCCAGGGTTTTTTGGAAGTATTTGTGGTTTCTACAGCTATTGGATCATGTCTTGAATAGGCCTGCATTTATTGTCAGCCTTGTGATGCTTTCAGCCCTCTCCTTAAACACACAGCTTTCTGTTGCCTTTCCAAAAAGTAGAGCTGCTAAGCAGGGAAATTACTGGGAAGGCTTCCATAAGTACATCTAGTCCCCAGAAAATCATAGCAATCAGTCCAACAGAGAAACTTAACAGAATCTTTCTAGTTACTTTGTTGCACTAACTGCACGCTAGTGGGGTTACTCACAGCAATTCAACCATGCTGTAAATCACCTCACCGTAACACCCTGCCTTTTCTGCGCCCTGCCTTGCTCCTCAGTTATTAGCAGACACGAGGCTCAGCCATTCTACCTTTATCCCACTGGCCATGCTGCTCCAGAGGTGAGGAGCGGACACAGCAGGGAGGATAATGACATTAACAATGCAAATGTCCTACAGAAAGCAGATTAGGAGCTACATTTATTCACTTCTCTGCTACACTAAATATACAAATATAAATCTGACTTACTCTCAGCAGGCAAACACGCACCAAGACGGAACATACCAAGCCCCCTAAATAGGAGAGACCAGGGAAGAGGTTCTGGAGCCACATGTGGGCAGAATGGGCAAGATGTAAGCTGGTGTTGGCTCTTCAAAGAGGATGCTGCCAGTCCTGCAACTCAAGATGAGCACAGGGGAAGGTAGGCTACTAATGCAACACTGCGTCTCGCCCACAGCACACAAGATAATAAGAAGTGATTGAGCAGAATAGAAATACTACATGTAAAATGTTAATGAAACACATTTTGCTTTTTCACAAAAGAGAAAAAACTAAGACCTCGGAGAATTACATTAATTCCCTTAAGACTGACTTAATGTGTGTGTCACAGTTGAGGCACTTACTATTAAGTACAAGCTATTTACTAAGTTTTTTTTACAATACTGTAATATCATCTTTTCAATGGCGTTGCTTTACTGGAAAACTTTCCTATTAAAGTTGATTGTTATAAGTTGCCCTTATGTAGGAAAAAAGTATGCGAGGAGCGAGGATTACAATGCCCCTGAGTTAAACATATGCTTAAAGCACTTTGGTGGACAGCTGAAGTGTTAACCAATTTACTGGCTTTGAACCCTGAGCACTTCCCATTCATCCTTAGGGGGAGCTCAGCCACAGGTTCCTGTGACAGTGTCTACAGCACAGTTCAAACTTCTCGACAGCAAGAGGTGCCAAGGTTGGATTATAAAACTGATTCATGGTCAGGCTCTCAGGAAATCCACAAGTCTTTAAGAAACCAACAATGCCAGCATGAAAATGCTTCAGTTAGCAGTGATGATCAAAAGGAAACTTTACCTTGTTTTTGATTTTTTCCTTGGCGTGGAGTAATCCTATAGGAATTCTTTTCTAAAACTGGCAGATGTGTGCAGAGCTAGTTTCACCTCATTTTTTTTGCTCCGTGTCAAGGCATATGGGTACGGTACATCCACCCCACTGATGCTCCCAAATTGGAAGAGGGTAATGCAAAAATCAGGTACTGATGACTGAGGTAATTTCATGGTTATACCGCTGTTTCAGCTTGTAAGTGCTATGTGCTGCACTGCTGCACATGCATTGTCCATCTCTGGATATGGGAAAAGATGGATGAAATCCAAAAGAAATCTGCTAGAAGGGCTATCAAAGATTGGAAGCAATGTCCACCATGCCTGGGGTCTGCTCAAGGGGCAGCTGGACTAAGAACAACAACTTGGAGGGACTCCAGTATTTGTTAAACCCTCAGAGCTTTTTCCATTCATTGTTCAAGCAGGACAGTACTGCACAGGCTAATGGACTGTACTGCTCTTGTAACACTGTTTTTTGCTATATGTCGTCACTAAAAATAGGTACAGAATTAAGTTAATACTATCACAGTGTAGTCAAAACCATTATTTGGCACCATGTGGCACAGCTTCCCTGCCAATGTAGCTGTGGCAGGGAGGTGAGGTGGACTGTGCACTGCTGACCTCCACACATGATTACAAGTCCCCTTCCAACCTGCCTAATGATGAGAACCTAATCTGGAGTACACACCGAAGGAAAAAAACCTAAATGTGATTGTGCCATTTCAATGAGCCTAATTAGCTAATAAAGGTCAGCCTCATTAGAAGCTCTTCAGGGAAGGATCCACTGAAAGAAATTAAACAGCAAAAGAATTTTAACAAGCTGTCCTCCCTCGCCTGCACCAGACATTTCAAGGAGGACTCAATGAGACACCAGATTTCTTGACCAAGCCATGAAGGAAGGTGTTGATACACAGGCATTCTGTGACAATAAAAATGCATTTCTTAACTGCCAGAAGATCATTCGGTGTCATGCAGAGTGTCTCTACTTACTCTCTGCGCAGAACATAGAGGCTGCCCTGGGTCCATAAAGGAAACCTGCCCCTGAACTATATCTTCTAATTATCTCCCTACTCCCCAGTACCCAGAAGCCCATCTCTCTCCCTGTCCTGCATAATCAAGCTGCTACACAGCACCTTGATATACCAGTTGCTTTGATTTCTGCATATTTTGCCGCCTTCAGCTTTTTGTTAATAAAAGTTGTTGTCTACCCATGGGTCTGCCATCCTACTGCTGAGATAACTCCATTCATATATTCCTTCACTCCTGTAAAGACCATTCATAAGTTATGTCTACCTCCTTCTTCCCACCTCAGGAAAATCTACTTCCAGAAGTCAATGTTTTGCAGTACAAAAACATGTGATTAAGTTATATGAAATATTTTTTCAAAACATAGAACAGACTTTTGCCATGGTCTCCACACCGATCACCCCAGCTAAAGAAATGGTTTTAGCTTATTTCCGTATTCTGAAAGGACTCAGATAAAACCTGTAGGTGGGTTAGATTTCCTCCCATGTTACTAGAAATTCCTACAGCATAAAAGTGGTAGCGAACAGGTCAGTTCAGTTTCAAAGCTGGAAGTTCAACTGAGAAAGGGACTGACAGCTCTCTGGCTTGCACTGGGCACTGGAAAAAAAATGCAGTGGTAAAGGAAGAGAAAATTATTCTCTGTTTTTACTATTGCTAGGCCAGAAGAATTCAGCAGCAACATCCCTGATGCTAAGGTATATTTTTTTTTCCAGCCATCCCCTGATCTTTTATGGTTGTTCTGCCACAGGAATAATGGGGACACAGTAGTTGCCTTGGACCCAGAATGTGGACTGGTGTTAATAAAAATTCAAAGCACCTCAAAGACTTTGATAACTCTGGCTTTTTAATGAGGCACAAAGATATTTTTTAGCTGAGACAAGTTCATAGGTTCCCATAGGAAGAGCTTCACCGTATTGTGCTGGTTTTGGCAGGGGTAGAGTGAATTTTCTTCACAGTGGCTAGTACGGGGCCACATTTTGGACCTGTGCTGAAAACAGTGTGGAGATGGTTTTGTTATTGCTAAGCAGTGCTCACACAGCACCAAGGCCTTTTCTGCTTCTTATGTCATCCCACCAGCCAGTGAGCTGGGGGTGCACAAGCAGCTGGGAGGGGGCACAGCTGGGACTGCTGACCCCAGCTGACCCCAGGATATCCCACAGCATCTGGCATCATGCTCAGCATGTAAAGCTGGGAGGAGAAGGAGGAAAGGGGGGACATTCAGAGAGATGGTATTTGTCTTCCCAAGTCACTGGCATGCATGATGGAGCCCTGCTTTCCTGGAGAACACCTGCCTGCCCATGGGAAGCACTGAATTCTTTGCTTTGCTTTGCTTACTCATGCTGATTTTGCTTACCTATTAAACTGTCTTTATCTCAGCTCACTAGTTCTCTCACTTTTGCACTTCTGATTCTCTCCCCATCCCACTGCAGGGGTGAGTGAACAGCTGTATAGGGCTTAGTTGCCAATGGCAGTTAAACCATGACACATCTTCTTGCCTGAGACTACAGAAATTTGACCTAGTCCTCAAAGCGACAACCACCACATTAGGGTTGGACTGATGCAGAGACTAATCTTCCATGTTAACAGTCACAGGAATGGACAACATATCGGCCTGTCAATGTCACAATTATGTACTGCATGTCCCTACAGGAGATACAGGCATCTCTTGGCAAAACAGAACAGTAATTACACAGGAAGGACATGGGTTCAGGGCACCTTCACTTCTATTGGGGAACAGAGTAATGTAGGATAGGCGTTCCCCCCCACAGGGCTGTTGTGCCTCCTGTGGCCAGATCTGCTTGAACAGAAAGGTCTAGAAGAAGAGACAACTGGTCCAAGAGTTCTATACCTATGAATGCACAGACAAAGAAAGGGTTAAGGGGAGAGTCATTTCTTTACCAACGCTGAAGATGAACTTCCTTACCACTGATCCTGGAGTGCTCAGCAAGCCCTGAGGATCCTGAATTGTGTTTCTCTGGACACCTTCCCCATGGGATGGAGCTGTTGGTGGCTGTAGCATCGTTCACTCCTGTTGGGTTTTTCTCTGGATGCTTTGTGCAGCTTCAGGGGAAAAGAGAGAGACGAGACTGTAAAACCTCCTGAGCATGATTTAAATGCTGTTGTTTATGACAGGATGCATGTGGGGATGTCTTCCTTCCCCTACTGGGGAAAGGAGAAATATGTTTTGAATTTGTTCGTTCTTTTGAGGTAATCACAACAAAGATGAAGAAAACTTATTCAACCTGACATTTTTAGGTAGCTAACATATTAAAAAATTCCCTGCAATCTTTTTTCTGAAGAGGAGAATAAGGGGAGGAATCAGGGCTTTATCAAGCAAATAAATGAACAAATCTCCTTTTATTCAGATTTTAGACATAATTCCCTATGAAAATGCTTTGATTTTTTTTGCTTTGTTTACTTTCCGATTCATTACTAAAATAAAAATTTAAAACCTCTCTAAAATTCACTTTAATATCCAAATTTTACAGAAAAATATTTTGATTAAACCATCTTGACTCGTTCTTTTCACAGTCATGGAACCCTCTGTGGGTGATGCCCTGCCTTAGTGCTACAGCACTGAGTTAATGGTGTCATGCGGCTTACAAGGGTAACATTTGTGAAAACTTCAGCTTTTATGTTTGTTTGCTTGTTCTTAAAGACAGATTTAAAGGGGCTTTGAGGCCCTGAAG
The DNA here is from genome assembly GCA_035584735.1 of Pseudotriccus pelzelni. NCBI lineage: Eukaryota > Metazoa > Chordata > Aves > Passeriformes > Tyrannidae > Pseudotriccus > Pseudotriccus pelzelni. The sequence continues at coordinate 28,193,482 of JAWMRA010000161.1, forward strand.
TGGCCCTTTCATTCGTGATCCAGTAACAGGTGTTCATGGAGACTGGTTTTCCCTACCTTGTTTTTATACAGAGACATTTGCTAGCTTTTTTTTTTCTTCTGTTAAAATTCAGCTTTGTCCCTGGCTGGCCAGGAGCAGTTCTTCATTCAGTGTCACCCTACCCCTTTCCTGCCTTTGCGTTCTGTGATTTTTTGGAACTCAGCCTTTCTGGAGAGGATGTGCAGGCAGCAGGCAATAAGCAGGGAGCTGCTCCACCCAGTGGGTGCAAGCAGCAGGCACCACACATGCTTCCTTAGCAGAGAAGTGTAGGATACCTGGAGTGGAGATGTTTGAGCAAAGGATGCATACTCTGGCCTCTCAGGGGAGGTCATATTTCATCATATCCCATCTTCAGCTGCTCAGACTCCAAGTAACATAATGCAGTTGGGAAATTAGGTCTGAACTCACAGAAGAGCTGCATGTTACTCATGATGCTGAAGCTGGATGCTGGCTTGTTGCCTTGAGCCTGCAAAGGCTGGACAGTTGCATGGTCCTTGTCCTGGACATCCAAGGAAAGCCAGGGTCCCTGGGCTTGTAATGTAGGTCTGGAATCCTGTTAGCTGGCCCAGCTGAGAGCATATGGTGCACATAGCCCTGGCAAGGAAATGATGGAGCTGCCACAGCTGAGTGCAGGCAGGGCTCATTAGACCAAGAGTAGCACATTGCAAATATATCTGTGCTAGTCTGACCCCATAAAACTTGGCTGTGAATAAAAGCAGTCCTTACTTTTAGTAGTACAGTGTGTCAAAGCTTGTGTGTTGGACAAACATCCCCATAAAGCATAGATGATATACTGATAGATGATGACCACCAGGAAAAACTGCTTATGCCTACACACTGGCCCTTCCTTCTCATGAGCCTGGCACTGGGCACAGTCAGGCAGGCTTTTGCATCAGTCAATATCAGGGGCTCTGCATATGATGGATGTGAAGCCTGGACAAAATCACTGCTGCTCTGCTGACTCACACAGGCAGGCAGTCCAGACCAGTCTCATCATCATCAGCTCTGAAATAATAGCAGCCAAGTCCCTTGTGGGGAGAATAATAACTCAAAGGAGGGACAAGGTCAGAGGATATGCAGTTTATAGAAATACTTTAAGGTTGAAACTAAGTACAGCGGTATTTTGGGAGGAGGTAAACTTGGACAATAAACCACTGAATAGCAGAAGCTACTGAAAATGAGTTGCAGAGCTGGATTTCTGCCTATCCCTTTCTGCAAAGGGATAAACCTGAAGGAGGTTTTTAAAAGTATGTTGTGACACAAGCAGTCCTAGATGTAAAGAGAAGACTCTTCTGTTCCTCATGTAAAACAGCCAGTTACGGCTTGACCCTCACGTATACATTGCAGGAGACTAGAATGACTCCAGAATGGCCCATGCCAAAACAGCTACTAGTTCATTATCTAATCCTTGCATTTTTAGGCAAGAGTCTGCAACATTACTCTGTTCCCTGTGTTAAAGCAGAGTGCTGTCAGTATTATTATTTGACAGCTTTATACTGCAATGTATGCTTTATACTGTGAGAGAATCAGGAAAGTTCACTGAATTGAACATGGTGCTGCACAGATCTATAATCGACGGTGCCCCCTTGAAGCAGCCCTGGTGCCTTACAGCAGACGGGCAGAACGAGCCCCAGCAGCAGGTGGTTTAGTTTGGTGCGTAACAAAGCATGGCAGGCATTATTCTCTGCTGACCAGAAACTAAGATTGGAGCTCTTTGATGCTTTCCTCCCTCAGGTTTGGTTGCATGGAGGGCTTGGCAACATCAGGCAACTTCTCTGCTCCCCCTGGCTGCTGAGGAGGTGCTGAACACAGACCTGCAGAGATCTGGGTGAGCACTGGAGCCTGGGATCACTTCAGGGTTAGGCTGTCACAGAGGACAGACTTCTTACTCCTGAGAGGACCTGAGCTAAAGGAGAAAGGTAAGAAGTCAGGGGTACTCATCCGAAGCATGCTGTCAATACAGCATTAAAACAAGCTTTTAAGCAGGGGCAGCCTCTGTCCATGTCTTCTCTACAAACTACATAGGGCTGCAATGATTTTGATTTGGGCTAGCTGGCCTGGTGTAGAGCACACACTCAACTCATTATGGTTTTGCATAATTAATAATCTATTCACTTGGCAATGTGGATGCACGAAAACCACATTTATTTCAGACCTATGGTGTTAAGTTTTATGAAACTGCTCCACAAATGAGTTGTTACAAGGAGATGTAAAGATTCCCAACTGCAACTACACACATACTTGTTCTCTGCTCTGTAACACTGCTATGCACTGACTGCCAAATACTTGTGGGACTGATGAGCCTTTTCAACCTGGCTTCAAACACTAAGAGCTCTGGGGGACAGAGGAACGTGACCTGTCAAAGGTGACCAAAGAGGCCATTTTGATCTGAAGGGAGGCCAGAGGAAAATGAGATGTGTGTCAAGCTGTCCCCTTGAGTGTCAATGTGATCTCTGGACCAGCCTTGCTGACTACATCACCTTTGGCCTCCTGACAGGCCCTTTGTTTCCTCAGGGTGCGGCTGATGGTCTTCCCAGGAAGAGCAGCTAGGGAACCTGAAATAACTTGCATTTGCTGAGCAGAAAGACCTGTGTTTAATTACCCCAGTCCTCCTTGCTGGGCTGCAGCACTTGCAAAGGCTATGTAGGATAAGGACCATCCCCATGTCATTGTGGCAGTAGTGATGATGCAAAGCACTGCAGATGCCAGGAGGACAGGCAGGTCTCTGCACAAGTTGCTACTGGTATTATACGGTCTCTTTCCCACAACGGCATTAGCAGGACTTCAGGGAATTGCAATTGCTCACATAGAGTCCAAGAGTTTCAAAATGTTTCTTACAAGCAGAAGGATAATGAGGATGAAAGAAACAAGTTCATCAGAGAAAGATACCGGCTGGGCAGGTTACCTGCCAGCATTCTCTCATCTTCTTTTCGTGGGTAAGAGTGGAGTCAGTTTTTGACGGTACTTCCAGTTTTGCTGATCCACATTTCCTTTTAGCAAAAATGAGACAGGTGCAGAAGGATGAATTTCCAGCAGTAGGTAAATGCAGTTTTGTCTCCAGTTCTTGGTGCTTGTTGGCAGGAAGACTAGAGGGTACTACATACCACTTCAGTACCAAATCCTGTCTTGTGCCCCGGGGGAACTGTAGAGATAGAATGCTCTTCAGCCAAATCTGTAAGGACAAATTTGTCACCAAACTGCTTATTCTTTTTCAGCGTGCTCAACTGAATACAGCTGAGTGCTTCAGCTCTGAGCCTACCGCAGAAAAAGGGCTGAAAGATTTTGATTGTGATGACAACAGATATACACAAAGGGAGAAGAACGGGCTGGCCTTCAGGACATTGCTGGGGCACAGGCCTACAGAGGATACACCTCCTCCCATTACCCTTTCTTTTTAATCAATGCTCAGTGTGGCTGCAAATCTGCGGTCCCAAGCAGCAGTAGCAGCCCTGCACTGCATCCAGCAGCATCTTGGGTCCAGTGAGCTGCCCGCTGCCCATAGGAAAGAACCTCCTCATGTGACAAAAGCTCTGTCCCATAAGCCCTGTGAGCAAACCAGCTGTTCATATCTGGATGATGTGTTCCAGCATTGTTTTCATACTTGCCTAACTTACATAAATGGAAGTATCAAAAAACAGTCAGCCATTTTCTTTTAGCTAAAGAACACTCGGCAGCAGCAATTTTACAGATGATGCTCATAGGTTAAACTGACCGCACCTCCACCTTACGCCCAGCTGAACAACTGAAAGCTTCATCCCAAGAAACACTAAGGCACAGCTGGGGTATATTCTGCTTCTGCTGCTGTTTTAAGATTAGCAGCCACATCCATTTGTCCTCAACAGGGGATGTAAAAAGCAGGAACTGCACATTTCTTATCACTTGACACCTGATTCTACCTGCTGAGGAGAAACTCTGATGTCTACAGCCTTGAATCAGCACAGCGGGAGAAAAATGGCCTATGACAATCACACTACACATCTAAAACACCTTACATCCATAAAAAGGTAGGAGGAGAAACAGCCGTTGTGCTGAGCTGCCACTTATAGAAAAGTTAAAGGAGCATTCTTGAGAAAAGTGAGTTGTGCTAGGAAATCAGGATGTGCAATTCTTTTAATCTCTAGCCTGCATCTGTGGAAGATGTGAGAGGAGAATAGGAAAATCATGCAATAAGAGCATTACATGCTTGCTTTTACCAGGGAACTGTCGCCAAACTACCAGCATGCTTTCTTCTTTATCGTGACAGCTCTGTAATATCAATAGCATTTACTTGCTGAGAAACACAGCTGAAAACCAAAGATAAATCAGCCCCGATTTCTTAAAGGAACAGAATGCAACATTTATGCGGTAAATAACATGTGGACTACAGATTAAAACCAATAATGATAAGCTTCAGGCTCTTTTTCCCAGCAGACAGCACTCAGGCCTGCAAAGCAGAGCAATTTATTACAGTAAACTGGGCTTCAACGCAGTCCCCGGGTGTGTGGCTGCGTCATCTCTTTCCACCATTCCAGCGCTAGCACGCTCCCGCACAGCGCTGGTTATCAGCAGAGAGCGCTGTTCCTACGTGCCGTTTTTCACAGGCAGATTCCAAAAACGCCTCACAAACGAAAAGCGGAGCTCCCGTGACAACCCCCCTGCTCCCACCGGCACCGGGGCCAGAGGCGGGAAGCGCCTCGCCCGCGGCTGTTCCCCCCGCCCGGCACCGGCAGAGGGCGCGCCGGCCCCTCGCAGCGCCCGGCCGGGCCGCTCCCGCCCTCATGGCGGGGCCGGGGCCGGGGCAGGGCGGCCGCTCGGCCCGCTGCCCCCGGGGGCGGCCGAGACACGCAGCCGGCGAGGTACCGCCCGAACTGCGGGAGGTGCGCTTACACAGGACCAGCCCCGATTTCTTGCCGTCGAGGTCAGAGATCTCGCTGCGTCCCCCGGGCCGGTGGACTTTCGGCTAGAGGAAGCCCGTTAAAGCAAGCTGCCACAGGAAAAAACATTGCGAACACCTCCTCGAGCCCAGATATGCAAGAATTACTTTGCAAACGTCAGGCGTTTTTCAGGTCTTAACATTTTTCATCTTCCCAGTGGTTGGTTGGTTGGTTTGTTTGTAAGACCATGGTCAGAAAAACCTGCTAAAGACAAGGTTAGTATTTTGTGACTCCTGCCCACCTCCCCTTCATCATTACAAAAGCTGGTGTTCTCAACCATGCCTGATCCTTCCTACTGCATCAGACTACTTCCCAGCTGCCTGGCAGGCCACAATCTGCTCTTCTTTTCCCGCTTCCTGTCTGCCATCAAAGGCACATAACATTGCGATCTGACAGCCATGCAAGCTGCCAAGATCCTACCCAGTATGAGCCAGCACATCCTGAGTTCCATGCAGATCTTCCTATTAACTTCACCCAGCATGGATCAGAAACCCCCTCCACTGCTGAAAATCCTTTCCAAGTCAAGGGGCTTTTGCCACCGTCTGAGTAGCTCCCAGCCATCACAAGGCAGTTCCCCTGACTGGATGCTTGGTACAGGGCTTTGAGTACATCTGAAGAAATCATAGGAGTGACGGGAGAAGCAGTTAGGTCCATATGATTATGAGCCCAAAGGGAGTAAAAGAGTCCTGAAGCCAAATTCCTGGGCCTGTCTTGCCAATAGCTCTCCTCTGCCTTCTTAAAAGATTTGGACGAAAACTGCCATGCGCAAACATATTTTTTTATCATCTCTCAATATTCAAAGTACCTGACACAGCAAGAAGCAGCCTCTCCATGGAGGCCATGCAGTCCTGAAGCACACTTTGGAAATAGCTGTCAAGCCTCATGAATAAAGAGTGAATTACAAAGTGCTTCAGAGTATCATTGTATCAGCTAATACCCTACTGTTTTATCGCAGACTGTTTTATCTGTTTTATCGCAGACATTAGGAAAAGGTCTCATTATGCCTAACTTATTCTTGGGGAACATAGCAGGATTTGTCTCTCTGGAATAAGTGCAAGTACTTTGTTTTACCCGGGCAAGAAAGAGTTGTGATTTGCATCTGCAAAGTCCTAAGGACAGCAGTGCCAAAGGGCTGAGCTGGGGAATTGCTTCTCTGCTCCTCTCCAGAGCTTTACACCATTACAGCAAGTAAAATATGCATTGACTCAGGGATGGGAATTTCTAGCCTGGTGATGGTCATTTAGGTTCCATTTTAAGCACTGCTGTCTCAGTGAGTATTGGGTTTCTCCAGTTTAAAGTGGAACCAATGGCAGTGGAAATGAGTGATAGAATTGCATACAGCCCACAAATGAGGATGACTGAGAGATGTAGATCTGAAAAGGCTTCTTTCCACCACCTTCTTCAAAGTAAAGTCCAGCCTCCATCATCCACCTAATCCTCCCAGAGAACACCTAAACTACTGAGCAGTCTTGCACTGTCTTCAGACACTTGGGGGAATGATGCATATGGGGAAATGGTTTGGGAGAGAACCACCTGAAGTGGGAACAATGCAGGGATATGTATGCCCAGAACTCCTACAATGGGGAAGGGAATGGGGCCCTAACATCTAGCAGGTAAGTTGGAAGGAGAGACCTGAGAAACAGGGAGGATTACAAAATCCTATGCTGCACTTGGAAGAGAAGTTGGAAAACCCAATAAATGGAAACAAGATGGGGAAAAGACAAGTTTCAGGAACACACAGCTATCACGGGTGAAGGACCTCCAAGTAATCTTTGGAATTAAGAACAGGGCAGCAAGCAGAAAAATAGGTGGGGAGGTGTGCTGAGGGTGTGTGTCCTGGAAGTCCCCTGTTAACACCTCACTGTGTTTGAGACTTAGTGCTCTGACAAGCAACTCTTGGTGGACTCAGTAGATTACCTGGCAAACGAGCGAGTAATAAATGTGACAAACTTCCCAGTGGCATGAGGATATGCTGAGTAAAACAGAAGGGTTATCCGCGAAGAGCTGCAAAACAACCATATGCTGGCAAGTGACAAGGTGAGAAGACAGCAGAAAAACTGCAACCTAGAAATTCAAAATATAGGACATAGGAAAAACAGTGCTGACCTCATTATATCAAGATGGACTCTTGAGCCAAGTCTTAGAAATAATGTCAAGTTAGTTTATGTTCCGTAACAGTTAGAAAATTAAGTGTTAGGAATACTTTGGGAAGGGAGAGTCCAACACAGTGGAGAAAGTGAATAACACAGCAGTGAATCTGCATCCCAAGGACTGCACCCACTCCTGCTCCTGCCATCTGTAGAAGGACTTTGAAGAATGTAAAGGCCTCAGAGAAGAGCAATGGGAAAGATTTGAAAGTGCTTTCATACAAAAAGTAAAACTAAGGCCATACTGGAAAAGAGACAACTGAAGGATGATATAGTAAAGGTATTTTAAACCATGAGTGGTTTGGGGACAGTATACAGGGAGTGATCATTTGCTGTCCCTGCTTGCATACAGGGAGGAGAGTCAAGTGAACTGCTGGGTGGAAATCCCAAATAACCTAGCAGGGGGGTAGCTGCAGAGCCTCTGTGGGACAGATCCAGGAAACTTACACAGGTTCTGAAAGACATAAACCAAAAGTGGAAGAAAATCCACTGAAAGCTTTCGCATACAGTCAAGACTCCTCTATTCGAGAAGCCCCTAAACCAAATTGCTGCAGGCGTATTCTAGGGGAATTACCCTGTATGCCTGCCCTGTTCTTGTATCTGTACCCTGATGCCCAGTGTGAAACACTGAGCCAGGCTGGCTTCCATCTCATCCAATACTCCCAACCCCAGAAGCTCACATGCACCCCAGATGGGGAGTACTGCTTCAGATCAAAGAAATTAAAAGTAGAATACTAAATCAAATAAATTGAAAATTATTTTATTCATGCCCAGGTGATGATAACAAAAAAGAATTTTTCAACTTAATTAAGAACTAGTTTATCAATATGCCTTGTCTCAGAAATTAAACCAGAACTACGTGATAGCATGGACATGGCAGCAGAAGAAACTTTCAGCTGCCATTAGCAAGGTATTAAATATACAGGTGTCTACAGACAGGCTAGAAGCATAACATCCTATGTCTCTGCATTTTGGTTTTTTTTTTCTTTAAATTTATTTCAGAATCAGCCTGGTTCTGTCTGCGATGCTACATCATTCCTTGAAAATGTGAAAACAAATCCATTAAGACATTTTCCCATGGCAGGCAATGCAAATATGTTATTAAGATTTAAGAAATCTCTGCAGGGCTGGCTAATAAATACTATTACAAGGCTCTGAATAGTTTGATTACCAAAGCCTTGTATGAATAAATAATTAATGGATTACTGTACATCCCCACAATTTGCCTGTCAGGTAGCTTAAGGTATGAGTTATCAGGCCAAGACCACAGAGAACTCACAGGAAAGCGGATGGCACTATGATTAGGATGTCCTCAAAGGTTGCTCCTGATTTTGAATGCCTTGGTCTGTAAACTGATCGCAGGAAGTGATTTTTAGTCATGCCTTACATACGAGGCTTTGACCTCGTGAGAACACAGTAGCAGTTACATGATGAGCACTGGTGCCCTGAAGACTGGCTGTGCAGAACCACTGGGTACTCTGGCAGGGGACCTTGGCATTGTCTCCTCTGGTCTCGTGGGAGCAGCATGACAGATCTGGGAAAGGAGTCTTTCAAACCTGGCTCTCCAGGCCTGTTCCCAGCACTATTCATACATATAAATCGAGCTTCCTGATCCTACCATTTTAAAATAATGCCAGCACAGACTAGTATACACACAAATATGCTAGCCTGCTAGTAGTATTAACATCATATGAAAATAACTCCAACGGGACATTTTTTACTGACACTTGTAAAAACATGTTATCCAATGAATGCATGGAAACCACCAAGAACCAGGAATCTATGGCTCCTGAAACTCTACAGCTGTGTCTATCCAACAAGTGCCTCAGATTTCCAACTAGGGTAATACAATGATCAGCTCGTTTAAAGCTGAGAAACCAATGGGAAATTGAAGAAGGAAATATTCAGCAATTCTAAAAGTTATGGCATGGGGGATCGGGATCCATCATTTCACTTAACTAACCGAAAATAATGCCTTTTCTTTTCAAACAGTAAGATCTAATAAAATTACTTCGTTTTTTATTATAATTAATGTGGTTTTTTTTAACTGATAAAATTTCCTGTTTTGTTGTACTAACTTTTCATTTCCATGCAAACTGACATAAGTCAGGCACGTAAATTAATCATATTTAGAAAAGGAATACATCACCCATAGTTTTCTGAGCTCAGTCTGAAGCCTTGGGCCAGGGACACAGGGGCAAGCCGAGGACCACCAGAGCACAGAGCTGCCCTGTTCTCCTGGCAGGCATGCAGGGTTAGCTGCCAGCTGGGCACCTCGCCTGATCAGGCCTTTGGGAGATCTCCCTCAGACTCCCAACAGCCAGCCCTGTGGTGCCTTTGAAAAATCTGGGCCTATTTTCTTGTTTTGCAACCTTTTTTCAGGTCCCGAAGGACTCAAGTTCTTCTGTTCTCTTTCCCAACCCAAAGAGAGGCAATTCTGAAAGCATGGCCCTTTCCCTTCAGGCCTTCTGGTTTGAACTAATTGTGGCTACAAAGTCCACAAGTACAGGGCTGTGTAAGGGGAAACCTCGCTGATTTTCCCCCTCCTGTAAGGACAGAGGTGAAGTTCAGAAGGCAGCAGAAATTCAGCATTTAACCCACTTCAGCACCTTCTGAAACTGATACTGCCTTTACCTGCATATTTAAACACTGCCACTTGACCTTTTCAAATCTGCCCTGTACAAACCCACTAAAAATTAGTCTATTTTAAAACAGAATAGACTGCAAGTGGACAGAACCCCTTAAAAAACAACAAAAAAAATCCCACTCCCCCTCGCCCTGAAAAATCACGCCCAGCACCTCATGAAACTTGAACAAAACTTTCTCTGTTTTTCCAAAGGCATCTCTTGCTTCTTAACTGAGAAACTTCAGTGGCACCGGTGTGTGCTTACACACAGGGTTTCATTCTGCCTCTCCTTTTCTCCTCAGGAAACAGTTGGCATCTCACACCAAGCAGCCCTGGATTTTCCTGTTCTGCTGGCCACTGGGTTGCTGGGAAAACACCCCAAGGGCTCTTGTCCAGACCAGCTGCAGCTCTTCTCCTGACTGTTGTGTGAAGAACCTGTCTGTCTTTTCTTGACTTTAGTCGGGAATGTCTTTGCTTGCCAGGACCTTTCCCTGAGGAACTTCCCATCATTTCTGCCCGCTCCAGCCACAAAGGCAATATGATTCAGGTAGCATGACAAGACTGCAGGACTCTGGGAGGACACCTTACAGAAGACCAGAGACCCACACACTACAGGCTCTGCTTCTGATGACTCTCTTCTGTGTAAGCTATGACCCATATTTTGAATGTCTAATAAAGATTGCTCACTTAAAACCCAAACACAGCTAAAACCCACAAGGTTTTAGTGAGTGGAGAACTGAGATTTAACTTTGAAATCACGGCAAACAAATCAGAGCTGTGGAACTAATGCTGTTTCGGTGTTGCTTTTAGGCCATGGAAGCCTTTAAAGAAAAATCACAAAGAGGAAGACTCATGTTTCCATGCTACAGGTGTGACCTCGTCAAGCTTTCATCAAGGAGGCAATTTCTTCCTTGGTGCATGAACAGTGAGCAGAACGTGGTGCAGCTCTCGGATATTTGTCCTCCACAAGGGACTTTCCAGCTGACTAGATCAGCTAGAAAACTTCACGTGTGCAAAAAAAATTCTTGCAACAAGCTCTAAGTATGGCAGAACACAGGCAAGGATTAAGAGGCAAATACTCAGTAGGCAGGAAGGCAGTTCTACATACTCCTCTGCCCCTTCTTTTTCCCCAGGCTGCATGTTGAGCCTGATCTGAGGAAGAATATGAAGCAAGGAAGGTCACTAAACAACCTGCCAGTCAGTAATGCTACTAAGACTTGCAGTTTGTGATGACTGACCAAGGTACCAATGCGAATCAGAATCAGTCACAAGGAAGAATAGCATTTGTCAAATGCTTGTAAACAGCTTGGAAACACATAACCTTTTCTTAAAAAAAAAATAAAAAAAAAATATGCTGCAAATAATGTTAAAAGCAACTGGATGTGTACTTATATAATCCCAGTATTAGGATCAAATGTGATGGGTCAGGAAGCAAACAAGAGACTGAAGTGTCCCCAGATCACCGTCTATGTGCCTGCAGCAGAAGCTGGCATAGCAGAACTCGGGGTAGTTCCTCTGTGCAGAGCTGCACTGTGCTGAAAGCCCAAGGGAGGAAGGGCCAGGCAAGCACACACTGGTTGTTTCTGCCGTGTGTGGGTAGACACATCCCAGGCGTTCTCTCTGGCACACGGCAATTTGGGCATGACATAGCTTGTTCCAAACAGCTAAGTTATCACTGAGCCTCCCAGCTCCAGCTAAGCAAACTCATTTTGAGTGTGAGATGCAAAGAATATGCAAATAGGCCTCAACTCCATTCACAAAATCAAGTGAGCAGTCGAGCTCTTCAGTTCAGCCAAGTGCTTGAACTGCTCGACTCAGTCCCACCTTTCACTCCCAGGCAGACACAGCTTTGCTGCCAGGGTCAGTGCAGCCATCCCTCTCGCTGTACCAGATCCAGGGAGGCAGAACAGCAGTCAACAGCCACCACACAAAACAAAGAAACTGCTGAAAGAAAGTGGAGGAGCAGGTGGGAAGAAGCGAGAGGAAAGAACAGGAATGAACTTTAAAACAGCACCAGGAGAAGTCCCTGGTTTTTTGCCCGTGTGGCATGAAACCTTTTTTTAATTACTAGTTAGTGGCATTTGCCACTATCACAACATGAGATCAGGAAATCATGTTCGGTTGTAGTCCTTGAACACATCCTAGTTTCAGTCTGACTTCTTTTGATGCCAAGAGCTGATGGGCCCTTTTCAGCTGCCGACAGCATCCTCTGCTCCCAGCTGTGGCTCTCCACCCAGCAGCACATGTGTCCTTGCAGGCAGCACAGACAACCAGGGGGCTCGATCCAGGCCCTTATTAAAGCATGAATAAGTGGTACTGAGTATCGAAATAGGCAACCTCTAGAAACAAATCAGAACTGTACTGTAGGAAGTTGATTAGTGGAGCAAATAATGCTTAGCACCCATCAAGCTACCAACTGTGCAAGGCTAAGGGTTGGACTCAATGATCTCCCTTCTAAGTCAGCATATTCTGTGATTCTGTGAAATTCTGCAGCCCCCAGTCCTGCGGTTTGGTAAAGCTGTGCAGCTGCTGCAGCACCCTGCTTTTACTTCCCACAGGTGTGCCCACTCGAGTCGCCTGCACGTTGCTGTGCCACAAACAGCTCAGCCCATTTTAAATCATTCAGGCACCAAACATCTGGGAGAAACATAAGCTGGTTGTGACACACTTGAAGCCACTTTCTGGAGGGAGACAGGTCTGTGCAAGCAAATGAAAAGCCAGAGCGGGAGTTGCGTGCTATGACCTTGCATATCGTGTGGGGCAAACCCCCATAAGGCCCCCAGCAGCCAGCTCTGACTCCCTGAAGCTGAGCACAACTTCTCCAGCTGCTGCTGGGGATCTGCCTTTCCCAGACACTGGTTGGAGCTGGTTTTCATTGCAGAAATGGGGTGTAAGTGACTGCCATCAGCCAGTGACTGCCTTGGAGCTCCAAATCTAGACCTTGGCCTCCAAAAAGCCTGACACAAACTCCCCAACCTCACTGCCCTCATACCCAACTAAAGCTTGGGCTCTTACTGCAGAGCTCTGAATATTTCTGTGAGCTTCTTTTCCCTCCAGCACTGCCTTAAATAGCACAGCATGGATTTCCTCACCACAGCTAACATGAGTAACAGGTGAAGGCATCTGTACAAGCCTCACCATCTCACTGCCCAGCTCCTGTCCATTAGTAACCACCTCAGCACAGCCCATGTCTTTGCTCCAGCTGCAGCAGTGGAGGAAGAACAGTGTCATCCCTCCTCCAGGGAGATGACTTGCCATACCAGCTGATAAGCTGCAACTGCCTCCGTTCCCTTGCTGTCTTGCAGCAAAGGAAGTTGCTCATACACAGGACTAACACCATGCTAACTGTCTGCTAGAAGACAGCCGACTGCTTTAAAAGAGGATTTGTTAGCTGTCAGCCCAAAAGAAGGCACTAGGAGACAAGAGAAAGATTACATAAAGATTTTAAAAGCAGACAAGTCAATCCTCCCAGGTTGTGACAGGCTCATGAGGACCTTTCCCTCAACAGGAAAAGCTCGAGAGAACGCTCTCTCACAATCCTCATTAACTGGGTTGGAACACAGCTTCCCACAGAAGCAACATGCAATCATACAGTAACCACACTTCCAGAGGAGTTAAAACTTGGAAGCGTTGCATTTCATGCCGACACCTCCTCTCCCTTAACCCCGTAACTAACTCCCCAGTCCCCTTCCCACCAGCCTCTCCCCTTGCAATCCCTGCTCCTGTGTTCCTCACAGCTCACCTCTTACCACACGTCGTTACCCTCTGAGGTGTCACCTACACACAGCATCACTTCTGGTAAGAGTAGTATCTATCATGCAAGCTGTAGCCCCTCTGTGGTGACACCCCCATACTCCGATTGGGGGATTTTGAGAGAAGGCCAACTTCTGCTGCTGTACCAGCCCCATCCAGCTATCCAAAAAACTGTCACAGGGAGAACAGCACCTTTGCACTGGAAGGTAGACAAGGAATACAAAATTGTTTCCAGGAATATAAACCATCGCTCTGTTGGGGGAAATGGGTGAAATAGGAAGGCGGCCCCTATCACTGACACTCCTCCCACAGGCACCCACCTTCTGCTTAGGCCAGTGTCTACTCATTCTGTAAGGAGCTGCCTGCAAGTTAGATCTTGCCCTGGTCTAGGCTGACCTAGCAGTGTGTGTGGTGGAGCATGGGAACCTCCAACATGAATTCATTATGGATGTGGACAGGGCAACTCCTTGACCTGAGGGAAACTTTCTCCTTCATCTCAAATTACCAGTATCCAATTACAAAGTGCGAGACAGCATCTAGTTTTCTTTCCAAGGTCCAACCTCAATTTTTCATCAGATGCATCTATTTGCTCTTGCTGCTTCAGAGCTCTCTTGGTTGTGTAACTTCACTGCTAGAAAGAGATGACTCTTCTTTTACCATGTGCCTTGTAGGAATCTATTCAGTGAACTGGAAGATGCTTTCCCACAGACTGACCTAGTTCCACATTTCCAAGCTCTGCAGAATGCTGATCCACTGGGCCAAAAAAAAAGTCTGTTCAAAAGATGTCCAAGGCCATCTTCCAGGTCAAAGGAGGAGATCTGGAAAACAAAACAAATGGATTATCTCCCCCACCCCCCAAACCTTACCACCTGATGTTATTGTCACGTGCTCACAGGTTTGGCTCTGGGATGCTGAAAGCTGTGTGTGTCCTTGGGCAGATGTGCCAGGAGACTTTGATTTTCATCTACGCTGGCTTCAGTTTTTCCAAGTAAGTTATAAATCCTGATAAATTGTAAAAAAACACTGCCTCTCCTTCACCATCATTCTGGTGAAGCTCAGCCTCTGTTAAAGGTTGCAAACCCTTGTAAATAGGGGAAGAAAATACATTTCTGCAATCACACAAGTAAAAAGTCAAGGCATAAAGTGGTTTTTACATACCAAGTAATGGCCTTTAAAGGGGTAAAAATTAGGAATCTGATAGAGGATGGAACTGTGGTATCAACAAGCACTGAGAAGAGTGGTACGAGAAGAAAGCAAGAACAAATGGACACTCTGCAAAGTCTTAAACAACATATCCAACAAAATAAGAAGAAAATGGTTTAGAAGAACCTTTAAAATGAGTTTTATTGTCAGAATTTTACAAGTAGCCTTCAGTGGCATCATACAAGAAGAACTCTGTTGCAAAACTCTAATAAATAGTCTGCCCCAAGTCCCAAAATATTTTTTGAAATAAAATAAAACCAAACTTAAAAATAAAAGAGAATAAAAGCAAGACTTCAGGATGCTCAGAGATGTTAGCAATATTTCCCATTTACAAATAATATCAGGCATTATATAAATCTCCTTCATACAAGTCATTAAAAAACCCAAGACATTCTAAACCTTTACAAAAGCACTCCAGAAATAGTTCCAAATAGATCCATTTCCATGACAAAACATTAGAGAAGAACTCCATGGGGATTAGCATCACAAATGAAGTTTGAGGTTGAAGTGTAGTGTGTACTTGTGTGCAGCAAGATTAAAGAGCATGAAAAAGGGATTTGAAAAGAGCACAGAAGTCTGTGACAAGACTACGCCAATGATTTTAATCTGTCTATTTGAGAATGTGGTAAAGGGGAGGGAGAGGATGCTCTCGAAATTAACCCCCAAATACACTGCACTTTATGCAAGGCAATATTTCCTAAGGTAGTAACTGTATCTTCAGAAGGGAGTAGAAAAGGTTTCTCAGCACACTGCACAGTTCAATGCCTGTGCAGACTGCAGCGCTTAAAAGTCATATTTTGACACCTAAAAGGTATTTTCTGTAGAGGTAACACGTTGTGGCAAGTTAGCTGTTCCTTCAAAGAACAAGAAGTTAACTTTGCTGGCATGAGGCAGTTTGGGAAAACTCATGCTAGACAATTTCACTGTGGACTGGGGATTTCGGAGCTCCAATCCTGTCCCAGTGCGTCGAAAAATACACTTCTCTAGTTCCCTTTTAGATATTCCTCTATCTTCCATAGTAAGGGATTTATAAGATCTCTCATGCAATAAAACACAACTCGAATAAAGTTTTCCCAAATCTGCTGTGATTTGAGAAGTCCACAGAAACAGAATGGGATGGCAGGTACACAGAGATGGTTTGTGTGGATTTTCATGGAGACATTTCAAGGAAAAATAAATCTTAATCTCTTTACAACTTCAGCCTAAGTCTTCTGCATGTATGCAAGCAACAGACTCCCCTGGAAGGAAAGGGGGCTGTACTTTAGCAATCCAGCAACAGTACTCAGTTATGTCCCAGCCTGCCTGACAAGAACTGCAGCATGCCTAGTTTTGCTGTTTGTAAAGGTCCTTGCAGCCATTGTTTCCACAGGGAACAAAGGCCACCAGAAATGCTAATGCAAGAGATGTGTGATAATATGCCTCCCCCATGGCTCACCTCTCTAGTCTCTCTCCTATGTCACGATGCTGGTCGTACTGTACCATACACTTTGGACACGCGCTCTCCGTAACGTATGGGAAGGTAGCACTAGTAATCAAGCGCAAATTGCTAAGGAGACACCTAAAACACTGCATTACATCCCCCTGTCTGTGGCATACTTCAGAAAACAATGTTAGAAGAGCAGTAAAGTAAACATTTCTTTCTAATTTTCTAGATGTCATAACATTTGCCAAAGCTGCAAGGAAAAGCAGATTACCTGAAACAGAGAGAAAGGAGTTAATGGAAACAGAGGCACATGGAACAGTAAGCCTGATCCTGCCTCCAAATCATTTTGTACATAACAGATAAAGAGACAATGTGCAAAAAATAGACATTCACATTTTAGCAGTTAAACTTTTATTTTACCTTTTTAAAATTATTTACTTTGTTTTTTTCTACAAAAGGCAGACATTGATTGTTGATCTGCAATTGTTCTGAGTGCGCGCAGAGATGCAAAAAAGGGTTATTGGAGGATGAAGAACAGGGAATTGCTCTGACTATACTTTCACATGTCATAATTAAGGTGGCATTAAAGCTTAAGTCCCAGTAATAATATTCATAGATAGTTTCCTTCCCCGTACACCATTCTCAGTTCATATCAATTGTGTTGAAAACCCATTCAGTGAATTTCTTCAGTTTTTCGGTTGCGTTCTGGGACTCCTCCTGTAACCTCAAGTTGTCCTCCCGCAAATGTTGCACTTCAGCCTGAAGACTGGCCTTGTCCTCTTTTTCCTTAAGCATAAGGAAAAATACAGATCTTAGTGGAAATTGAAGGTCATGCTTCCTATCTACCTAGAGCAGCAAGAACCTTTTAAAAGAGCACGAGTCTCATTCTTTACAAGGATTTTATGTGCAGTAGCACATGGCTCTATATCCAAGGGATGTTAGTGATATCTCCTTCCTCGTGTTTTGCTTGCATGAACAGGATTTCTCAGTATTAAATTCTAATATAGAAGCTGGTTCACCAGGGTGGTCCAATAAAACTGGGCGTGACCTGTTCTGCATGTACAATTGCTGATGGTTAACTAAGGGATAGGGATCTTCTTGCAAATACTTCCCCAATTAAGAGACTTTTAATCTCACCATAGCAGATCCTTCTTGGACCAAGCAGGCATTGGCACAATACAGGAAGTTTTCACAGTACAAATTACATGTTTAGATAACACTGTCAACTTTTCAACATCAGCAGGATGCATTTACACACTGGACTAACTTCAAGCCTTTTGTAGTGTCACCTGAATTAGGAGTGAAGGTAGTGTGGATCACCCTCCTAATTTAAGCAGAGGAATCAAACACCTACAGTTTGAGACACCCCATCCTAGCCATGCATAATCAGAAGCCTGAGAAAAGTAGCACAGAGATGTCCTTTTCTCATACACGGATGAGACTGTCAAAGGCTCAGGCATGGCAAAGCGGGATTACACAGTTATTAGCACCACCAGCTATGTCTTACAGATCCTTATGTAGATGAAATGCTTTACCTTCCTTAAATCTTCTTGCAGCATCTTCAGCAAACCTTCCAGTTGGTCCACTTTAGAGGCGAGAGTTGGAGGAGATTCTTTACTGTTGAAAGCAGGAAACAAGAACAGGTATTGATACAATTAACTGTCTTCACATAGGGTAGCTAACAGCTTTGTCTATCCCAAGTGGCTTTATGAAGGTATGCACTCAGGTACACTAACAATTCACAAAATGAACAAAAAGAATGCAATAAAGAGTACCTGGAACACATGCAGCACATTAAACAACAGAACAAATTTAACTCATGATTAATTGGGGCCATCCCATCACTTGATTTCTCTCTAGTTGAACTCATTTTAAGTGCCTTGAATTACCACTGCTTTGGACAGGTTCATGAACCCCTCAGACAACAAAGAACCTGCAAAAAGGTTCAATTGGACTTATGATTCTTCTCTTTTCACCTCCCGCCTTCATCTTTACGAGAACTTGTGAAGAGTTCTTCTGTCAAGCCTGGAGATGGCTTCCAAATAAAGATTTTTGGTTTGTAAATGACGAAGCCTGCACATTTGGTATATTTACTTACCCTGTGTAAGGCTTTATCTGTGCAGTAAGCTGGTCCTCAGCCTGATCACTACTGGAGGCAGCACTCACAGGTCTGTGATTTTCATCAGCAGCAGCAAAGAATGAAGCTCGCTGAACTGGGAAGGCAAACGTACAGAGATAAACAATAACGATTATTTGTTGATGCATAGTACAACAGCTATCCTGCAGGATCTCAAAGCACTCTAAATGAGTCTCAAGCAACATACCAATAACTACTTTTCAGAAGCAAACTGGCATTGCAAGTGTTTGCACTGGGTTTTCCACTGTACTGGATTCAACAAGAAGTACTAGCTCTGGCACAGCACTGTATGCTCACGCAGACCAAGCATCACTCTCAGGCTAAAAGTTCTCCAGGAGGGAGATGCTGGAGAGTGCAAAGCAAAGATACCCCAGCAGTGTTGCGAGTCCACCCAAGGCCAGTTCCAAGAGGGACAGGAAGCCAAGCTGTAACAAGTAGTGCTGTGCAGAGCTTCCTGGGTACAATGGCATGACACTACCCTGTAACTATGTAACTATATTTAGCTTGTTTCACTCCATAAAGGATCCCTGAAGTTTTTTCCTTATGCCTTATAAAATGTTTTCAGATTGAAACATTAAACCTCTTTCCTGCTTTGTGTCTGTATTTCTTGTCCCATAATTGCTCAGATGTTTTAACACATCTCTAAATCAGTATCACATGTGGCGTGACTGTAAACTACCGACTCCTCCTACCTCTGGAGTTTCCCAGCACAAACAGTAACATGAACACATTTAGTTTAATAAATTAACCTCTTTCTCCCTCAGCAGCTGCATAGTAGAAATATGAGCCATGCTGCTTCTAATTACTCCAGTGGCAACAGAGCAGAGGACAAATGTACATCTTAAACACCCATATATACACCTTAATGATATATGAGGTTACTACCAGAGAACAGCCAAGAACATCAAGTTACTTCACAGCCTTCTCCAACCACGTTGAATAACGTCTAAAAGATTCAGGATCGGTGAAAACACTTCCATGAGGGTGGGACAATATTTATGCAGGTATCGGGAATAGGACACTCCTGTTAAAAAGCCTAGATGACTTTCCCATTGGATTATAGTAAGGTAAATCCCTTTGGTCTAAATTGCATTAATTTTAAATTCAAATGTATCTAGGCAGCTTACAGTTCTCGTCACTATAAGTGTCACTGAGATGGAAAGTGCCACAGGAGGAAACAACAGTTGTGCAAATCAATGTATTCAGAGTACGCAAAGGGAAGAATGGGAACACAAAAGTTTGTACCAACGTGACATATTTCCCAAGTTATCTTGGAAGCGAACTTCAGCTGCACTGCATATATTGCTTGCTAGTGAAGTAAAGCAAGCAATCATTAGTGTGCTCACATGCTTTCCCCCTACTATTTGACTTCATTTTTGTACTTTTGTGCCAAATGTCTTTTCCACACCAGCTGTAATGTCTGTGACTGCTCTACATGAAATGAGAAGTGGCCGGTTTCACAGAGATTTGGCCAAACCACAGCACAGCGGAATTCCAGTATGAAGAAATGGTATCTGAGTATTACATACAAAGTTTCAGGCTCTTAAGACTTGAGTTGGTATTTTAAATGGACTTGAGCTTCGGACTAAGAACTAAGAACAACAAAAGCAGAAGTCAGGATTAAAAAAACCCCAAACAACCACAAAACCCACACTCCTTAATGAAGCATGCACAAAGACCAGCTTCCTAATTGTTGATATTCTGAAAACCTACCTTCAAAGGCTTTGGCAGCATCTACCAAGTTTGACCAGTCCAGATCAGAGGCAGAATCAGGCAATGGCATAAGACCAGGGTCTGGCATGGGCTGTCGTCTTTGCTCCTGGATATCTGTGAGGGAGCTGTCTGAGGCAGAAAACTCTCCTACAGTGATGCAGAACAGATTATAAACTCCATTAAAAACATCTCAAAATTCCTTTCCGAATACTATTGCGTACTCTATTTTTAACTTTTCTAGCACAGCACCTTTGGAACCAAAATTCAATGGAATGTTTGATAACTGCAGTTGACCAGACACAGCACATTACAAGCCAGTTTTCTAGCACCAGGACATTTGGCTCCTTTCTAATCTTTGCAGATGAGCACTTCAAAAGCCAATCTCTGACCATGCCCCGTGCTAGGGCTGGGGGCAATACTCTTCTACCCAATGATTCCTGCCTCTGCACAAGCTGAAGATACTTTAGAGGGCTCTGCAGCTTGCTGGGGCTTCTACGCTCCTTGCACCTACTTGCTCCTGTAAAAATACAAAACTGGGGGTTTTGTTAAGACAGATAAGTACATGTGAGTATTTTTATCTCATTGTTTTCCCTATTAAAAAAAAATGGATGTGCTCTGGAATATCTGAATTGAAAGAACAGCTGGAAGCCAACAAATACTTGTGGTATTAAATATCCAGCTAACTTAATCCTTCTCTCAGCAAAAGGTATAGGTGTGTATGGGAAGACAATCTGTGTGCCACTCAAGATAAGTTGGTCTTTTTATCATGCAGGCCCTACGTTTTATGGAAAATAGAAAATCTTGTTTTGTTGACAAATGTAGAAAGGCTGTGTGCTAGGAGAAGTTACCAGTTTTGTGTGGAAGAGAACTTGACAGCAAAAGGTTTTGTGGTTTTCTTTTTGGAAAATACAGGCATCTAAATAAAAAGAAACCAAGTGCTGCTTTCCACTTCTACTCAGATGGCATCATTAATCTTCTGACCCTAAGCCCTCAGAAGCCAAATCCACGAGCCAGTTACAAGCTTATCCAAGTCTGCAAAGTTATTTTAGTGCATATAAAAAGCAGAAATTAAGTGAGCTCAGTTTCCTAACTCTTATGCAAGAAACATGTTATACAGCCACAACAGCTCATGAAAATTTCGGGTTCAACACTGAAAACTGATGCCTGGTGATCACAGACAGATGAAAAGAATTTAAAATAGATCCTTTTCATCAGCCTTCACTGTCAAATGTATCCTGTGTATCTAAATACAGACTGTGCTTAGTCCCAGTATAGTGAGTTGAATCTATTGATAGCCTTGCATCTTCCTCTTGAAACATACTAAAACACGAATAAATCAGAGCAGATATGTACTTCTTCAGAAAACACTGCACAATCCTACACTGAGATCTAGCTCTATTTCTGGAAAACACATTTAGTTGTGAGGTACAGTGGGAACCTGTGAACATTCCCTTTCTCACCAACTGAGACATCCACATGCAGCCACACACAACCCATGAGATAATCCTACTGAGAATTTTCAATAAAAACTGATGGGGAAAGGCTGAGCGTCTTCTTGACAGCAATTTACCAAGTAACTTTTTTCTAGTTAGCTAAAATAAATAACTCAAGTCCTGTAAGGGTAAGGGATAGGGTAAGGGAGTAAATTTAAAAACAGTTGGTGCAATAAAAGCTGTACCTGGTATCCACTAGTATTTATCCACTTTCATATCAATATTTTCCTAAACTTATTTTGTTCCCATAATCCCACACTAAAGGAACTGACACCTGAAGCTGTCACTGGAAGATAACCAGGCATACATTATTTGTCCATTGGTCCATGCGACTCTTGCAAGAAATAGTGAAAACTTGCAGCCAGTGAGGCAAATTTCTGTGCTCCCTCCACAAGGTCATGCCGTCTTACACTCACTAAAGTGAGGGGAAAAAATTAAATTCCCGTCTTCTTTTTATTTTCAGTCATGTTACTTGACTCTCCTCATTTTAGCAAAATCAAGATGGAACTGCTAATTGCTGTAACCAGCGTTTTCCCTGAACGTAATTCACGAAGGATTCCTATGGAAGTTGAAAAATGGGAAATCCACTTACCATGTAGTGATTTCATTCCCAAAGTATACGATGGCCTCCGTAATGGCAGCGACTTTGGGAGAGAAGGGTACGTGCTGGTGAACAGTACATCGTTTGGCATGGCTTGGTCCAAGAGCGAGGCCCGCGAGGTGAAAAAGTGGTCCCTTTGACCACTGTAAATACTCTCATCTGACAAAGTCCTTTGCAAGGCACGCCTTGTGGTAGGAGTGCTGGGAAAGGGAGACTGACAGGACAGAGTGTGTGACTATACATTCATAAAAACAAAAAGAAATGAGAAAAAAAAATCAATAAAGACACTTTTGAAGTCTATTTTGAAATAACTGTTAATTTATTTATTTTTTTAAATAAGAAAGCAAGTGTTAATGCAGTATTTTTTCAGAGTGGATACGAAGAAGACCTAAAGGAACTGGCTTTGAAGGAGTTTAAAATTAGGTAACATATACAGATCTTTTTTACCCTATCTCACATTCTACCTTTTAAATACCCCTCAAACTTCTCCTGAAGTGGAAAAATCTCAGGCAGCCCTCACGGCCTCCAGAGCTGACGTGTAGCAGAGAAATGGTTACAGACACAGGCTCAGCGCTGCATAAACCAGAGTTCTCCCACTGCCCCGGGGAGGCTGCCTGCCTGCAGGCAGAGTACCAGCAAATGCCAACTAATTACAAGTCTCATATTACTGAACAATCCATTACCATCACCACTGTGGCTCTTCAGAACTATTTACATCAAAATTAAGTAAACAGTCCCAGGAATAAGAACTTGTGCCTTACCCCTACCATCATCCCAGCTTTCTCCATGCTCCACAGAGGAGAAGGCAATGCTGGGGTTAGCCTGGAGTTAGGCACTCTCAGGCTTGTGACAGTGAGCTGCTGTCATAACCATTCCCATCAGCAGAAACTCCAATTTTCATGAAACCTGTAGCAACATAACTATCTCTAAGACTTAACATTTCTTTACATTTTGGTTGAAATTTGGTCCAAAGGCTTTCATGGAGAAATGGCAAACAGAAATGAAGACCTCACCACGCTCATTTGCTCTGTAAGCAAGTTTAAACAAAAAAAGAAGATAACAGGACTTCCAAAAAGAGCAATTAAACATAGAGTTGCTCTTTTGCACATAAAAACAGTCCTCTCTTCTCAGAAAAACAAAAAAAATACAGACAGTATTCTATTCCTATGATCAAAATCCCAACTACAAGGTGGGAGAAGAGTGTGGAAGAACGTCTATTGGCACTGTATATGGGAAAACTATCTGTCAAATACTCCACTCCCCACCTGTACAAATTTTAGTATGAGAAGATTGCTGTGCATTTTGGTTTTATGATCAAGCATCATCAGGTACTTCCAAAGCCCTGCTATCATCAGAAGACAAGGAAGGAAAGAAGCCAAGCCACATGCCAATTTTCTATTATGTCAAATTCTCCCCCCTGTGTTGCCTCCCTCAGGACATGCCTGTCACAGTATGAACCTTGCCTAGGGAAATGACAACTTCTGGTACACAGTTGGGTACATAGTTGTCACTATGTCACACGGAGGATCAAACTGCTACACCTGATGGACTCAGAACATTGGCAATATGAACAGGAATTGTCTTCTGGTACCAGAACAGGGGAAAGAGAAAAAGAAGGGTGACTTGTCTGAGAAGATATGATGACCTAAGGAAGGCTGCAGAGATAATACAAGACACACACAACCACAGGCTAGAACAATTCTACTAGCAAACAAAGCCTTTGTCAGCCAACAGACAGAAAGAAGGAGGATTTCTGGTGCAGTGAACTAATGCAGGCCATTATCATTCTTCGTATCTTTTTTTTTTCCTTTTAAAGTGTCAAAAAATTTTATGCTGTAAGAGCAACTCTTTCTGTAATATAAAATATAAATCATACAGTGGGCAGAAATAACGGTTACTTTTAAAATGGAAAAGATGCAATTTGATAATGATAGAATGTTTTTAACTTGCTGAAATGTATCAAAAGTTCAACCTAGGTTAACGTACTTATTACAGTCACCAGGAAATAAAGATCAGGGTAAGATCTGGTTCACTAATCCCAATGCAGAAAAACAAGAAACTTGGGAAGATATGTACTTTTCATGGTCTATTTAAACAGAATAGAATTTCACGGAATGAGAACAATCCTCTTGCTCAAAACAACCAACAGGAGATGTTCACATCACCCAGTCCCCTCAGGACTACTACAAATCTAAGAAAAAGGTATCTTGCCAGTGACTGGTTTTTTCTTCTGCTTTCAAAGGCAACATCTGAATTAATCTGTGTATGGAACCTAGCACTTACAAGTTTTAATAAGCTACATTGGGTTTTTACTAGCAAAAAAAGAAGTTGCAGCTCTCTCTTCTGCATGGTTGCTGTGGAAACAATTTGGGCTCTGGATGATGAGCATGAGCTGTTTAAGCACTGGCTGTACATGGAGACTAGAAATCAAGACATTCTCTTCCAAATTATGGATTCTAAAAATTTATATATGCACTTGTGCGTTATTAAATGCATTTTGAAACACAGCAGGAAATGTTTCTAACTATTCTATATAAACATATGCTTAAGTTTAGTGATCACTTTTGATAACAGGATTAGAGAGGCATAAAAGTGTGCTTTTTGTAAGGAGTTTCAACACTGTCAGTAAGTCACTGTCCAGTGGTGCAGTCAGAGAATAAAAATTCAAATATATAAGACAACACTACAGGATTTTCGATGACCCAGCAGTCCTAAATGTTCTTTGCAATTTGGCATACTAGTCTCTTTAAATTTGCACACAAAACTGTAACAATATTGCAAAGACTGTAATGACGAAACAGTTCCCAAATGTGTTTCCCTAGCAGCCTGTTACAAACAGATTATTTTCTGTCCGTGACGAAAATTCAGGGCATACTTTGCATTTATTTTCTTCTTGTAGGTGAGAACAGAAAAAAAAAATCCTCTCTCTCTCTTTAGCATACCTTAAAATTCTTCTGCGATTCCGGTGTTGGGCTATCAAGATCTATCAGTTTCTTCAGCTCTTCTTCAACAGTGGACTTGGATGTTCGTTTGGGCGATGCTCGCAGATCTCTCGCTGAAGCACGCAGCCGAGGGTGGGCCATTTCATTGCCATCACTCTGGTGACGTCTTAAATGAAACGGAATAGACACATTCAGGTCTCAAAGCCCTGGGGCAGGAGGCATGAATGAAACGAGAATTATAGAACACTCAACTTCTTAAAAGAAAAAAAAAACCTAAGTAAGGGACATAGAAGATGGAAGAAGTTTCACTACAGTGAAGACTCATCTTAATGGATACCTGTTGAAGCAATAAGCTTGTTTAAAAACAAACCAGCAATACAATAATTCAAAGGTTACTGTAATACATTTTCCCAATAAGGGACTGAATCCATTAAAATAACGTGCATTCTGCACAAAACTAAAAAATATAAATGTCTTCAATGAGCCCAAAAGTAGCAAATCACCAGGTTTCTTTAATATTTTCTTTTTTAAAAACCTTTTTATAATGTGGTTATCACAAAGTTTCACCATTTCCTTTTGACAGCCTGTTATTGGTACCGTCTAGGGATATTGTGCCTCACTCAGTAACAGCCAAGAAGGGTTGAATAAATTACTTTGAAATGGGCTTTCTGAACCACTTGCTTTCCAAGTCATACTTGACTTAACAGTATTTTCTCTAGTAAGTTGTTTCTCAATATCTCTTCCAAAAGAGATACTTGCATATTGTAATGCTGATATCTTGGCTTGCTTTAAGCTTTAAGCCAGTTAGACTGGATACAGGCAGGAATCTTTTCAAGGCAACGTGGAGTGCCACAGAGCTAATGCACAGCATGTATGGTACTACTACATGGATGAGAGGCTTAAGTAAAACTCAGGCTCTACGATAAGAAGATTTTTAATATTTGCTCAAACAGCATCTCGAGTCACCTTTAAGAAGTCCCAAGGAAAGATAAGCTTTAATAGGACTGAAATCCCTAGAGCTCTCTGGAAATAATACTAGAAAAAACTTTTACAGTTAACGGGGAACGAGATTAACAAACTATTAAATATTTAAACCTAACTGCAGACCTCTACATTAGATATTAAGTTGCACAAAAGATGAAGGATTGTATTAAATAGTCTTGAGCTCTTCTACACAGAGAACTGTCAAAGATCAAAATACTTCTTCATAATCAAATAACAAAACAAGAACGAAAAAAATAGTCTTACTTTCTTGAATCCATAAACCCCACTGAGTTTATTGTCCCTTCTGGCTTTTTCCATCCGATCAGATACTTGCTAGTAGCACCCTGGCGAGGATAGAAAGTCCTAGGACCAGACGAGGAGGAAGAGGAGGAGGAGAAAGAAGGTGCAAGCTGGGGAGAAGTAGCAGAATGAAGCTCTTCTTTAGGTGAGCTTCTGGCACTGGTGAAAACAACAGGGCTGGCAGAGTGTCGTGAGCTCATCGTACTAGGAAAAGAACATAACAAAGACAAAAATTGCCTCAAATGTGTATATGTGTGCATTGTTTAACTGTTTTTAAAGCAGACCTCTGGGCACGAGATGTTATTCTTATCAAGAGTGGCTAGAGTAGCAAAACCAGTTTGCTCTTCTTAATGGCCTTCCACCAATCCGTCACTAAAAACATCTCGCACAGTAATGGAACAATTTTGCAAGCAACCACTAAGGATACACTATACCACCCTCCCCTCACCTGCCTTCACAAAATGGGAAATCTAGGGTTCATTGGCATTAGACAGCTTCAAAGTAATACTGTAGCTGAATCAGCAAAAAAGAACCTAAGTCCAACTTCTTGCTGGAATTCCTGGCTATAAAAGAAAACGTATTCTGAAGGAACTTAAGCAACAGGAAATGTCTCTTCAGGACCTCACCTTGGCAGAAAAAAAAAAAAAAAAAGGACCCTTAAACTGAGAAGTTAGAGCAGGCTTTTAACATACATCACAATTTGTCAAGACAGAAAATGGAACCGTGATGACCAACTGGAACTTACTGTTGGAAGAAGAAGAGGGGCTTTATTTAGATGGGAGACACTCTTTAGTTATGCTGATATTCAAATCTGATGCAACTTGCATCATACCAGGAGTGCTAGGTCTTAAGACAACATTTACTGTAACAACCCTAAAAGGTCAGATATTTCTCAGCACAGTTACAGGAAACCTTTGTGTACAGCCTTAGTACTGAAACAGCATTATATATTTGAAGACCAGTTTTCTACCAGCTCTCTACACAACTTAGCCACATTTTCATCCCTGTATCCAACACTGCAGTGAAGGAACTTGAAACAGATGGCCCAATGGTAAAGAACAGTTTCTGACTGAGAAATAAAAATTAGCTGGAACACTGAATAAAGTCACTGAATAATCTCTTCTTTCTTAGCTTAACAGCAAATTCTTCACCAATCTTTTTATAACTTGATAGAACAATGCATTTTCACGTCTCTTTTTCTTACTGAAACAGAAAAAAAAGGAATTTAACATTAAATTTCTTTTGCCACCTGGGAAAACAATATCACCTACACTTAGTCTTAGGGAGCCAGTTATCTAATCTATGCCACTTGTCTGGCTCCTGCTGTAGTCAATGAAGAAATAACCTTAGGATGTGATTGTCCTCGTCTCAAAACAGGTGTTCTCAGATACGAAGGGAGAATTAATGCTTTGGAGTTTCTCCTTTCTCTTCATTGACAACAGATGGAGTCTAAAGAATCACCTTCAAATATGTTTAATTTTCATATGGCCCAAGTTAAGCACCATGATCCCCAGCAGTGAAATGCTGTGGATTTAACGAAGAGTCTGGGTGGACTGAAGTCTTTTCACCCTCAAGCAACAGTGCCTGCTGCAGCCCATGCCGGGCAGTCCCTCACATCAGGGGCAACAGGTACTGCTCCACATGTGTGCAAATCAAACTACAATAAGGCAGATTTTGTGTTAGAGAATTATATTGCTTCCTTCTCTTCATCTGTACATTTGAAAAGCCTATACAAAAGACGACAGATTGAGAAAATAGAGGAAGATATTTTGCTGTCCATCAACCCTGTATATATGGTGCTGCACACCACAATTTTCGTATTTGTAACAGATAAAAGTAAACATAACTTATAGCAAGAAAGCAGAAAAAATTAAGAGCTAAGGGGAGAGGCAGTAACTTTCTCTCTCTCAGTACTGAAAGAAAACTCCTACACATGCTGAGTAAACAAGCCCATCTGTGAGGCATCACTACCACAAAATTTACCACCAGGATTTGGGGAACATGCACAGCTTCAAAGAAAATGTATGGGGCAATTTTTTTTCCTCGTTTCCCTTCTAAATACACTCAAGAAGTGGAAAATCTTTTGCTTCAGTGTAGGGTAAAAGGGAAGCTCTGTTCACATTTCAGAATTCTTTAATCCATCAGGTATTGCTCAAGGAAGTGCTAGTTGTGAGAAACCATTTCTTAACAAAAACCGGTAACAACAACTAGATAGGCTAGTAGTGTTGATGCTTAATATTACTAGACAAAACCAGTAAAAACTGATGTCCATTTTGCTTTATATAAGATCTATATAATATTTTTATATCATAACATAATATTATATAACATATTGTAGATACACATCGTGTATTTCAAGTATTATTACTGTAATATTTAATAAAGTATGTATCATATAATAGATGCTAAGAGTGGCCTTACAATTGGAAGTAAAATTAGCATACAGTTTTAAATACAGTTTTCTTTCAAGTGCATTGCATATTTTGAGCAGTAGTTTTTACAATATGGCATTTTTGGTAGAATATTGTGCTTCAGGAACAATTCA
The DNA here is from genome assembly GCA_035584735.1 of Pseudotriccus pelzelni. NCBI lineage: Eukaryota > Metazoa > Chordata > Aves > Passeriformes > Tyrannidae > Pseudotriccus > Pseudotriccus pelzelni. The sequence goes on from JAWMRA010000161.1 coordinate 28,222,301, forward strand.
AAGAACTGTGGCTATGACTGAAGTTTTTAACCCTACAAGTAAATACAGGCAGGCCAACAGAGTACTGACAGGTAAAAAGACACACTTGTTAACTGAGAGCATATTTGGAGAGCAAAAGGCCCTGGATAAACTCTGCAAAAGTTATTGGAAGTTATTAGAATATTTGACACTAGGAAGCATGCAGAGAATTCATCATACTGTAACAGACACCTGGACCAGCTTAGTTACATCTGGAAGAGATTCAGTCCTCGTTTTCAGGACACAGAGATAGTCACTATTGGTCCCCTATCTCCCATCTCTATTATTGAAACTTCAGGGATTGAATTATGAAAAAATTCAAATACTAAATGGTGATCTGCAAAAATTGCAGATGAGACATTCGTAAAAGTATTCTAGAACCATTAAATAATATTTTAAGTATCTTAAAATTATTAAAAGTAATGAAAAATGGACCTGATTACAAATAGCCAAAATTATCCTTTTAGTTTTGTAAGAGGACCATAAGAAACCTTATACTTTAGGTAGAAATAAAAGTTTGATTTTTTTTTTTTTTTTGGTAATGAATTCAAGCCATCAGCACATATGGCTTCATTTAATGACATTCAGCTATAATGATTCTGTGTAATTACTGGCCTACATAATGCAGTTCTCCTGGGATGCTATGAGAAATCTGCACAATCATCAGGAAGGACTTCAGGAATGGGGGTGGAGAAGAAAAATAAAAACCAGCCAGAAGCTCTGCTGTAGAAGTTAATCACTATAATTTACATTTTGCCACCAGTACTCAGGTACAAGTTCTTTTATGCACCATCAAATGATCTGAACACTAATTATCGCTCGTCTTCTACAGACAAAAACACTCTAATTTGTAGTTATTTTCTTTTCTTTTGTCACAGAGTTCTTTTTAGGACCAAATTCCTTTTCTTCTTGCTCAGAAACTCAACTCTAAAGATGTTACAGACATTCTGGCATCCACAGGCAAAAGGTAAAAAAGTGAGAAGCAGCAAAGGATAGCAATTTAGAAATTGGTAAACACACTAATTAAGCTGTTCATTTCTCATGAAAAGTAGCCATTCAGAATCTTTCTTTAGCCCTCCCTCCTTCACCTCCTTGAAGCAGGAAGCTGTGGGCACCTTTTGGAAGTACCAGTTTCACCAGCCTCCAGCTCCAAGCTGATGTGCCTCCAGAGAGAAAGCTACCAGACAGTGGGGAGCAAAGAGCTGGCCCTGGGCTTTCCACAGGTCAGCACTGGTATCCACTGTGCAACCACCAGCTGAGGGTGCCACAAGAAACAAAATAAAAGCTTTTTAGCCCAGACTGTGCCTTTGCTTTATGGCGAGGCATCAAACACATGCTCTAGTCTTCAAAAATAAGCAATAATGAAGAAGGAACATGAGTCAGTCTGTTTTTAATCCAACACAACAAACTATGTGGGTGCAAGAACTGCAGTATTTCTGAAGCATCATGTCCCATGTGTTCTTCCAAGTGCTACTACTCCTTTTTGTAAAGAGCTGCATTATTAACATCCAAGTTTAAATGGAACTTGGCAAAAAGAAACCTCAACTGTTATCTCCAGCATAAAGCCTGGGGAACTTTTATCTGGAAGTTTCAGTAACAGCCCCAAAAATACATGGAGAGAGTAATTTCAATATCATCAGAGAAACATCACATATATTAACCCAAACCAACCAGAGAAAATACCATGTTTAGAGACACAATGTTATAATATTACAAGTAATGAGAAAACAACCTAGACTTAAGTTTGCAGTCCAGTTGCAAAGTGCAAAGAGGAAAACAGAACCTCAGATGTACAAAGATCCCATTCCTATCAGGCACAGCTTTACCGTAGAGCTTCCAAGAGTCACATAAATTTTTAAGGATTCTTAAAGTCGCTCCTGAAAAAATCCTTCCCGATGAAAATGCTACTGATGATTTTATTACACGCAGCATATAAGAATCTCACATTTCATGCTACTGCTAATTACATTCAGACAAGTACTGCAAGGGCACATGGTAAATTCTACTGAAGGTTAGAAAATGAACATAAGCATAAGCATGCTTATCTTAAAATAGAAGGTATAGCACTGTAGATAACCACTGAAAGGGGCACATGCTAACATGCCCAAAATCTAAGTGAATCCTTCTGCACAGGTGTTTTCTACAGACTTCCTCAAGTCCTTCATGAATGCATAGCTAGTGAAAACACCACTCTCAAAGACCTGGGTGGGATTTATATCAACTGAGTATGAGCTCTGGTGCCAAAAAGGGAGGCAGAAAACCAGACTGGGACCACCACTAGTAGATTTCTTAGTCAGAATTACCATGACAAAGTACATGGAGACCATTACAGTCTCTATGACAACCCCTTATTTGAAGCTACCATAAGAGGAGCTATCGTACTGTCTGATAAACATCTAGTCTTGCACAAACAGTAGCTCTGTTCAAAACAATTAGCAAAAATTGCTTCAGACTTCCAGTCTGTAGGTATTTTAGCTACACACTCAAAACAGAGATGCCTTAGGAATAAAAATGCAACAGTCAGGCTCCACAAGGCCAACAAATTACGATAATCATGCTTCTTCCCTGAAAGACCTCCCTGAAAGACAGCTTTTTCCCTGTTGCTAGTATGACAGAGTAGGAGTATTTTTCAAAAAGCACACTGAATACTTCTCAGAAAACAGGTTAAGAAAATGGTCTAAAATATTTTCTGCTTCTACCAGTGCTGATTAAATTGTAATGTGGGTATCTTCCACCTGAGGTGTTCAAGCATGTTAGAAACAAACCTGATATTGCTAATTTTTCAAGTGGCAAAACTAAGGGAGAGAGGGAAGGTGATGTAACGTGTCACAACCACAAGCTTGCAGCAGAATGACATTAAAATCTACATGCTAGCACTCCCAAACAACTTGCTCTCAGTATTGATCATACTGACTGCAAGCAGATTTGTAAACAAAAAGACTGGGGGAAAATACGCAAAGCATCTGAAATGGGTACTTGCAAGACTAAAAAAGAATCCCACATTAAACTGTTCATTAAAAAAATGGACTGATCTCCTTTCTGATCCAATACGAACTGTGGTTGTTGCCAGATATTCCCTGTGAACAGAACACATCAGCCGTGTCCGTCTTACAGTAGTTTAATAGCAGCAGTTTACTATGGAATATGCTCTCAAAGACTTTTAGTATTATAGGCAGTAGCAGATGCAAAGACTAAAGGTGGTCTTAATTTTCAAGCATTCTGCACAGAGATCTTTCAAAACACTGGTTAACATAATTAGAAACCTTTCTCTTCAACATCCACTTCTCGCTTTTGATCGGTTAGAGAGTGAGAATGGGAAAATTAGTACAGAGGGGTCAATCACACGAGAGGTGAAAATTACCTTGTATGTGAGACAGCATCACTGAGACTGTAAGCACTGTTCTCTCTTGTTAGAGGATTGGAAGCTGGTTGACTCTTGCTGTGAATATCCAGGCTCAGTGAAGATTCGGTTTTCCGGTCCATGTGGCTGTCCTTTTCCAATGTCCTATCTGCAATGGAGACCACTTCGCTGGAGCTGTGCCACAGCGGTGCCACCTTCTCCTTCGTGAGCCCTGTCCGGGGAGACGTCGCTGCTCCCAGGGAGGCAGTGCTGCCATGGCTAGGCCCGTAGGAAGTGGTATCTATGCCACTATCAGCGGAAGTCCCTTGAAGGTAGTTGTAGCTGTTCAGCTCCGATTCGGTGCGCTCTCCATTGTCATACCATTTCTCATCACTGTGAGCACTGGAGGCATTGCTGGAGAGAGTATTGCTGCTGGAATGGCTGGAGTAGTGGCTGTCAGACTACAGAAGAAACAACAATCCAAAAAAACCGCATTTGTAGGTTTATTTCAGAATTACAGCAATAGACAAGTGGAAATAAAGAGTTACAAAAGTCACCACTGTACAATACTAGCTCTTCTATCCTGAGGTATGGGATGAGTATACTGAGGAGACTAATAAACTCCAAAATTTTAATTCCAACACAATGCATGTGGCTCTGTTCCACGTGCACATAAAAAACTTTTCATATGGATTTGGAAGCAATCTCTTAACTATTCAGGGAAAGCCAGAGTTGTTTGTATTTTGCCCCAAAATAGCTTACATTGGTTCCTTCCAAGCACAGTCCTGCTCAGCCCAGTCCAATGAAATTGGCTCAGCTATGTAGACTTTGACTCGATTTATAACTGCAGTAATTAAAAAGATTCTAATTTTAAGACTGCAATGTTTTAGAACATAAAACATAACCCATCCACAGAAAGTGATTGTTATTTTAATAATCCAAATGCCTACCAAAAGGGCAAATAAGATCACAACCATTGCCCTTCCTCCCCCTTTGCAATAGAGTATATTTCCTCCTTAGCAGGAGTGTCCTTTGCAAATGACCACTGAAACACTAGTCAACTAATCTGGAATAGTTTTCCAGAAAGCAGAATTACATTAAAGCTTCCTTTCATGCAAAACTTTTAAATTACTCAATCAGGGCATGCCAGTGTCTGGCTGGTTTCTATGTGGGCATCAGTGGAATATCCCACTTTGGGAAGAATTTCTTGCCATACCCTTGTTGCTTAGCAGTCACCTACCACTGGGGTATTTACATGCCTCTGAAGTCCAAAGAATTTACCTAAGTTCTGATCATCTACAGAATCAGAACTGAAGCAGTAAGCAATGGACTCGTTTCATGACCAGACAGCCAAGGAATAAGGGAATAGGTGGAAAGGAGACTTAGAACCTTCCTATTTGCCTGCCCCTAGAGTTTTACTGAACAGACACAGGCAGAGATCCCAGACAAATACAAAACAATAGATACTGTTTCTGTTTTCATCTGAAAAGAGGGGAACTAGAGAACGGATGCATACTGAGAGCAAGAAATCATCAGCATCCATGTCTTTTATTATACTAAAGCAAGAATTGACGGAAAAACAGGAGGCATATGAAGCTGATCTGGACTCTTAGCTGTCTCCAATTAAAGTCACTGGTCTTCGTTAGGACATGTATCACCTCCCCCATCCATCTGTCCACATAATAAAGATTTACTTTAACAATGACTAAACAAGAAGAATGCGAGCATTAATAATTCCAGTGCTGCACTTCACACTCAAGCTAATGAGTTATGTATTACATTATTATGCTGTCAAATACATCTCACAAAAAACAGGTCAATCTAAATTTAAAAACTAGTCTGTGCTTCTACGAATATGAAGATAGGTGTGTGGTTGTTCGTGGGTTTTTTTGATATTTTCTTTTTTAAATAATAAATATGTGTTGTTATGAATTAATAACCTAAAACCAACACTGCCAATTGTAGTGAAAGAATAATGCTGGTAAGCAGAAGCAAATTAAAGACCAGGAACCAATTAAAGACTTTCATACATCTAAATAAAAGCAACTAATACTTTCAGTATCATCATGCAATACAACTCTGTATTTTAGGTTGTTGTACACACAAGTAAAAAAACAAGTGGTACAGCTTATTGGGTAATTTAAAGTTTAAATTTTTTTTTTTTTATTCCAGTGACTTTAATAACTTTCAAGACATTTGAAATTTATGAAAATTACTATATTTATCTGTTTCTTCATATGTAAACTGGGAAGTGACAGTCTCCATATGTGTGAAATGTGTGAATATATAACTCCGTGGAGACAGAAGGACAGAATTTACCTTTAGACCCTGAACACTAATAAAACAAGAAAGGTTTTTTTTCAGCAGGAGTCCAGCAGACCTTTCAGACTTCCAACAGTGTGCAAGGTAGGTTATGGAAAGGAATTAGTGGTTATACTATGTGATGAAAATGGAGGAAATACAAAACCAAAAGCAAGATCATTATTCTGTTTCAAAAAAGCAGCTTTTGGGGCACTGCATTATAAGATATATTAGTAAACTTTAAGTGTTACGTGTGAGGCCTAGGAATAGCTTTGAAAATTTCCACAAATCCTTTACTTATCACAAGGTAACAGATTAGCAACTGCTGTTCAACTGGCAGCAGAACTTCATTAACTAATAAATATTTCAGTAAGCTGTGCTGTAGGATTTAGAAAACAGGCCTGCTCTACTGCTTTCTCCAGGTTTTAGTAGACAGCGGGATTTTTTCCTTTCCTTTTTTAAGCTGACATTCTAAACATAACTTTGCACTACGCTTTTTGTACCGAGAGCTTGTGGAGCAAAAGCAAAATATTAAATAATTCCTTTTTCAGGATAACTTACATGACCCTGCTTGTTTGGAGACAAGTGTACCACGGGATCCTGCCTCATCAGTCTTCCACTGGGGCTTTCTCTGAAGGACGGCAGTACTTTGGATACTGCTGGGAGATGGCATGTTGGTTCTGCAACATAGCACACAATGATGTACTGAAGAGCACAGGCAGAGCAACAAGCTACAAAGATGTCTAACCTGATTTTACACTGCAATTTTTTCAATACCACCATTAGCCAAAAACTAATACGTATTGTGACAAAACACAGGTGAGGAAGTGAGGGCCCATTCCTGCCTGGCGTAAATCGCTAAGACTTCATGAAGGGAAGCCTGACTTTTGTTAGAACAACCTGAATGATATCATGCCCCCAGTGTCAAACAGCACTATATCAAGCATTGAAACAGTGGAATATTAATTTTCACAGTGTACTGACGTATCACTATAGGCATGATGCCTGCTAGCGAGAGATTAAAAAGACTGAAGATCCCCATTTCTTAAAATGGCATTCTACGCAAGGCAGGACAATAGCAAAAGTCTACAGTGATCACTTAAATGAACACATTTTCTCCAGTACAATTACCACATGTCTTTCTTATCAAAGTTACAGTGAGTTAAATAAACATTTTCTAGTTGAAGAGATAGCAAAAAATCTGTCAAAATCATAATATTCTCTTAAACATTGCTGGCTGTGAATGTGGGAACTCCATGGGTGTACAAAAGGAATACTTACTAAACTAAACCTGACAGAGTGGATGGAATTCAAGTCATTCATCTTACATGTACGATCACAGGAGTGCACTTTGCCAATTAAATTTACTGTTTTCCCAGGAGATAACTACGGAGGTCTAGAGGGTGTTCACATACAGCCTGTTAGGTAGGTAATTGCCTCCTCAGAGCCCAAGGTCAGTATTTTAAAAGAATGTGTCTCAGTTGTGAGTTTTTACGTATATTCTGCACTTATAAAAATGCTCCTTTTTAATTAGAATATGTGCTTACAAACATCAAGTACTCCTCAATACCCACGGTAAACAGCAGTGCTTTCCTCAACACAGCAACAGTTTGTTCATCTTAATCTGCAGCATTACTATGAAATGAAAGCTGTGGGTTTTTAAAAGAATAATAATAATGATAGAAATAATATCATCAAATTTGATTGCCCCGGACAAGTGGTAGCAAGCAGTGCCAATGAATTCAGATCAAAGGTGTTCTGTAGCTAAGGATGGACCAGGAAGGAGTGAGTGTGTGGATTCACTACCCCTAATGCCTTATTTACCTTGCGACAGATTATCCCAAATGGAAAAGTGCTTATCTGTCATAGAACCAAACTTTCACCTAGATTCACCAGATTGGCAATAAAGTCTCCAGTCAGAGATGCAGCTTCCAACTGCGACTCTATGAATGCAGGACAATACACAAGAGATAAAATACAGGGATTATATGTCAGTATCTCAGCCTTTGCCAAATGCTGGAGCCATCTCTTCTACCACACAATTTTTCCTGGTTTTTTTTTGGCTTTATTTATTTTGCTAATATGTTGACACTTGACACTGTAGAACAGAACTTGTCGGCAGCTCCACTCAGTGCCAGCACCGATACCGAACTATTGGTCTGCAAAAGTAAAGCTGAGCGAAAGATCAGTTTTACGTGCATCGTTACCGTCACTCCGTATCAAAACATACGTGATTAAAATCTGTTCTGTCAAAATGAGAACTGCACATCAGTATAATCACAGTTTTTGAGTGAGAAGTAAGGGGGGGAGTTGTGAGGGAGGTACTGACAGATGGCTTCAATAACAAGGCACAGCTTACTGAGGTTGTGAAGGTATGTGAATAAAGTACATCTTCAGAACTTGAGGCTGGCATATGCCTTAAACTCCTGATCTCACTGAAGCTTATTCTGTGTTGAACACTAGTCCATCTGTATCCTGATGCAATAAAATGACCTTTATGTGCAATTGAAAACGTATGGAATCGTTTAATCTATGGTAAAAAAAGTTAGAAAAAACCAATCTAGGAACCTTGGCCACGGTCATCATGTTGGATCAATGCTGTTTGTAGACAGGACATTTCCACTGGTGTTAATCTTACTGGTATCCATGTAAGTCAAGCCATAGCCGTAGCAAAAGGTCTACGTGCAAAAACTTCAAGTGAAGGCCTAACAATATAAATTCTCAGTACCTAGTTGTATTATGAAGTTAATGTGTTTCCTAAACTGACAGCTTAATTGCCATGTGCAATGAAAATGTACACACTGGTGGAAGGTGATTACCTGGCTACAGATGGACTTCACTATTTAAACCTTAACTGCATTTTTCCCATTTTGTACATGGTATTTTTATAGCTTCAATGATCAAACAATCAATTTGCATTAATATAGCACCATTTGAAAAGGAGCACCACAAGCACTTTAGACAAACTAAGCAAAAATTAAACTAAGCCAAGCTACTCAGGAGAGTAGGGAAGGTCAAACAAGTCCTCGACAGCAAGACAAATTAACAAGTGTGTCTACCCAACTGCTTCTAAAAAGACAGTGTGTTTCAGGGTAAGAGCATTAAGGTAGATTTAGTCCCACAATCAAATGAAGAAATGAAATCATTCCTTCCTCGGGTGATACTTACAGGTCTCAAGGAAGCAGACTGGGGAAGCTTCGGTACGTGCTCCAGACCTAATTATTCATCCTGATGAACAAGGTTAACTTTCAAAGACACTGAAAACACAGTGCTTAAGAGGGTGTTCTCTCTGCACGGAGAGGTATTGCCAAGGTCACCTTGCAGTTAGCACCACTTGCTCATTGTAAAGAATTCATTACCTACCTATCTGGTCAGCGATACTATCCTCACTTCTTTGCCAGCTGGGTGTGGATTTGCCGCTACCGCCCGTATCTGACTGCGTGTTCTGCCTGTCAATGGAAGCAGGGGATCTACGGCTAATTCCAAACCTGTTTTCCCCAAAAAAACAAAGCAGATAATGATTTTAAATATACATAAATCTCACGTAAGGGAAAAAAAAGCACTTTTAAGAAGCCAGTGTCAAACAAAAGAGAAGACCAATGCATAGCACAAATGCCTAAGGGATTTACAGTGGTTTATCGTTTAATTTTTGTGCCAGCACTCTAGACCCATTTAGCACTTTTAATGCGTAAGATTACAGTATACATTAGTTTATTGAGCATCTTTGATTGAGAACAGCAGGTTACAATGATACAATTGAAAAAAAAGCAGACCAAAACATCATGAAATAAAATTATTAGTTTTCATTTACATAGATGTTTACATAAAAAGACAACCAGACTGTTACATGGTTACAGAAAACTCATTACAATGAGTTAAATGTAAAACTTTGGATCCTTTTAACTGTGGAAGCACTACCTCAGACTACTCAAAGAAGGCATCAGGAAGTTTGTTGGGACAATCCCATGGATCTCAGACACCCTGCTGGATTCTAACTACAAGAGCTGTAAGGTCATACCTCTACATGATGCAGATATATATGCCAACAACATGGATTTGTTTGGGACAACATTACACACTGCCAAATATGTTAAATAAGCGTCTATAAAGGTGACTGTATTGGTTATGGATTTTCAAAACCTAGGGATTATAAATTCTGTAAATTATTAAGTTATTGGATCATAAAATAATTTGAGTGGACTACCACAAGCTAAATACAGCTGTAGAAAAGCAGTGAGACGAACACCTACTGCTGTAAAAGAAAGCATACAGAACAAAAGGAAAAATCTGTTCTAAGGACTTTGTAAATCCCGCCAGACTAGTCAAACAGAGTTCAGAAACCTCAATATACGGCCAAGGAGAACAATCTAATGACAAAGGAGACACACAGTGTCTGTGTGCCATACCAAAAAGCCTGTAAAACTTAAATTTACAGTTCTGTATTACATATAAATCACTTAAAGTATGTAAGAATTATGGTTGGGTTCAGAATAGCAAATCAATCATTAAGAATTCATCAAGAACAATGCATTTCTGAGATTTCTTTTTTGATCAGACATACTCTCGAGGAAAAATAGAACTCCACATGCACAGAATAACACACAGAATTACAAGATGATACATCATCTATATATCAATGAGTTTCTCCAGCTTTAATGTCTAACGAAATAACAGGAATTAAGATACCTGAACGGTGCTTTCTGTTCACTTTACTAGCTACAGACTGCCACACGTGACCTCTAACACAGGACACCTGCCCAACTGTGAGAACAGGCTCAGTGTGGTTCTCCCACTTTCAGGTTCAGGCATTTGTTAACCCACCAAAGAAACATCACATGACTCAAAACAACAAAATCCCACTCCCATCCTTAAAAGACAAGCAGCAGTTGGAACATGCCTGTAACACGCAGCACACCTTCAAAATACCGCATATTGAAATCTGGGCCTTCTAAAACTTTACCCAAACGTGACCCTCCTTCCCTTTTGTTCACTGCTCCCTGATTTATCAATGTACATTTTGATGAATTTAAAAAAAAAACAAAAAAAGAGGAAAACCTGTATATATCTGCCTTCTGGATATAAACAATTTACATGAAGGAAACTACGTGAAGTGAGTAAATGCTTTTCCTTTTCTATTCACGCAGACTAAGTAGGATTTCACTTGATCAAATACCTAAATTAAACGTGATGAATTCAATACCAATTCAACATATGCATAAAAAGTCTAAACACAGCATCTGAAAGGTGACTGATTTCTTAAGCACTGATATGAGGTAATTTTCAAAGGCTCAAGACTTGTAAACTATAATGGGAAGAATATATTTTCATGATAAAATAACAAGAAACTGTTATCTAAAAGTCAAAAGCCCAAGAAACTTTTGTGCAATGAAGTTACACTGGATCGGTATTTTACTTTCTCTTGTAATGTCTTTGTACCTAAGCTCCATAATGTTCATATGTATAAAAGCACTCAGTCTTGCATATTTTGCGATGTGGGATCTTTTTTCAAGTTAAGAAATATACAAACCCACCGTATTTCTAATTTTATTTCATTAGAATCACTGCTCTACTAACTCAGCAGCAAAAAATGTCAGTAGATTGCCTTTTTACGTGAAGTGCGCTATTTTAACAGCAGGAATAATAAATGCAGGTGGTGCTACATTTTATGCCACTTAAATATACAGCCCATTAGGGTAAAAAGGAAAGAACCCCCCAAAAATGGAAGGAGAAATCAATTTGGATTAAAAGAACAGTGAAATGGTTTAAATATACACTTTGTCTACGTCACAGGATGAAACTTACTATTTTGGTACTTTTTAATCACATTTTACATTCTACAGTCATTTATTACATATACAAACCTTAAGGTAAACACAGCATAAGTATACAAAACACATATATACATCATGACCAATCTGGATATTCTTGACGACACTGAAGTTTCTGCCTATATCCAGTTTGGGATATGTGACAATAATCTAGTAGAGGCAGCAGTTACTGCTGGCCCCAATGGCTGACAGAGGCTGCACTCGCACCCATGCTTCTGGTCATTTAAATTTCACAAACTTTCCAAATCTGTAATACGACGCAACAAGAAATAAATGTATGCACAAATAATGCAGTTGAGACTTCCTGCACTGGGGCATTTCAGGGACTGAGTAGTACCTAGAGTACAGTGGAACGTCACATCTGGAAGATTACCTTCAGGACATGGTTGCCCCTTGGCAATTCCAGCCCACCTCTTCTCTACTAGCAATTGAACACTGAACATCATCACAGAGCTGCCCTGAATCTGGTCTTTCAGATGAACCTCAACAGAACATGTACATGGGACTGCAATGATTTTTAGTAACATGACAGACATTACATTGCTTATTGAGGCGAGGAAAAGTTTCCCTCATAATCACATTTTTCATGCTTTCCATTGAGCCTGGTAGAAAATGTTTGGGAAGTCCCAAGTAAATATGATTCACATGTACAAGGGCAGTATGACAGGCAAACTGCTTTTCCTACAGGAACAGAACATATAATTGGAGTTTAGTGTTTTCTTTTTAAAAAGCATCTAGTAAGGAACATGCAAAGTTCATGCATTAATTCTTTCATTATTCCATTTAAACAGTGTTCTTACACTGAATTAAAACTTCAAAACCAAAAAGACTGCATACACAAGGCTTTTACGATACATCTCTTTGCTGAACTTGCAAAATGCTTGAAGAATTCTGTAGTGAACATATGTGTATAATTAAATGATAAGATGGAAAAGGGTTGGGATGGGTGCTGGTGTGCGCTGAGGTCAATTCAAAACAAAAACGCAAGAACGTCTGAGATTCCCTTCCTCCTCAAGCTGTTACGGTTGTGACGGTCTAAGGAACATAGCAGCAATACCTTTCTTGTAGTGCAAAGGACATAGTTGGAAAAAGAGCAGACAAGACATTGGGAGCACAAGCTGCTCCAAGGCAACACAAGTGCTGCTGGTGTGATGTGAATAAGCCAGAAAGTATGCAGCATATAAAGAGGTTATGTGCTTTTTTCCAGCTGCAGAGCTCTGGACACATTTCTATCTAGTTTCCCTACAGCAAAGTTTAATGGGTTTAGAGCAAATCTCCTAATGTGAGTAGGACTTAAAGCACAAACTTATAAACAATGACCAGAACAGGCCTGATAGCCTTATGAATCAAAGCCTTCATGAAGATGTGCAGCAGAAAAGAGATCGACTCTTCATAAAACCTCAAACTGAGCTGCAGGAAGGACAGGGAGGGCAAATCTTCAGTGCTGTGGAGCAAGAAGCAGCACTTTTTCAAATACATGATCAGAACAGCATTCTCTGGACTGACACAGAGTACCTAAAACAGGCAAAAGACAGCGCCTTGTACTAAGCAGTTCCTAACAGTGGCATTCAATCTTACTAATAACATATTTTTTAAAATAGAGAAAAGGGTATTTCTATTTTATAAAAGACCCAAACCAAAATGAACTGCACACAATGACCTGCGAAGTACTCAAGAATACTTCAGAGGGAAACTTTGCAGTGTGAACTATGAGCAATTTTGCCCCTTTATCTTCTCCATAGGAAGTAATTTGGAATGTGGTAGACAGCTCTTCTGCTGTCAATTAATTTTTTTCCCTACTTGGAGATGTTTGATTTATTGCTCCTTTTGGTGCTCTCTGAAAATGATACAGATTTAATTTATTCCTCTGCAAGTTGCCCCTTACATTGACACTGGATCACTTCAGAGAGTTTGAAGATTTCTGGAATGTTGGAAGCCTTAAAACAGGATGACTGTGAATATGTGAAAAAGAAGCCAGCTGTGGACTAATTAGCACTTTTGTGCCTACACATCTGAAGTCTTAGTTGCACTCTACACTGTTCAACTATTAGCAGACTGCAAAGTCCCAAACCTATTACTTTTTTTCATTTCACAGTCTAAACCTGTGAAATGAAGCAGTTTGTCATACTTCATTAACTACCTTTAATGAAGATTTTTAAGTACATAAAGATCTCTTTGTACAGTAACCCGAGCAGTTGTAGACTAGGATCAGGGAGAGAGGTTAGATTGCAAAGGTGAAAGGGGAAAGCAAGGGATTTTTAAAACTGTCTTTTTCAAGAAGCACTACAGCGATATTTGAAAACAAACATGGTTTAATGCATGTAAACAACGGCTGACAGGAGGCTGTGTAAGCGCTCCTTTAGTTTAATATACGTTACAACACATGAAACAGAGAACAATATGTTCAGAATATGTAAAAAGGCTGGTGCCTACCCTTCTGGCATGGATTTTTGTCTGTATGTGCCTCCAGTAGAGCCAGTCTCACTCGAGGATGATAAGTTGCTTGGAGAATTACGGCACTGCTGCGATCTCGCTAAGGCAATGGATGAAACTGTGACGTAGACATCAGAGCCCGGAGACAGCCTGTTCCAAGGAAATGAACCAGTCAAATCAGCAATACTGAACAGCAATACCAGACCGCAAAGCACGATGAACATTACCATGCAAGCTGTCACATCAGCAAAGAAAATGATGGCATCGCAGAGACAGTAGAAATTGTATCAGTTGAAGGATCAGACATTTTCCTCTTATTAATCTACTGAAAACCATGAAAAAAAAAAAATCGGCTATATAAACCTGGATTCAGGGGAGTAAATGAAGAAAGGCCAGTGTGGAAAGAACATTCTGACACACACACGAAAATAATCCCAGTTTCTAACGTCATGATCTGTTGTTACAAACTGATTGTAAAGAATAATGAAGCATGACAACTCTCATCAAAATACAGAATCATAGAATATGCCAAGTTGGAAGGGACCCACAAGGATCATCAAGTCCAACTCCTGGACTACCAAACAGAAGAAAATATTCCTAATTCTCACAGCAAACTCCTGCCTGGAATTTAAACTAACTATAGTGAGCTGTCTACAAAAACTCTTCCAAGAGTATCAAGCTTATCTCTATGCCACCAAATTGTCCACATTAAGGCAAAAGGACTAAAAAAATGCAATGTTAACTAACACCTTAACATTCTCCGAAACACTTAACATTCTAACATAAAACTATCTCAACATATGAGAACTCTGATTCATATGAAGCCTTCAACTGTCAGAATAACCATACTGCAAATAGTCTAGAACTGCAACACATGCACCTGGGCAGAATGGCTGGAAGCGGCAGGCTTATACTGCTTGACTCATAGCCTGTAGAGCTTTTTTAGATAATTGTCAGCATTTTGTATCCCAACCCAATTCACTGCTCTTAGCTAATTCTTTGTTCTTCTTTGTTCTACTCAGCGGTGACTGAAGCCATTCAGAACTTTCACAGCGATTCAAGTGGAGTCTGAGTTCATGAACATCAAATCAAACCCCTACTGTGAACACCAACCTTTATTCATTTTATCTAGGAAAAATACTGTAAGTTGCACAAGTTAAATAGCAATTCAATATTTGAAAAATGGATACTGATTTGAGCAAAACATACAGATAGTTGCCTCAGTATACAACTGAGATCTTGGGATTCGGAAGATCCTAGCCTAGACATTTAATCTGTATCTGTAAAGGAGCGGCAGATTTTAAATCAGCTCTCACCACAATACTGTAAGAACTTCAAAAGTTAAAAAAAAGCTTTTGAAAATTAAAAAAACACCATTGCACTGATTAATGTTACTCATGTACATGTATATATCTAAGCAGTGTGTATATGCAAATATACATATATTCATAACAAACGTGCATTTGTGCTCCTCAGCACTACTGCAAAAAAGCAGTAAACTAACAAAATCTTAAAATGGAAACAGCAGTAGGACTGGATCAAACACCTTGATCATCTCAAATTTCATAAAGTGCATATGACTAATAGTAACATTTTTTTATAAAAGAAAGGAGTTATCTAATGCCTATCCATGATGAGTACCACACCAAATGCAGTAATTACTTTCTAGACTACCAAACTGAATTTAACTTATCCCACATTTATCAAGCCACACATCTGAAATACTTGATTGCAAAGAATATGGTTCAAGACTTGGAAACTTGGGGACCCATAAACCAAGCAGTTCGTTTTCCCAGAAGCACTCTCAGAAAGAGAAAAAAAAAATTAGTTTGTCTGACAAAAAAAAAGCACTTTCAGTAGCATTCACTCATCTATACAGGCACACACATTTAAACTCAGTTATGACTGCAAAGCAATACACCATTTAAAAGTATGACTTTTTTCCCCAATACCAAATTAGAATTGATGGCAAGGAAACCAATTACTTCTTGAATAAGTTCTGTAAAATTATTTCCTGTTGGAAAATGCTTACATTTACACTTCAGATTCAGCTATGCCTTTTCTTTACTTCCTATGCCTCACCAAAAGTGACAGCACTGTTCAGAAGGAATCTCAAGATTTCAGAACTGTGTCATTGAGTTATAACTCATTTACAAAGATGAAAGACCTTGAGGGCAAACAAAATTGTATTATAAATGTGGTCTGAACAATAGCAATGGGCAACCACTCAGGTAGGACATTTTCTTATTTAAAGCAGAAGTAATTTTTTGTTAGTACAGTTCACAGTTGCACTAAAAACCACTAATAGTACAAGACATTTCCTCTTCTGTGAAACACGTAACTGAGAAAAAAGAACTTTACAGTAAATTAGTTCAAATTTACTTTTTGAGCTCCTGTGAAATCTACTGATGAAAGGCACATCCTCAGACAGGTGTATTTTATTAGAAGTACGTCCCTATAGCTAAGATATTCTGATCTTGTATTTTATTATGAATTAAAAATCATATTAAAGTAAGATCTTACCTATTTCAAAAAACAGCTTTAAGAAGCAATTCCAAAATAGTTAAGTGCGTAAGTCCCAAAGCTGACTTCAAAAACAGGTCAAGCACCCATTGCATTAAACAGATACAATTACCTTGCAGTCAATTGAACTAGGATTATACCACGCATGATTTAGTTCTAACAGATCTAGTTGACCCTGAAAGAACTGTTTGAGTCTTGCCAAGTCTTTTGTGAAGGCAGTAAGTGGGATGGATATACATTCATTTTGTTTAGTATGACAACACAGACATTGAAAGCACCCATCTTGCTCTCAATAAATTAATTTTCGTGTCATTAGCTATAACTTGCCCCACGACTTCACTATATATAGGTATGTAATACATATGAAAAATGTCAGTCTAGCACATTTTGTGCCTGTGGCCTAAGGCAGTTATGTGAACATGTGATCATTATGTGCTTTCTCCCTTAAACCTGCATGGCGACAGGCCCTCGTTTGCGCTACAACTCCTCCTGCAAGAGCTGCACAGCTCAGAAGCGAAGGAAGTGCAATCTGGCAGAAGAGAGAAAACGGCCTTACAGTCCAGGCATTTCAGTGCTGACTTAGCAAGCTGAATTCTTACTCTGCACTTGCTGCAGCACTCCAATATGACCACTGACATATTTGCTAGTGACCATTTTTCACTAGCCATCACTAACTGCAAGTTTTTCAAAGGCCTCATTTGATTCCAAGGCCCGATATACCTCTGAGCTGAAAACTTACTAAAGCAGCTGAAGCTGTAATGTTAATATAAAAAATATTAACAATGTCGGGCACACTTCCAAATGTGAGATGCCCAAAATAAGACACAGCAAATGATTAGAACATTATCTCTCTACCTTTGTTCTTAATCTGAAGAGGGCCAAAGACATCTCTTCTCACACAAGAATTCTGGAAATTAAGTTTAATTAACAGCCGTGAAGCATTCAGAAACTACAGTAATGGGCACCACTGTAAAGCTTAGAGGGAGTAATTGCATCTTTACAACAGGATTTGAATGTCATCCAGTAAATAAGAGATGGAGTAATGAAGAGGAAAATAAAATATTAAATAGCTCTTTTTTAATGAGCCGCATCCACTGTGTGAACTGAATGAGGCAGATGTCCTCTGTTAAATTCTCATAATTTAATCAATGGAAGCACCTGAAAATACGATTACACAAGAGTTCCGAATAAAACAGCACAGCAAATCTTAATGCTGGCATGCTTACCTTCTATGTGTTTGACTTCTGCAATCCTAATAATACTGCAAGCTGTGACAATTCTCTGCAAACACTGTCTCTATGCTCCCATGTTTAAAGGAAACCAATCCATTCAAAATTGGAAAAAAAAAAAAAATCAGCAATTTTGAGGACGGGGATAAATGAAACAGAAAATGCAATCAGGGTGTCATGTTGTACCTTCTCGCACCACACCATATACCTTCTCAAGTATTTTTTTATTTGATCATCACATTTCGGAAAACACATATTATAACAAGAAAAGATATAGAGGCAGGCAATGGGACAACCAGAGGTACAGAACAGCTTGAATATGCACACTGAACTGGCTATATGGGCCCACAGATTATAGGGGAATTTAGCAGATCTGCTTCAAACATGAAGTGTACTGGATCAAGCAAACAATGATTACTCATTATCCCTCCTGACAAAAGAACAAGTAGAAGACCTAGAAGTATCGAAAGACCAACTAGCAGGCACCTGGATGAAGAGATACCATCCACAGCTATTAGACACAGCAGTATAGGTGTACCCAGCACCAGGCAATTTCAAACGGCAGACAGCCCAGGGACTGGCAGACAGGATAAAGAGTCTTCCTTTACACTTGTAAGCATTTCTTACACTTTTCCCTGGTCCTTGCTGATGGCCACTGTTAAACAAGAAGGACCATTATTTGGCATGATATAGCATAGCTTTTCACAGATGTTTTTGGATCACAAGAGTTTGGTCATACAGTCATGTGTGTCAATAAACCATTCCTTTTCACTGCTACACTCAGCTCTAGGTCCTGGAGCTAATAGGAAGTGCGTAATATCTAATCTCATGTTAGTACTTGTTTTAATTTGAAGAATGTCATGAGAACCTTAAAATAACGAATTCTCAAACCCTTTGAAGCAGGCAACATGCGTGCTACAATGCTCACTTGACAGGTAGCGAGATGAGCACAAACCTTGTGTATATTAGAAAAAATATAACTCATTCAAGTCAAGCAGCAGCAGATTAGGACTTTTATACAACGTGGGAACAATTTAAACTAGAATCCACCTGCAAGATCTAACCTATAAACTACTACTGGCACATTTACTATCACCGACTACACAGGCATTGTTCAAAAAAGTATGAAATCTTAGGGCAAGACTGTGCTTCAAAGTCCTCAACAAGTTATAAAAGCAGTCTTCATTATACTGTCCTAATAATTCCATATTGTGGAGTTTTACTGCCAGTGCATGACCATAGTCATGCCATAATTCAATTTTCAGTTTGATTTAATGATTGACTGTGCTCAGATGTTTTCTAGTTAGAGCCTTGAGCTTTCATCCGGTACAGTACTCAACTGCATACTGAAATGCTCAAGTCCAGCAGCATGCTTTGACCACTGATTTGTATACTTTTCAAATGTTTGTCAAATCAAGTTTTAATTAAGGCTGGTTCCAGTTTATGACAAATTAATGAAGAACAGATTATTATCTTCCACTATCTAGTCTCCTTTCTTGATAAAGTCTGGAAACCAAGTGTACAAAATAAAAACTGAAAAGTGGGAGGAAGGAAAAAAAATAATCAAGCTCTATAATTACATCCTCTCCAATAACATTAGCTCTGGCACAATTCACATGTATGTGGTTTATTGTTGATTTCCTTAATGTATCCCTCCGATATTTATTTTGGGTTATAGGCTATATAGTGTCCCATGTGGACTAATTAATGTTGTGAAATAAACCATAACTTGGAAATTGCTGCATTTATATTATTAGATTTTTCAGTCTTAATGTTGCAGTAACATTAGAGATTTATTTTATGATTTATAAAGTTTTGGGCTATTCCTCCTGCCTACAAATATCCACATCAATCATGGCTACATTCAAGGATCCAGAATACTATGAGGATCAGGGGAAATTTAAGTATAAGCTATTAGTTGGATATATGAAGACAATCTATTTAGTAAGAGCAAACTTAAGTACTCTGCTGGTTAGACAAAGGACTAGGCATTTGTCTGCCTTCTCAGAGTAATGGACTGTCAAGTGACCTACTCTCCCACCTACAACAGCAGTCTCTACAGGGAGACAAGATGGTTTTATGTATATGAAGTGAAATTCTGTTCTCAAGACTGGTAATGTAGCTTTTAGTTATTTCTAACACAGTTAAACGGACTAAAGGGAATATATCAACAAGGGTAAAAAATAAATTTATTTCATTCAGTATGCATATTTAGAGCCTCTAGCTACATAAACTGACCATCAGTAAAACATCACTAGTAGGTAACTTAAAAACATTACACCTGTACTACCTGTACTCTCAGAGCACTTTGTACTCCAAGAGGGAAACACCTGTTTGTTAAGCTGTTTTTGTTTAAGTTAAACCCCTCAAATCTTCAGGGATTTTTCTAAATATTTAATGCATGTCATGGATTTCCTGCCGATACGCTGCCATTAAAATGAGTAGTGTGTCATGTCTGATGTGTCAGAAATACTATAATGACTATTTCATTTTTTGAAATCCCACCTGCTGGAGTTACAACTAACCATGGTACTGACCTGTGGTCCTGGGCAACTGCCACCAGTGCTAGTTCCAAAAATCACCTCAGGTTCAGAGCTCAATTTACTACATGGTTTCTCAGGTGTTGCATTCCTTAAAACAGATCATGAACTACAGATCGCTGTTTCTTTATGGCACATGAGATCTGCCATCACTGTCACTGTGCCCAGCTCAATAAACAAAGAACATACAGTCAAAAGGGAGAAGCACAGAGGAAAAAAGGCAAGCTCCAGTCTCAAAACAATTAAGTATTAAGATCAAACATCATCAAGTCTGAACTGCAGCTCAGCACCACAGAACACAAGTGATAGCTAGTGACGTCTAGACCACAACCAAAGATTAAAATCGATGTTACAGCTATAATTTAGAATTGAAATTATTTAATGATGCTCATCTTCACAGGTGAGTGCCCCACTGACAGTGGGGCAGTACCTGCTTTTCGAAAGTGAAGTTCTAATGTAATAAGGAAATCTAGAATACCTGTACTGCTTTGCTAATAAGCCATAATAAAGCTGTCCTTTTTCTAAAACTACTTAAAATTGCTCTATAGAACATAAATACTGCAGAGAAAGACAATGAAGTAGCTGTCTTGTCTACAGCAGTCATGTTTATCATCATGTTCATTAGAGAGCTCTTTCTGGATCACCATATAGATCCCAGCACCTATAGCACCAGGTTAGCCTTGGTCCTCCATTTCTGCACCAAATCATTAGCTGAGCAAAGAACAAGTCATGGGGAGCAAAGCACAGAGGATCACCATCGCTGCTACCTGCGCTAGAAACGCATACAGATTCCAGCACCTCCTGACAGGTGATCTTTACTCTAGGGAAAGTATGAAAGTTAATGGTGAAAAGTTAAAGGAGACAGTAGTCTCCTACCACGAGGGCTGTGAGAATCTCATCTTTGTTGATTTCAAGATTTGACACAATAAGAAGTATCTGAGCTTCCCCAAAAACAAAGCTTTCTTTTATAATGACAAATAAGTCTTGCAGTGAGTTTATTGCTGGGCTTTTTTCCCCCTCTAGTATTCCATAAAATGACAAAAATGTATTTTCCTTTACTTTAACTGAAAAGATGTTAACCTTATGCAACTGCTGATATATTTAAACTTGATTCAGCCAAGACTAACATGTTTAGCAGACCAGAAAGATGAGAGAAGACAATTTTCAGCCATCCAAAAATATTTCCAGTGAAATTTAAAAATTACTTTGATAATGTACTTTTAAGGATTAAAGATCCAATAGAAACCTTTTTGAATAATGATAAAAAAATACTTAAAAGAATGTCTAGACGAGAAAAAACCCAGCTACATGCCCTGAACAAGAAAACGGAAAGTCAAGGTTTTACTTTTTGAAAACTAATACTGACTCTATGGAAATGTAATTCTCCCTTTGCAAACATCTGTCAGGCCATAACTCCTCTTCAGAAGCCTCCAGTGACTGGATAAACCTTGAATGCTTTAGGTGTACGAGGACGCCTGCATATGATTTTATGCACAAGAAACACTCAGTTGTTAACCCTGTCTCTTGATGCAGCCCAAGGCTCCCTCTTGGACACAAGTTGCAGAACAGCCAACTAAAGGTTCTAGACAAACCTGTTTGTTTAATACCATGAAGAGATGGAAGTGCCTGAAAAAACAGCAACGCAACTGAATCTGCTTATCTGTCACTGCCTTACACTTTACCCAGGAATTACTATGCTTTCTGTAACCATGGAGCGAGATTCCACAGCACTGTAGAGAGCAAATAACCCCACCACTACAGCTCTTATTCCTTCCAATTCAGCATCTGTCTTCAGCTGTAACAGGCTGTAGCAGATCCAGCCTGTAGCAATGCAATTTTTATGTTGGTCCAAATACACCATTTGAGAGTTAAGTCCAGCATTTCACTGGCTTCTGCAATCTTTTTCACAGACAATCTAGTCAGGTTGTCTGTGAAATTTTTAGTGCCTTCAGTGCTGAAAGTATTGTTTTGCAGCTCATACTGATGGGAGATTTAAGTATTCATCTGTGAAAAAGGCACCAAGAAAATTAAGTCCTTACCAACTATCATAATTTCTTAACAAGGTGTCCTACATAGAAATTTCAATTTCACTTTAGTAGTTTCTTGGTCTTGGCTGTACTATCTTTGAACAATTTATTTTTTTTCTCCCCAGTTCTTCATGATGTGAAAAATGCTTTAAGTTAATTCCTTAGAACAGCCTTTACATTTTCTACAACACGCATCTTATTACTACTGCTTTATGTTTTTCAACCGCATAGCATGATCAGAACCCACATAAAGCTTTTTTCCCCCCTAAGGAATCATCCAAAGTAAGAAATACAAGATATAAGCTTGTTTCCCTCCACAGATCTCATTGTAAATGCAGATAATGACAGATTTGTATAGATAATCAAACCAATGACAGTTCATTTGAATACTATCAAATCTGTATCTTCCCATGAAAGAATGAAAATACTGTAATGTGACAGGCCTGATACCTTTATCTTACTAATTGCTTTCTCGATTTAAAAACTCAAAAAAAACCCCAGAAACCCCCAAATCACCTTGGAGAAATTGAAACTTAAAACAATTTCTTCTCTAGCCTAAGAAGTCTTAACACTCCTCAGTCAGAAAAATTCTCTTTCTGTGTTGGTCAGAATTCTGCTAAAATTTCTGTCAGATGTTATTTCTGCCTTGGGTGCATTAGGCAATTCCACCAAGCCTACGAACAAGATAGGTTTTTGATTTCTTTTTTCAAAATGCAGTAGTTCATGAACACTTGGCTTTAGAACTTCGTAACTCATTTAAAACTCAAATAACAATGCAGCATTTTCAGAATACCAACACAGGGGAACAGAATCCCAGAAGACATCATTTTGTGGTTAATCACACCAGGAAAGGTATTTCCTTTTGGCTATTCATGCTGTCTTTTGACTAAACAAAACCAAGATTAAAAGCAGTCTTCAAGATAAAACTCGTGAATTTTTTCTGACAAAATTCTGAGCAGCAATGAAAAGCCACTTGCAAAGCAAACACGTACCTCCGGCTCTCCAACGGGCGTCCATCACTAGAGATGCTTCGGGGAATGTTGGCCACTCGTTCTGGAGGTGGCATTTTCCCTTCTCCTTTTCCAGAGCCAATCCTAGATGGCACTGGACTTTGTATTTGAGAAGGTACCTGAGCCACGTGAGGTCCCTGTCCTTTGCTTGCATTTCGCTGCCATTTGTTATTATTCCTGAAGGGAAATTTGAATTCATATGACATTCCTTCATTTACTTTGTACTCCATCACTGGCATACGGTAGTTTTCTGAAGAACTCCTGGAAACAAAGAAATTATGAATGCTGCTATAAAAAACAAAATAAATACATCCTGTTCACAAGAATAGAAATCTTAATACAGAAGGTGAATCAATTTTATGGAAGAGTTAAATGTAAGATTCTGCTGTTCAGAAAACATATATTTAACAAATATTAGAATCATCAAATTGTTTAGGCTGGAAAATACCTTTAAGATCATCGAGTTCAACCTTTAACTTAGCATTGCCAAGTCCACTAAACCATGTCCCAACCACCACATCTACGTGTCCTTTAAATATCTCCAGGGATGGTGACTCAATCACTTCCCTGGGCAGCCTGTTCCAGGGCTTGACAATCCTTTTGGTGAAAATTTTTTTCCTAAAATCCAATCTAAACCTCTCCTGGCACAACTTGAGGCCATTTCCTCTGGCCCTGTCATTTGTTACTAGAAGAGACTGAACCCCACCTTGCTACAACCACCTTTCAGGTAACTGTAGAGAGCAGTAAGGTCTCCCCTGAGCCTCCCTTTCTCCAGGCTAAACAACCCCATCTCCCTGAGCCACTCCTCATCACACCTGTGCTCCAGACCCTTCACCAGCTTTACTGCCCTTCTCTGGACACGCTCCAGCACCTCAGTGTCTTTTCTTTAGTGAGGGGCCCAAAACTGGACACAGTATTTGAGGTGTGAATATGGAGGGACAATCACTTCCCTGGTCCTGCTGGCCACACTATTTCTGATACAGGCCAGGATGCTGTTGGCTTTCTTGGCCACCTGGGCACACTGCTGGCTCACGTTCAGCTGGCCGTTGACCAACACACCCAGGGCCTTTTCCACTCGGAAGCTTTCCAGCCACTCCTCCCCAACCCTGTAGCATGGGGCTGTTGTGACCCAAATGCAAGATCTAGCACTTCACCTTACTGCACCTCATATGGTTGCCCTTAACCCATCAACCCAGCCTGTTCAGACCCCTCTGCAGAGCCTTCCTACTCTCCAGCAGATCAACGCTCCCACCCAAGCATAGTGTCATCTGTGAACTGACTGAAGGTGCACTTGATTCCCTTGTTCCGATCAATGGTAAAGATATTAAACAGGATGGGCCCCAATAATGAGCCCTGGGAAACACCACTAGTGACTGGATGCCAACTGGATGTAACTCCTTTCATTACTGTTCTTTGGGCCCAGCCTCCAGCCGTTGCTTTAATCCAGCAAACAGAGCACCTGAACAAGCCATCAGAGGCCAGTTTCTCCAGCAAATGGTGTCAAAGGCTTTACTAAAGTTTAGGTAAATGACATCCACAGCTTTTCCTTCATCCACCAAGGGGGTTACCTTCTCACAGGAGGAGGTCGGGTTATTCAAACAGGACCTGCCTTTCAAATGCACGCTGGCTGAGCCAGATCCCCTGTTTATCCTGTACATGTTTCACAATGGCACTCAAGATGATCGACTCCATGACCTTCCCCAGCATCGAGATCAGGCTGTAGTTCCCTGGATCCTCCTTCTGACTCTTCTTATAGATGGGCATCACACTGGCTAGTCTCCACTCAGCTGGGAGCAACCTGGTTAACCAGGACTGCTGATAAATGATGGAGAGTAGTTTGGTGAGCACTTGCCACCACATTTCTTAGTATTCTCATGTGGAACACATTCAGTCCCACAGACCTGTGTGTGTATGCAGGTTGCTGAGCATTTCCCCTTGGATTATGGGTGTTTCATTCTGCTCCCTGCCCCTTTCTTCTAGGGCAGGAGGCTGAATACTCAGAGAACAACTGATCTTACTATTAAAGGCCGAGGCAAAGAAGGCATTAAGTACCTCAGCCTTTTCCTCATCCTCTGCCACTATGTTTCCCCCCATATCCAATAAACGATGGAGATTCTCCTTGGCCTTCTTTTTGTTCTTAATGTATTTACAGAAACATTTTATTGTCTTCTACAGCAGTAGACAGATTAATTTCCAGCTGGGTTTTGGCCCTCCTAATTTTCTCCCTGTATAATCTCACAACATCCTTGCAGTCCGCCTGAGTTGCCTGCCTCTTCTTTCAAAGGTCATAAACTCTCATTTTTTTCCAGAGTTCCAGGCAAATCTCTGTTCAGTCAGGTTGGTCTTCTTCCTTGCCAGCTCATGTTTCCCCAGATGCAGACAGGCTGCTCCTGAGCTTTTAAGATTTCCTTCTTAAAGCACACACAGCCTCCCTGGACTTCTTTGCCCTTCAACACTGATTCCCAAGGAACTTTATCAATCAGGCTCCTCAACAAGCCAAAGTCTGCCCTCTAGAAGTCCAAGGTAGCAATTCTGCTGATGCCTCTTCCTTACCTTCTGACAACTGAAAACTCTACCTTTTTAATGTGCCCAGGATGGCCTCCAAGCAGCACATCACCCACCTTTTTTGTTTACAAACAGCAGGTACGGCAGACCAACTCCCTTATATAGTTCGCTCACCAGCTGTGTCAGACCTTCCACGCACTACAGGAAGCTCCTGGGTTGTTCCCCCTCTTCTGTATTGTATTTCCAGCAGACATCTGGGAAGTTGAAGTCCCACGCAAGAAAAAGGACTAGTGATGGCGAGACTCCGCCTTGTCTTCCTGGTGAGTGATCCATAACAGACTCCTACCATGGTATCTGCCTTGCTGGCCTTCACTCTAATTCTTACCCATCAACAATCCTATTGTCCCCATCATTAAGCCCTAGACAATCAAACACTCCCTAACATACAGGGCTACCCCAAAACCTCTCCTTCCTTGTCTATCCCTTCAGAAGGGTTTATAGTCATCCACTGCAGCATTCCAGCTGTTTGAGTTGAGCCTCTTCATCTGATTACTGGGTTATAAAAGTTAAAAAAATACGCTAGAAGGGCATCTTCGTATCTCCACTTCTTATTTGAAAAACTCTTTAGAACTTACCTGTACCCAGACAAATAAGACCTAAAAGGTTTGCTCTTTTTGAGATACATCTTTCTAATGGACAGACATTAAAAGACAAGAGTCCCATGAAATAAGGCATTACACTTAATTTTCAAACATCTTTGCCATTGGAATAACTCAGTTGATAGATCTGCACATTATGAAAACAAAACACTTGCTCAAAATTGTAGGTGCCAAGCCCAAAAGACACACATTGCTTCCCAAGGAACAAGACAGCACAATAATTGGACTAGAACAGGATATAAGCTAATGCAGCCCACATAAGAAGCAGGGCAAACTTCTACACACATTTCAAATGAGATACTTGGAAAATAGATGTGGCCTTCAGCTTCCTTGAGGACAGTGTTGGTATTTCTCTTGACAAGTTTATGTATATCTGAGTAAATATTTTTATCACAATTACTCTGTTTATCTACACATATCACTATCTAATGGGAAGAAAAATAAACAGTCAGTGCAAAATTTTCAACTTCTAGCTCTTCCTCTAAGTGATTACACCATTAGGGGTGAGAAATACCAATATCTCTTCCCAGCTAAAACAGAACACAAAACAGACCTTGCTAATGTCAGCATGGCCAGATAACAAGTTGTATAGGCTAATAGGAGAAGACAAAGTGAAACAGTTCGTGCTGAAGTCTTGCTGTCCACAATAAACTAATTTTGTGGTTTTACTTTGGCCTACCCTCTAGTCTTGACCTGCAAATTAAATTAGTAGTTGGAAGGCATGAGTTGTGCTTCTGAAGCACATGTAGTTGAGCTTCATCTGAAAGTGCTCCCAGGCCACTCTGATGTGATCCACTGCACTGCAGATGGGGACGATCTGGAGATTTGTTTTCAAAGTCCACTCACAACTGAATTAAAATACTGATATCCTTGTTTCTTCTTTTCACTTCATATTCTCTGCTATTCTTCCCCTAGTGCTTATGTACTTCAGTAGTTTGGGTTTCTCTTTTTTTTTTTCCCCCAACATAATTACAGTTTAAGAAGGAGGAATACACAATTTCCTCTGGATGCTGTGTCCTTAACTTCAAGGTCAGTAATCAGTCCACTAAATGAGTTCAGCAGCCATGCTTTAATGACTGTGGTTTAGTGGAGATATAACCATAACAAGGCCGGCCTCTGTAGGGCATTAGAATATGAACTGGGGTATTTGGTTATATTTTTGCATCTGCTACTGACCTTTTGTCAAGTCAGCTTATCTAACTGCACCTCTGCTCTAACTTTATGCCAATCAATTTATTAGGATAGGAACTGCTTCTCATACGAATGCACTGTTCCAAGCAGAATGGATCTTCATTTTAGTTACGGTCTGCAGAAGTTACTGTAGTAGAAATACTAAATGGCCTCCAGAGGACACAACAAAAGGACTCCAAATTCAGAAAACTGACTGCCAAAAGAGAAATCGCTCTGTGCAAACATTTAACTGAAATCTCTTTGTAGGACAGCAACAAATTCAAGACACAGTTCCTGAACCTTTATGATTTTGGACAGAGCAAACAGGATCAAGAGTTGCTTTATGGAATTTTATAACTAGCAATAACCCACCATAAACATTTGCTCACTACAAGACAACAACAAAACTCACTGATACCGAGTACAGTATTTCAAGAAGTGCAGTCATTTCTGTTACTGCTATGGGTTTGGATGAACTAAAGGTAAGCCTGCTTTTGGCTGTACTTAATTTAGTTCAGGAATAATAGGATCTGTGCTTTCCACACAGATTTTTCGGCTCTAATCCTTTTGCAGTGACTGCAGCTGAACTTTCCATTTGCTTGGGCTGCTAAATACTGTTCAAAAGCTTTCCAAATACCTCATGAGTGACCTTATGCCACTGCTCATTTTAATTCCTGACATGTACTCAATTTTCCACTGACAACTAAGGGACAAATAAAACTCCTTTTCTCTTACCATTTACAAAAGGAGTTAATATAGCTCATAGTAAAAATAAATATGGATTTTTCTTTTATAGAAGTAAAAGGTCTTTGCTCGTACACATGATTTCATATCAGTGTAATAAATATGCATTTAAGTCCAGCCCCAACGTTAAGTATACAAATATTTAGCAACTACCCTACAAGGATACTGACTGACTAGAAAACAGCTGTGCAAAACGCTCTCTGTCTCTCAGTCCAAGGAACACACTGAACTTTGGTAACTGTACTGGCTTCTTCTTGGCAAATCTAGCATAAACCTTCAGCTAGCCTGCAGGCAAATTTATTCTATTAAAGATCATTCCACTTTAATCTTATAGCATTTAAAAGATATAAATACAGGATGTCAGGAATATGGGAGTCAGATTTAGTGATGTGGCTGAATGCTACAGACAAATGCTAAGAGTTCAGATGGGAGCAGTAAAAATTATGAAAACTTCTGTGTGAATTCTGGAAAAATGGAGGGACTTAATGTACAGCTTAACAAAAAAGCACGTATTACTGCTTATTTCTGATCAAGCAATTTTTAAAGCTATAAAAGCAACAGTATAGTTGACACAAACTTCAGGCTTAATAGGGATGGGAAGTGAGACAGATGCAGGAAGGTCTACTATTGAGTAAAGAAGAACTACTGTTTGAAGCAATTTCACTGGCCAGATTCATACCTTTGATAAACCCTTCTCATTTACAGCCTTACTTACTGTGAAAATAGAAGAATGTAAGTCTATGCATAGCTTTCCAGAATTATATCCCCAGGCAGTACAAATTACCAACAAATGAGATAGCAGGAAGGGAAGTGTATGATTAATTTTGATGAATCTTAAACACACAATTTTCACCAAGAAGTTGTTTGATTTCCATGAACTTCTTCACACGTTTATTAAATTTTGGTATTCTATTCATATTTCGGGGGGCCTGGAGACTGAATATGGGTGGGTTTTCCTGCTTTCCTCTTTCACCTTGCAATACCAGATGCAATTACACCACGGTTTTTGGAGGTTAACACTTATTCTGCGCTGTTCCTTCCCCCACAACCCCAAAAAATAAGATCCAATTTCAGAGCAAATACAGCTACTATACAATACCTGCGTGGCGTGCAGTCCTCATACGGAGGGACAATGACGACCTTCACTGTTACTGATGTTCTGAGAAGATCAATCATTTGCTCGTGGCTCAGAGTGGCTACAGCCACCTTGCAGATTTCCACCAGCCGGCTGCCCTGTCTCAGTCCCGCCTGCCAGGCGTAGCCATAGGGCTCAACGTCTGCCACGATGCCTTCATAGTTCACGTGGAAACCCAGCTGACCCAGACCGTTCCTACGCAGAGTCATTTCCACTGTTTCACAGCCCTTAGTCACAAGCTGTGGATTGAAATGAAGACAGAACTGAATGCATTGAGAGACCTCCAGTGCTAACAGAGGTTTTAAGTGCCCCATTTTTGCACAGTCAACCAACTCCCAAGACAACGGTGGGGCACAATCAAGGAATGCGTAATGCAGACCGAGGTTCATAATCAGCTGAAATGGATCTTGTCGCTCAAACTAGTATTTTCAGTAGAATCTGATTAACCAAGTTCTGCCTTGGAATTTTTACTGAAACCACATCAATTTTAGAAGGTACATAGCAGCACACAATAGAAAAACACATGCAGTTACACAAGCATCTCTATCTTTTACGGTTTAGCAGTCAAATAACCACTCTACATTTCTAGCTGTTTCAGGAAGCTGCAAGATTCCTTTCAGTCAGAATGTGGTGGCATGCAGCTACTAAGCACAGTAAACTGGGGGCTGTACCAAGTCTTCTATTTCCCATGAGTATGAATACCATCAAAAGCAATTTAACAGGGTCTAGGTTTCCTTTTTTACCTCATCGTTATACAACTACAGTTGTGAAATTACAGGAAAGACAGTGAAACATAATACATTCTTTCATAACTTAACTGGAAAAAAAATGACATGGACAGATGTTTTACAGAGAGATACCATGATTCACTGCATTCTTAGTTTATCACATGCATTCAGAGAATATCTGAAGGTTGCAATGGAGATTGGGATGGCACCCTGCTAGCAACATACTTAATCAATCTCAAAGATATTGCAGTTTCATTTGAAACAAGATACAACAAGCCTATAAAACAGAGAAAGGGGAGAAAAACATAGAAAAGAAATAATGTGACACTTCTGTATTTGTTGCGTGGGAGCAAACTATGCATCTGAAGGACCTGCTCTTTTGAATATATTGAGATATTTCTGACAGGCACACAACCCGCTGAGGTTGGCTGTTCTCATACAAAAGTGAAAGCAATATTGGATATTGAGAAATAAGAGCAGGAGAGTCCTTATAGATTTCACGACAAAAATGTCGAAGCTTTAGGGATCCCAGGCATTATTTAAATGCAAGCTTTACTTGGCAGCTGGGTAAGAGAAGAAAGCAAAGAAGGGGAACCAAACAAGAGAATACATTCTAACCTCCAGCCTTTTGACGATCTCTTTGATATCATCAATGTTGCTGATGAAGCTCTCCAAAGAAACACATTCACCTCTCTCATAGAATATTTTGATATTTGTGTCCGTTGAAGTCCACCCTATCACATCTCGACAGGAGCAATTGAACACCACGCTCTTTGTGTCCTGTTCAATGAGGACTACAAACTCATTAGAGATGCCTAGGAGACAGTCTATTTCCATACCCTTGCTGTAGTCTTTTGCATGGACGCTCCATACAATCGCACCAGAACTATAGATCTCTGCTCCCGGATAAGGTTTGGACTTTTCTTTCTTTTTTGAAGCAAGTGAGATGAATGGGAACTTGCCAGAAGGGTCAATAGGTGTGTTGGTGACATTCTTCTCGGCCAAGTCTTTCAAGTACTCCTGACGGGTCCTGGTGGCCATTGCGCGAAACTTTTCTGATTTATGAGCAGCATTCTCTGCATTAATGACTTTGGCTAGTAAGAAGTCCCTGAACACATTTGACTTAGGAAACGTCACACCTTTTGGAATAGGTGGTCCAAAGGATGGTACATCTCTGGATCTTGTCACAGCAACACTAAATGAAATAAAAGAATAAGGAAGACACAGTGTTTCACTCTGTACAAATTCAGCAGTTTCTACATACAGAAAATACATTCTCTTTTTTTCAAAACCCCTCAATTTTTTCTTCCCTTTTCTCAGCAATATGGCTATATTTACATATTAATGTTAACAATGTGGAAATTATGCCCCCCTTACTGAATAACCAGAAGGCCGCTATTTTTTTAATATAGACAATTTTGAGTCATTTCCACTACCACAGCTTAAAAAGAGCTTCTAGACCAAAATAGTAGGGTTTTTTTATAAAGTAATCACTCATGTATGATACTTCTGAATTTTGTTTGGTTTTAGTACAAACAGAATTTTTCTAACTCACACTATTACAAAGGCTAGCTTAGAATTTAGCTACCTAATGCCAAAAGGCTCATCTGAAAGCAATGCCAAGTGTATGATCAATACAAGAGATACAGGTTAAACGAACGCATTACAGATGAAGGCAATAGTCATCTCACAAGTCCAGTTTCACTGTGAAAATCATATTTTGGAGACTGAATGCCTATGCACACCACACTGTGTTTTTAATTCCTGGACTGAAAACCTCACTAGCTGATACTGCATGCTAGTGATAGAAGGAAACTCCAAGAATACTAGAAATAAGAAATTTTTTAGATGTTTGGACATACACAGTAGGGATAAATACTTTTTTTTCCTTTCTTTTTTTCCTTCTAGTTTCTGTAGCAAGTGACAGACAGTAAGTGACAATAAATGACAATAAGATTGCCTTAACAAATGGGGACAAGCTTAGCTATTCTCAATCGTCAATTCTCGTTTGATATTAATCAGATGAGTTGTTTGGCATCACTGAAGATTTGACATTCCAATACAGTATCATTCACTTGGCAATTTGCCCTAAGAAGAAACTGACAACTGTACTTTGATAGTTTTGTGACAAGAAATCCTCCAACAGTTTAAATGATTTACCACAATTTATAAGTAGGTCTAAAAAAGCATTAACTAATTTTGGCAAAAATACCATGGTAATGAAGGCAAAGAAGAACAGGATGAAACTTGATCACATTAGAAAAGTGATATCTGAAAAGTTTTTATCTGAGTCCTTAAACATAATCAGAGAAATCCCCCCAAAATACCAGTAACTGAGACTGCAGAGTAAATCTTTTGAGGGAGCACATAGGAACACCAGAAATAAAAATGAAGTCACCCTTTCTTTAACTATATCCTCTGGTTTTGAGCGGCGGGGTGTTTTGTTTGGTTGGCTTTGTTGTATCGAGGTGGTTTTTTTAATTCATATTTTCTAGCAACTGATATTGAGAGATGTCATTACTGTCAAATTTCTTCCAAATGTATGCCAGTATATCTAAAAGTATGCAACAGGGGGTGCTCATGAAGCACCTATCTGACTCATCTTCAGTGGCCCTAAAGAGTCTGTTATTAAGAGATGGAAGCCTAAGTGTTAAATACAGTTACTGGATACAATGAAAAAAATACCAATAAGATTTTGTTTGATTCCATTTTCAGTATCATGAATCGCAGGGCTAAGAACTGAATCTTTAACACATGCCTGAGAAGTTTTAAAAAGTGAGTGATGCCAACAGAGACACCAGACTTTTGAAATATTGTTTATCTTAGCTGGGAGGGAGAATCACTGGCCAAGACAGTGCTTAATTTTATTCCTTTTATGTAGTTTTCTAATATAAATTCCAGTCTGTTTTTATGCTATATGGTTTCCTGTTTTGTCTAGAATTATGAATCTATGAAACTCCTCCAAATAACTCAGTGAAAAAGAAGTCAGACTTACTTCAAAAAGTTGCCTAGAAAAACTTTTCAGAATAGAATTCTATAAATTTAAATAAAGAGTTTGCAATGAGAGGACAGAAACAATTTTAATCTGAAAGACGGTATGGAGGTCATACAATGTCCTGGTGATCTCCTGTACCACTCACAATTATTTCTCCTACCTCCTCCCCCTCCCCTTAAAATGGAAGCCTGTACCATCACTAAAGCCAAAATTACTATTAAGTAACCAGTAAGGTTCCAGCCCCTGTTGTTGTAAACACTTGAAAAATTAAGTGATTCTGGAGTCTGAAGGTCAGAAATACAACCCTCATAATATTTAAGTTTATTACATTTAGGAAGTATAAATCTGTCCTGTGCCTTTTAAAAGAAAGAAATGGAAAATATGCAGTCATATTACTTAAAAATAATAGCCCAAAGCAGATTGTTTATTTTGTAATATGCAATTCAAATGGGAAATGCATCTGCAGCCCTCGTGAATGCATTTCCTACCTTCCCTTTACTTCAAAATCATTTTCTGTACATAGCTGAAACATATGCCTGGGAGTTTAAGAATCAGCTGTGTCCACATAAATGATGTAACAGTTGAATTTGTCAGCAAGCAACATGAACACTCCTACTCCAGCAGAGTTAATACACGACCAAAGTTCAGAATCAATTCCAGAAATGCTGTGTGAGCTTTAGCAAAACTTCTAAGGAAGAGCCTTTGAATCTTCTATACACACTTGAAAAATAATGAATACACCAACTCAGACACTGCAGTCTCAGATTTTCCTCTAAATAAACCCTTCTATATACATAAGATAATTAAGTGAACATTTATATTTCAGTGAAAACAAGTTAATTCTAAGGCTACCTAATTTCAAGACAGCTACTCTTCTAAATCCATTGCTCTGACATTTCATATTTGAAAAATATGAAAAAGCTTTATAGAAGTTTTCTGAGAGCAGTCAACATTTAAAAATAAAAATACTTTAAGAGTTCAGGATATAACAAAGGCAAAAATTTTCACTGATCGTAGAAGGATGTACTCATAATTTGGTTAAGTTTGATTTAAAAAATTATGCTAAACAGGAATCTCACCTTGCAATTTTTTATTTTATGTTACTATCAATTACCAACAGAAAATTACCATTTTCTCTTTTAATCATATTGACTTCAAGATCACACTAAGACTAACTTCTTTGGCTCCATAATTCTCTGTAATTTCTTTGTTGGAGAACAAGAGATGAGAAATTAAGATATTTCAGAGACCTTAGCTTCTTTCTGAAAGGTTAAGTCATACTTTTAAACTATCATTATTCCAAAAATTGAATGAGAGCTCAGACGACCAAATTATTTGAACAAGAAGTAGGAGTTTTTTGTTCTTTGCTCTATTTCTTTCAGTGCAAAAACATTATTCTAGCATACTCTTAATGAGGAGAGTACAAAGGAAGTGAGAATGCAATTCTAAAATCATTTCCAAATGCTTGATACGCACATGTATGTGCACATGTGTACACATGTGTGTGTACACACATACTGACTGCAGTAATTTCCACACTGGGTGTCTTCATTTACATACTCATACTTTTAGAAAAGCACTCCAAATTGACAAGATCTAAAATCTACTTGACCCCTATATTTCATTACATTTCCCTACTGAGAATTTAAGAGAAGAATGACAACTCCCTTTGCACTCAAATTCCATGTTTTCAGTGAATCCAGCAAGAGGTACCTGTAACAAACGCTGTCAGTACAGGGACCGTGCACTCTTACAATGACAAAGACATGCTGGAAGTGGGATCGAATGTTCTTTGGGCTGAATGGTTGTGCTCCAGGCTCCTGGAAAACTATTGTCACAATATCATTTCCAATATGTCGTTTTCTCAGAAGCTTTAATTTAAAAAAAAAAAAAAAAGGTACATAGGTTAAAAACCAGACTTTTCACAAATTTCCAGTTATTTATTTCTCATTATTTTAAAGTACTATTGTTCAATTTCTTTCCCCAAACGATACTTCAAGCTGAAAACTTTGACAAAAGGATTTTGACTCATGTCTTCTTGTGCAGCATGCTGGACCACCTACTCATTATCTGATTCTGTGCACATTAGAATTCGTTGAATGCAATCCTTAAAGGGCGATTGACTTAGCTGGTTTAAAAGGTTTAAAATAATTTAAAATCATCAAGCACACTTTGAGATAAGATATGAACTTTTATTTATGTCACACAGATGTCCTACTGACATTACTGTATTTGTTTACTATGTAAACGCACAGTGGTAAAGCACAATTAAATAGGAAACAGTCCAATGGAGAAAAATCTACCTATGATGTACCTACAACGATCTGCTTTGCTCATCTTCCTAACAAAAAGATGGCCACTTTGACTTTTGATTCCTTAAGTGTTTTCTTTGCTAGTAACAAATGGAAGTTGTCATAAATACTCAATAGTTCATCATCTTCTGAGAGGGAGGAAAAAACAATTCTAGATAGGCATACCCTATCTTACCTGTTGCTTGTTGTTCGGAGTATATGGCAACATAGTAGAAACGTGGAACATGATTTCATAGTCCTTGTATGTTGTGTATAGAGAGTGAGTACCTGTAGAATCAGCTGCAATTAAAAAGACAAAATAAAAGCATTATTTAAAAAAAAAAGTTTAAAAAGAAAGAGTCATTATTATCAAAGAAAATCATCAGCCAAGACAAGAATTCCTGTTCATCCTCAATCCTAGCTGCTATATCAGCAAATAAGAACTTACTCAGAGTTTATTCACCTGTCAAAGCAAATGCTGCATATAGATGGCCTGCAGAGTTTTGCATACTTTTCCCAAAGAAAAACTTGTTAGGAACAGGGAATTTATACCAGGACACCCTGAAGAAAGCCTATTTAAGCACAAAAAGTGATAACGAAGTCTGGGATAATTTTCAAGCACCACCCAATGTCCTGGAATGAAACTGAACTGTAAGGAATGTGAAAACAACTTCAGAAAGGAAGAGACACAGATACTGCAAAAATAATACCATGATCTCATGCATAATTAAATGGCAGTGGACATATAACCCACAGTAAGAACAGAATGGGTTCTCTTAAACATAAATATCACGACCCTAAATTAACTGTCATGAAGTCAGATAAAACCTTCACTAGAAGAGGTGCTTTATGGAAAGGAACCATCAAAACTCCAAACAGGATGCTAGCATGCTTATAACTGACAATGAAAAAAGCCCACAACGATGACATTATGCTGCTAGTATATTAACTAAAGGTGCTCTCACCTGTTTTGGGTTCTGGCCACCCTATTTTAAAAGTTATAGAAGAAAAGAGAAGGGATCCAGAAACAGGCCACAGAAATAATTATATGTGGATAGAAAAACTTCCATGAGGAAAGAAAATGATAAAAACTAGGATTACAAAGTTTAGAAAATAAAAAAGAAGAGTGGATATTATTGAGTTTACAAAGTGTTGGTTGAAAACAACACTTGGTTACACGCAAACTGTGAACTTCCGGTTTTACTTTTTCTTTCTTTCAAAAAGGCGACCTTGAAAAATGTTCCATTCATTTAAGTAGTAACAGATTTAAAGATGAAATAGTGAGTATATTCTATTAAATGCAAAAAGTCTGTTTTCAAACAGAATTTTAAAAATAACTAGCTTTATATATATATATGAGGGAAAAAAATCCTGGTTATCTGAAGTTATATAAACATGCTGCTAAATTATATAATCCCTAAATTATATAAATAGATAATATTTATAACAGCATATTTTAAAAAGCTGTTAAAAACTACATGTTGGGGTTTTTTTATTAGCAGAGAGATCATGATACTAAGAAGATAATAGCTCTGAGATTTATGAGGCATTTACAGTAACATAAATATACAGTTTATGTACCCAGATTTCGGGGATAAACTTTGAGAAGTTTGTTTTCTGTCAGATTCAGAATAATAAAACAGAGATAGCTTTACTGTAAATGAAAAAGCACAAAATCATCCATAAAATAAAATGGAAAGCCTTCTACATTAGAGCTGCATAAGAATTTTCCACTTCCAGATCGTCTATATAGAATAAAATTAAAATTAGAAAGAAAAGATTCCTACAACCTTATTTAAAAAAAATAGTAATACTCAGTTAATGCTTCAAGGAGATTGGGCTCTCTTGTCCAGCATTCAACATTGCCAGCAGGATAAACTAACTAACTGCTAAATATTTTCTTTTTTATGCTAATTAGAACAGCAGGACAGCTGAAAAGGAGTCATTTCATCCTCCACTCTTCATAGCAGTCTCCATCCTCTGCCTGATCATTGCAAGGCACACTGAAGGAGGCAGATGCACCTGAAAGTCACCTAAACACCAACATAACTTCTTACTGGCCTTGTCTGTCTGTGAAGATGCTAATTTATCCATCATTTCTCATAAATAGGGCATACAAAAATATCACAAATAATTGGAAAGCAGGAGCAGATGCAAAAAGACAGGGAAGTGAATGAGACACACAGGGGAAGGGAGGTCCTCAAAGCAGGGAAAGGAGCCAAAAGAAGTTTGAGGAAAAGAATAAAGCAATTCTGATACAAAAGTAGACTAGAACATCTAAATATTCAAGCCAAACTTTCAACCTTCCTTGGATGGACTTCATTTCAGGCAGAAAAGGATTTTTCTCAGAACAGCCTTGATTCT
This sequence comes from Pseudotriccus pelzelni, assembly GCA_035584735.1. Lineage (NCBI taxonomy): Eukaryota > Metazoa > Chordata > Aves > Passeriformes > Tyrannidae > Pseudotriccus > Pseudotriccus pelzelni. The sequence continues at coordinate 28,260,141 of JAWMRA010000161.1, forward strand.
GCAAACTAAATATCAGGCTATAATCCAAATAACACACTTAATAATTCCAATTATTTCCAAGTACTTTACAGCTTAAATCCCTAATTCAAATCTAACTAAAACCAGAAGCCCGTATCTACTACAGACAGTGCATCTTTCTTAGCATTGAGGTTTCGTTTTTCTTTCAAGTAAAGTGTGCTTTTTCTGAAGTACAGTACAATAATTACAGGTGTTTGCTTTAAATCAAATCACAGCCACTGCAGTAAAATCCAGGACTGTGCACTGCAATAATAGCCATCAATTCAAGGTCAAAACTGTAAGCCAGCACTGAAATCCACTTCAATTTCCTTCTAGTTAACAGAGGCCCGAGGGATCTACAAATTCATTAGCACCTTTTTACACTGAAGACATCCCTTCCTGCCACTAGTTTATGATGCCTTCTCAGCTTTGCTCCATTACTGGATTTGGCTACTTCACTGAGACATTATCTGATCTTTTTCTCCTTCCATCATTAATCACTCTAAATCTACTTTAGTCTTCTGTCCTTCCAATGATTCTCAGCTGTCTTCAAAAGGATTGTCTTAGAGTCACATTGAAGTGTTTTTTCCAACACCAACAGGGCTCAAAATTGACTGACACCACCAGCGTACTGCTGACAAATTCACCTCGCTGAATCCATGGGACTTTGTCAACCTGCTTCTACAGCAGCATAAAACAACCTCTGCACTACGAAACTGTATAAAAACCACGACAAGTAGAAAATCTAACTCACTGTTTCAAGGGAAAACATTGCAAGGAATTCTAGGAGAACAAAAAATAAATTATATTGATGAGGTACGACAGCCATTGCTACAAACTGCTGCAGGGCTCACATTTAAAAGCATGAGAACAAAAATTTTCAAAACTTAACGTTGCTCCCCTCTACCTTTGCTGTCAGCAGCTGTCAAAACTGCTCTTCTTTCTGTCATATACAAGGGTTACAGTAAGCACTCTTGTTTAACTTCTGTAGTATCCAAGTTATTTTCAGACAGAATTTCCAAGGACAGAATCTTTTAATTTCTAACATCCAAAAGTACACATGTAACACAAACACACAGAAATGCAGAGGGACTTCCCTCCATCCCTATTGCTGCTTCTTAAGCAATTAAGGAACCTCTGACCTCCTTTGGCTATTCTCCCAGCAAATGTCACAGACACAAGAGTAAGTCTGTTCTTATCTCCACATGGTTGGAAAGATGTTATACAGCAAAAGTTAGGAAGGTAATCTATATGTATTATTTAATCACAAACACTGAGTTTTATTGACAACCCCATAAATGAAATGTCAATTCAAAGTCCATTCATTCCCTAGATTTATCTATTTAATGATTTCTATTCTGATTTTATATTCTTCTCATGTTTTAGCCAGAAAGTTATGCAATACATAAACATCTAGTAGAGAAACCTACCATTATTAACTAAGCTTATAATCTTGTCAAATAAACTCCCACAACTCACATTAATCAACTTCCCTCATTTCTTGCACCAACCACACTACCACTCTGTTGGACATACATGCCAAATATTACCATAGAATAGAATGTCCTAAGTCAAAAGGGACTCACCAGATCATCAAAGTCCAGCTCCTGGCCCTGCACAGGACCATCCCAAGAGTCACATCACGTCCCTAGGAGTGTTGTCTAAATGCTTCTTGAACTCTGTCAGGCTTGGTGCTGTGACCACTTCCCTGGGGAGCCTGTTCCAGTGCCCAACCAC
>JAWMRA010000161.1:28261974-28298990 GCA_035584735.1 Pseudotriccus pelzelni
GGTGCTGTGACCACTTCCCTGGGGAGCCTGTTCCAGCGCCCAACCACCCTCTGGGGGAAGAACCTCTTTCTAATATCTGACCTAAGTCTCCCCTGATACAATGTCAGGCCATTCCCTTGGGTCCTGTCACTGGTCACCACAGAGATCAGTGCCTGTTCCCCCCTCTTCCCCTCAGGAGGAAATTGTAACTGCAGTGAGGTCTCCCCTCGGTCTCCTCTTCTCCAGGGCAGTTGGCTTGCACACATTCTGTGTAATCATACTTTATCCAACCCTGAAAGTTGCTGCCACTAAACACATCTGTCTACAGGAGGTAGTCTCATTCCTAACACATTCTTAAGCATCTTAATAGCTGAAACCCCTCAGTGTCAGAACTGTACTTGTTTGCTGCTATTTCTGAAGTTCTGCATCCCTGCATTATATTGGTTGTTGCATACATTATTTCACTCTTTAAAATTTTTTTGTATAAAATGAACACATTCTTTTCCTACCACTTTGGAATTTTGACTTCCTCCTCAGCCCAACATACTTTTTTTTTCCAAGTCTCTCCTCTGGTCTAGCATTCAAGAGAAAAAAACAGCACTTTTTCTTAATGTATTTTCTAAACAATTTTCTTTTCTTTGGCCTAGATCACAGAAAGTGGATGTCAGCAACCCTAATTTTCTTGTTTGAAGGGGCAAACTTAATGGGCTATGGCTTTTCTTATTGCAATTAAGGGTGGGAAGAGACTGTCTGCTGTCAACAGGACAAGGCAAATAAAAGTAAATTAGTGACCAAAAAAACCCCCAACATAAAAGAATTGAAAGCATTCCAAGGTCAAAGCCTGTTTCTTATCGTCCATTCATGAAAATAAAAGCTTTAAAATTCAGAAAGCCTTATTTAAAGTAGGTAAATTTTGTTTTAAAGCAGTTGGCTTTTGTTAGATTCTATCAGGAACTTACCCTCCTGCTTACAAAGGAAATCCATATTCCATAGTAATGCCAGTCAGCTACACTGGGTGAGTCCTCTATCCCTTACTTTGGCGAATTTTTTTACTGCAATTACATTATCCCTGATTAAATCCCTCTTTATGGGGCACAACTTAATTTCTGGTTCTCTTTGAGCCAATCACAACAGAAGAATCTAAGTCATTGTGTCCTTTACCTGCTGCTGCTGAGGTGCTGGCATTTGCTGTGCCACAAAGCCTTACAAAGGCACTCTCATTAGTCTGATTAGAATTAGTGCATGTGTTTGTAAATGCAGAGTGGGCACACCCAAGTAGCACAAGCTACATCTTTTTTCCTAAATATATAAATTGTTGTTACTTTTTCACTCCAGTGACTTGAGTAGTCAACTGAAATGTGGGAAATGGTTTCAAATCCTTCCGCTGTGTAATGGGAGAGGGCTGATAACTCATCAAAACCTTTCCTAATCAGTATTTAGGCTCAGGTGTGTATAGCAATCAGTGTTTTCCTTGATGTTGCTTTTACTTCTCAGTTCAAGAGGGGCTGGAAGTCTGCTGTTCAACAGTTAGAACTTCCCCTGGTGGGGAAGGGCTTGTGCAGGCTTCTAGACTTTGCTCTAACATGGAAGTCCTAGAAGTTCATTAGGAGATCTGGACTCTTAGTTGAAGGCTGTGACTCCCTCTCAGAGCAACTACATTTTGAAGAAATCTCCACTTCTTTTTAGATGGAGCTATAAATGACTTTCTGAGAATCCTAAAAGTCCACAGCAGAGTTGAGAACTTGCCTGCCTCATGGGGAAAGTGTACACAAAGCACAGTGAAAAGTTCTTTATTGCTCACAGAATTTTTTGCCTTATTCCTTGTAACAGCTGCAGGGAGCTTCTCCACAAAGCAGAAAGCCAGGTCTAGAACTAATCCCATCTACCGATTTAAAATACGGAGAAATACGACTAAGTGAGGAGGAGGGAAATAAAGTATGCATTATAACTAGAAAAAAAAAAAGTAAAATGACTGAAGTTATAATTTGAAAGATCCCTGTGATGTTTATGTCTTTAAAGTGATGCCCGTAAACTTCCTAGCCAGTGTAAGATAGGTGACATTGTCAAGCTCTAATTCCTACCCAAAGTCTGCAGGCTGCCAGGAGATAGACTGCTTCCCCTCTGGTAATTCTAGAAATAAACAAACAAAACTTGAAAAGTAGCATCTCTTTTCCACAGTGGTACTGGCACAGATCCAAAGCTAAAGCCCTTGAAGGATCCAATACACTTAAATAATAGGATGCAAGAGATTTCTCCTTTTAAAAAATTGACACTGTTATGAATACTTACCAATCAGGACCCTAATTCCAAAAAAAATTCTAAGAACAACAGCTGTTCTGAAACTGCTTTTTGCTAGAGCAACTTTACTTTTCTAAATTTGCATAAATTAAAAATACTGTGAAAATTTTCAGAGTACAAATCAGCTCACCTTCATCCAGAGAAAATCTTTCCATGTGTCTTAACCTCATGCAGCTGCTTTTCAGAGGTTATAAAAGCATTGTCAGAGGTACAGAAACTATCCAAGTAACCTACACAGACCTGACCTTTTTACAAGTCAATGAACAGACACTTGTTTTAAGCACGTCTTTGCAATCAATTGTGCTGACACTGAACAGAATTCTTAAGCAGGAAAATTTCCTGAGTAATGAGACTGCAAAACCTATTCTAAGACAGTGATCTCCAGCAACAGAAGAGCACAGGGCTGGAGCTCATTTCCTAGCTGCAAACCTAGCTGTCTCAACAGAACCTATAAACCTAAATCACAGTCAAAACCACAACCTCCTTCTTCGCAGGTCTTTCCATGTTTGGGCCAAGGCAAAGAGACTGATGACTCAGGGTAGCTATCAAAGATGCATCACCTGGCTGTATTCTGCTGTTCATATATTCCCCACATCCAAGATGCAGCTCTTGAGACCATCTCTGGTCTTTAGCATTTTGTCTACCACAAGGTGGTTTTTTTGGGGTTGGTTTGTTTTGGGTTTGGGTTTTTTTCCCATGTCCTTATAGAATATACTTTAAGTGTTTCCAAATGCAGCTATCCAAAGAGCTTAGTGTCGTGTCCCCAAAGCACCTTCTCTTTCACCATATCCATTCTGTGCTTTGCACATTGGTAGGAAGAAAACATACCACCATCAAGATCAGTTACAAAAGTTTGCTGCCATTTTTCAGGTTTACTGCTGTCTAAACCTACTCATTAGGAACTTCTGCATGCTGTGTAGTCCTACGTTTTCTCAGTAAGCCTGCAGACAACATAACTCAAAAGATTTCAGACAATTTAAGAGTTCCTAAGCAGTTCTAGCTGATGAGGCCCCACGCATGTGAGCTTGTAAACCCTGACTGAAACAAAATGTAGGAAACCCTTCATGAAAGCAGCAGTTTCCACTCAAGAGGATTACCCTTCCTCTCCAATCACAGTGAAGTGATAAGCCTTTGTCTATTTTTAGGTACAGAATGGAGCTGGGTAGGTCTACTGGGCAGTGTGAAAACCTGAGCAATGTGACCTGCCAGCTCTCAACACAGAGGAGAAATCTTCATTGCAAGAAGACAACTCTCAAAACTGGGAGAGATTCAGTCAACTAGAAGTTCGTGTTTCCATTCAACAGGGGACAGACTGTACTACCTGAACTCAAAACTTGAAAAAATTCTTTCCTTGAGTTGGAAGCAACAAGAAAGAACTCAGAAAATTTCTGGAAAATTTTGCTGCTTGGTAGAATATGCAAAGTAAGTACTTAAAAGACAGTTACAGCTTTCATGGGTGTATCTGAGCAGATGAATCAACTCTTAATCATACAACACTAACATACACTAGAAACCAGTGTGTATGGACTGACACCAAAATAAGGGCTGAGTTTTTTTCATATCTTGACTAAACCAGAATAAAGAGAAGAAAAGATTTTAGTTTAAGGAGGGCAGGTTTAGATTAGACATTGGGAAGACATTCTTTACTGTGTGGGTGGTAAGACACTGTAATAAGTCACCCAGAGAAGCTAGGGATGTCCTATCCCTTAAACTGGCCAGACTGGATGGGGCTCTGGCCTTGGTGTCCCTGTCCATGGCAGGGGGGTTAAAACAAGATGATATTTTCCTTTCCGACCCAAAGCATTCTATGATTCCACAAAATGCACTCAAGTGGGTAACTACAACAGAGGGAATATAAATACTAAAAGAAAGCAAGCTCATTGTTAAATGTGTGTGAAATAGGTATTAATTTAGGTTTTAAACCACAGGTTTTATAGCTCTCAGAACTGATGATCTGACTGGTCAAGAACAGCCTGAGGAGATGGCAACATTATTCCTGTAGGAATTAAGGACACGAGGTACAATAGTAGAGCACTAAAGCACAGCAAGTTACTGTATGTGTGGTAGGAGACCCATGACAAGACCATAGCTTTTGCTGCACTGAAGTTGATGAATGATTTTCCGATTTCATGAATCAACTCCTTATTTAATGTCCTTTGCCAAAGGTGAGCAAAATAGCAAACGATTTCCATAGGAACTGGTTAGTTCTAATACTCAAATAAAAGGCATACAGACCAAGATTTACCCGAGTAATTTAAATAGATCTACAAATTGAATATAGCATGTGATAGCTGATAAATAGGTATTTCATGTTTGATTCCAAAAGCAGGCAGTTTCTTTTATAGATATGGTCACCCAAGATCATCTTACCACTGTATTTTTGTTGCAATACGTTTTACAGTTAAAGCTGATAATTTAACTGTCAAATCCACATGAATTTCTGTAACTCCAAAGAAAAATCACAGAGGGAGGAATACATTTGACAGCGTGACTAAGACGAAACTGCCTAGGAGAAAAACTGCATGCAACAGACATCAGAAAAGCAGCAGATCAACTTGTCAAGGTGGAGTGACAGAGATGGGTTCTCAAAACGATTTGGTGACAGTCTATAAGCGTATCATTAAAAGAAAATACGACATAACTGTATCGATTAGCCATTACACAACACACTGATTCGCAATACCAATAATGGTTCCACAGTTACTGGTTTCTTGTTGCGGCTTTAGTGGTAATTTCATACCAAATTAGTACAAAAATCCAATGATCACCAGAGTTCAGAGACCGTATGGATATGGGTCAAATTACATGTGTGCTCTGCTTTCACTTAATAATATTGAGCAATTGTCTTCCTATAGCAAAGATGTTATTTTTAAGAGCTCTCTGCAAAGAGGCAGTTAGCAACCATATGATGCATTTTGTTCACTTAAAGGGGGGGAATAATGAAAAAGCCTTACTCTTTGTATCCAGCTGAGCACGATACTTGTCAAATCCCTTGAGTCGAACTCGCTCTCCCAAAAGCTGAAGAAACTCCTCAAAGGCTGGACCCGCTGATTCATTATTATACATTTCCTCTTCTGTGCTTTGCCCGGCTTTGCAGTACATGATACCCACCTTAAGCTGGTAACTTAACTGCAAAAGGGAAAAAGATTGAAATCTTACATGTATACCAAGCGATGCAGTAACTTATGTATTGAATTCACTTCCCATGTTTTAATAAACCCATAATTCACAAAAAGAAAAAATACCTAATTATCAGTCTAATTTCAAGAGTTAGTGTAGTTCCAAATACTCTCATTTTTTGCCACTGTAATTGCCTTGATGATGGCATATTTAATTTGAAGATGTCAAAACGCTTTCTCAAGTGAAACAAACATTAATGTTGTTTATTTTCAGGAGGACAACACTGCAGCTTGCAAATAGGCACTATTTACTAGCATAGATCTTCAAATATATCTGTGCTTTGCAGTTCCATTTTCCCTCTAATTTGTTATTTGATGTTACTAATACAGCAGAAGCTGAAGATGTGAATAAAGTAATTTTTTACCCAACCATAACTGTGATTTCTTCAAAGCAAACTGTTCCCACCAATTACAAATTGACACGCACAAAAAAAGGAGCAAACTGATGTCATGTAAAATAAATCTACAAAACCAGAAGTTACAGAAAGGAAGAAAGCAGCATCCAGAACCATTTACTGCTGTCTCCAAAACCAATTTCACAGGCAGGAACTCTGATGGAGAGAGCGCAAGGGAGAGCCTTGGAGATTACGCCTGTAATTCATCCAGCAGAAATGCATCCTTGCTGCTGGGTAATTAATCTTTCCTCCCACACATGAATTTTTGCAGAGGCTCTATTTCAAATAAACACCAAACAGATATGTCAGAGCAAAATCATAAGAACACCTATCAAAACTGGCATGAGATTTACAAGTTGGGGCTACAGCTTAGTGAATAGTGAAAACAGTAATTTGCAAGAGCACTGGAAGCAAAGTCATCTGAATATACTGTGATTTGCTCTGAGAAGATTCTACCCCAAGCTATGAGACAAAGGATTTTGAACTTGCTAGGACAATGTGGACACATAATTATACTGAAATTCACTAATTTTATGGTGGGATAATTTTAAGGCCCTCAGAAGTGGGTCTACTCTGTCTCTAAGTAAAGTGAATTTTAAAATTTAAAACCTCTGAAAACTGCAATTTTACTGTATTCTCCTTTACTACCAAAGATGAATTATGACAGGAATATATGTAATGAGTCAGTTCTAAGCTGTTTCATTTTCAACTCACTAAAGAATGTCCCTTATTTTATCATCTGACACACTGACTACCTGACTTGCATCTTCTAAACATGTTCAAATTTCTTATGACAAAATGCAAATATAGCATAAAATCACAGAATGGTTTGGGTTGGAAGGGACCTTAAAGATCATCTGGTTCCAAACTCCCTGATACCAGCAGGGTCACCTTCCACCAGACCAGGTTGCTCCAAGCCCCCATCCAACCTGGCCTTGAACACTTCCAGGGATAGAACATCCACAACTTCTCTGGACAACCCTTCCAGTGCCTCATCACCCTCACAGGATGAATACAAGCGTTTCATGGGACCACAATACCTTATCTGCACTGCTAAATACAATAGTTTCTAGTCATTTTACTTATACAAGTTAGGACAAAGAAAACCATCCTCATCAACCACACTTACATTATTTAAACTTTAATTTCAGGTGAAGGAAGTATTTTCAAGGACATAAACAGGATCTGCAGCATCCATGAGCAGGCAAACAACTGTCCTTTACCACTCTGAAAATGTCAGCCTAGGAAACTAAACAAGGACTATGCAAAGAACAGGATATGCCTTCTAGCTGTGTTCTTAGATTTTCTAATTTTTGGAAAAAAAAATGTTTCCTAAGAACAACACAAGTTGGTGTTTTTGAATCAAAAAAAGTACATCTGGAGAAATAAAGAGATGCAGTGCCCATTATCATACCTCCTTCTGATAAATGTAGGGTCCTTAGAAGTATATTAACTCCAAGAAAAAGCTAAAAAAGAAGTTGAAGAATGAATTCTCTTGGTAAAACTACTAAAGTAGCAGTTTCTCTTGAATAATCTCAAAGTATTTACGTATTTATATATGTAGGAAAAGTGGAGTTTAAGTATTTATCTAGCACCCAGTGCAAGACAGCAGAAAGTATATCTTGGATTTAACCAGTCAGCAAATTTATATTATGAACAGGGAATTACATTAAGAACCAACTGACATTTCACAGTATTTCTGTGAGTGAGGAATTGCCATGCAGATTAACTTCTACTGGAATAAATCAGTAATTGCCCCGATATTCAAATTTGTAAATCAGATTTGAAAGCAAGCCTACAGTAACTTACCATGAACTCTATTCAAGGAGAAGATTAGTAGATGGTAATTATTAAAGAAGCTAGCACAGTCCTAAAAGTGACTGGATTGCTTTGTAACACAGAACCATTCCAATGAACACATTTTAGTAAATCTAATAAAAGAATATCAAGCTAACAAGCAATGTGGACCATATGTACAGAATGCAGATGCTACCACGACTCTAGCAATCCAAGTAAAGAACATGCAACTTCATGTGCAACACCACTACAAACTCAGGGCAAGAAGAATATTCCCATTCTGACACTGAATGACATACACAGACATTGAAAGAGTAGAAGAGAGAGAGCTCAGCCATAAAAGTGATATGAAATTCAGAGAAAATATGTTGCAGTGAAAGACTTGAAAAGTGCAATCTGTTTAGTTTATCATAAACAAGACCAACAGATGATTTAATCACTGCATAGAAAAACCTTTGCTGGGAAAAAAATCTCACACCAAAACGACTTTTAAGATGCAGCAGAAAAAAAGATCAGAAGTCTTGAAGCCAAAAGCAGATAAATTTAAATACAGAACTGCAAATTCTTAAATATGAAAACAAATTGCTTTAAGACCTCACTCAAATATAAAAACGACATCTTATTCTAAGCAAAACTGGTGCAAGCAAATTTGGCTCAGTGAAGGATTGCTGGGTGAAATTTAATAACTAAATCAAGCTAAGGTGACTTTGTAGACTTAACTCTTAAATTCACAAAACATCTTATTTGCTGTATCAAATGGGCACCTGTTCATGCTGTAATGAAACAGTGTGACACTCAGCAAGATGAAGTGAGCAACATTCTGTGTACCTAATTAGTAGAGCAGCTGTTACCCATTTTTTTTGTTAGCTTAGAATTGATAAAAAAATGCAGCATCTAATTAGTACAGAGTCTGCTTATCTTTTTCTGTTAGAAGTGTCAAACTGTTTCATTACCACAAAACCAAAACATACTTTAATGCAGATAATAAAAATTTAACTATCGCTTGTCCTTACTGATTTTTCAAAAGTTTAAGTATTAACAGAAAACCATACTATATACCAAACTGTGGGAGCTTAATGACATATAGGATATGAAATAAGGATAATTTAAACTCACACTTTTGTTACATATCATAGAATCATGAGTTGGAAGAGGCCTTCAAGATCATACAGCTCCAACCCTGCTATCGTGGGCAGGGACACCACTAGACTGAGTTGCTCAGAGCTCCATTCAGCCTAGCCTTGAACACTTCCACAGATGGGGCACCCACAACTTCTCTGGGAAACCTAGTCCAATGTCTCACCACCCTCACAGCAAATAACTTCCTCCTAATATCTAATCTAAACTTACTCTCAATTTGAAGTCATTCCCCCTTCTCCTGTCATTACACACTCTTCTAAAAAAGTCCCTCTCCATGTTTCTTGTAGGCTTCCTTCAGGTACTCGACGGCCACAATTAGGTCATCCCAAAGCCTTCTCTTTTCCAGGCTGAACAAATCCAGTTCTCTCAAGCCTTTCCTCATAGGAGAGGTGCTCCACCCCATAATCATCTTCGTGGCCCTTCTCTGGATGCACTCCAACATGCCGATTTTGATCATCACCAGAGCTGGATGTAGTGATCCAGGTGGGGTTTCACCAGAGCAGAGGGGCAGAATCCCCTCCCTCCATCTGCTGGCCACTCTGCTTTTGAGGCAGCCCAGGACACAACTGGCTTTCTGGACTGTAAGTGCTCGTACCTGGCCCCTCATCCACCAGCACCCCCAAGCCCTTCTCAACAGGGCTGCTCTCCATCTGTTCATCTCCCAGCCTGTACTGATACTGGGGGCTGCTCGACGCAGGTGCAGCACCTTCCACTTGGTCTTATTAAATCTTATTAGATTCCCATGGGCCCACTTTTTGATGCCATCCTGTTCTTCAGGTGTGTCAACCACACCACTCAAATTGGTGTTGTCTGCAGATCTGCTGAGGGTGCACTTGATCCCTTTGTCTGGGTCACTAACGAAGATATTAAATAACACTGGACCCAACAGAGATCCTTGAGCAACACCACTGGTCACTGATGCCCAGTGGGATTCTGAGCCACTGACCACTCTCCTCTAGATGCGATCATCCAATCAGTTCTTTATCGACCGAACAGAACACTCATCAAATTCATCTCTCTTCAATTTAGAGAGAAGGATGCTGCGGGGGACGATGTCAAAGGTTTTACAGAAGTCCAAATAAATGACATCTGCAGCTCTTCCCTTGTCCACTGATGTAGTCACACCATCATAGAAGGCCACTAGGTTGGTCAGGGAAAACTTGCCCTTGGTGAAGTCGTGCTGGCTGTCTCAAATCAGTTCCACGTGCTTTAGCGTGACTTCCAGAAGGATCTGTTCCATGATCTTCCCAGGCACAAGGGTGAGGCTGAAAGGTCAGCAGTTCCCAGGGTCCTCCTTTCCACCCTTTCTAAAAATGTGCACAATGTTTTCTCTTTTCCAGTCACCTGGGACTTCATCTCACTGCCATCACTTTTCAAATATCATAGAGAGTGGCTTGACAACTACATCAGCCAATTCCCTGAAGACTCTGGGAAGCACCTCATTGGGTCCTAGAGACTTGTGCACACTCATGTTCATCAAGTGGTCATGAACCTGATTTTCTCTTACAGTGGGAGGGGCCCAGTTCCCATCCTGCCGGCCATCCACTAGAGAGGCGTGGGAAGAGAGGTTGCCAGGGAAGACAGGCATGCTCAGAGCTGTTAAATGTCACTACTGAAGTTTCTAATTATAAAATTCACTTCACTCGTGGACTTTCATTTTGCTAAGTCTAAGCTGTACAGCTAATGAGCCTCAGTTCCATCTTTAAAAGAGCAGGAGACTATCACCTAATTGAAAACCATTTGTATGAAAAAGAGGCTTACAAAATTTTGCCATGCAGGTTGTTTCAGAAGAAAAAAAAAACCCAACAAAACAAAAACATTCAGGCAGTACCCTGGTCATGGCTGAACCAATATGGTACTACAATAAAACATTTAGTAACATGGAAGACTTTTCTTCTTGTTATAATAGAAACAGAACAAAACTCCTTCCCCCTCACAGCCTTTGAAAAACAGTAACATAGGCTCTTTTGAAGTAAATTAAAATGAACAACTGGCATAACATTAATCTAAAACTTTACACTACATAGAGAAATGAACTTGATTTCATATATACCAAAAATTCTGCAAAACTTGGGGTAACTACATGCAACCCAACTCTCCCTACAGATGACAAGTTTTAGTTTAAATGAGGCATTTCAACAGATTGACTCTAATCACTTAGAGGTAAAAGATAATTTTGCAACTCATGGCAGTAATCTGACAGATTAAGACCATTTATGTAATTCTGTAACTCTGCACTTACCCCTTGTTCATCAAGCTTCATAAGCTGTTCTGTGACTTTTGGAGTGTTGAAGGCCAGCCTTAGACAATGGATATTCAGCTCTGGAACCACATACTCCAGTACTTCTTTTAGGGGAAGTCCCCTGGCTGTGCAATGCTTTGCAGTGGAAGGAATAGCATCTTCCAGCACAGAGCCTCTTAACGTCATGAGCTAAGGATACAAACGAAAAATAGCATATATATTGAATTATTCACTGAGATTGATTAGCAAGAGCAGTGGAACAAAAAACATACTGTTTATCCAATTCTCAGTAGAGATTAAGGACATTAAGTATTTTCTGTTGGTGTGAAATAAACATACACAAAATGTCACTCACTGACAGCTAATAGTAATCAGACTATTTCAAATGATTCAACAGATTTAGGTTTTACAGGAAATTACTACCTGGAAAAACTGGTATTAGTATAGTATTTCTAACAGAGCACTGGAAAAAAAAAAAAAGTTTCTCAGCTCTACTCACAGTCATATATAAAAGTGGAGAAAGTAATTTCCCTCCTCTTTGCATGCTTCTAGCTAATATAGCTCCTGTAAGTTTCTCAATCTTCAACCAAAATGACCTTCACACTTTCCTCTGTATTGGATGTTATGGAATAACTAACTTACATATGTTCTGTGCCAGATAAATATGTGGTGTAATTTTGTCAGGAGATTGCTGGATTATACAGAAATCTATTATCCATGCTGAAAAGCACACAAACCCCACACACGCCACCTGGTTTTGCCTGCTTGCTTCCAGCTTCTACTACTAACACTCCTGACCTGCTTACCTCACTGGTTCTGAATATGATCCGGTAATTGTACTGAGGTCCATTTTCTTTGATTTCCTCTGGCTTCTCTCTTCTTATACTCACAGCTACTGGACCCAGGTTCTCATCTGCCCCAAAATAGTTCCAGTGTTCTTGCATAGGAGAAAAGAAAAAAAAAAAAGTCTGCCTTACTTCTTACACATCAACTGTATTTTCATGCTTGACTGTTACAGTGGGAATGCTCTTGTTGACTCTGTGGAGCTGGCAGTTTAGGTGGTACCAGGACGTCATTCTTGTGCTTCAGTTCTATCATGAGCTCTGTTTATACAAGAAGGCTGAAATTCAAAGTGGCATCTCTGCTTAAATAGGCCTAACCCAGGATACACCTCTTACATCTTATATTGACATTCGTTTCATTCACATTGAGCTCAGTAAGTACAACCAATTTCCCTCCTCTCAAAAAAAGAAGGAAGCCAAATGCACCTAAGTGGGAAGCTCAACACCCTACATTAAAAGAAAAATGGCAAACAACCGTACTTAGCAAGGGAAATGAATTATTTTTGTTTGACTTTTTTTTTTGCTTTTTCCATAAAAGTAATTCAGTTCTAAAAGAGGAAAAATTGATGAAGCTGAGAAAGCAGACTTGTTCATAGTAAAAATATCACAGCATAGTACCACAGAGGAATAAAGAACAGGAAACACAATAGGGAGCATAAATATTTAACAATGAAGTGTTCAACAACCCTAAAAGTAAATTTAAAGTGCTAAAAGTTGAATTGAAAACTAGCTTAGTAGGGAAGGCAGCAGAGAGAATACAGGGCTGTCAAAATTGTTTATTAGCTGAACTGCAGACTATTTTGAAATATATTTTTATATTCATTTCACTACAGACATGGAAAGCTAAGATTTACTGAAAAAATACTAGAAAAGCACATTTACAAAAATTAAAGCTCAACGATTTTAGAGATTGTTGTTGAAGGTTCTTCTGTTGAGCCTTCTCAGCATGTTTACAAACTATCTTGACTCATGACAGAGGTACATCACCATTAATGCAGCAACACACAAACAAAACTGCACATATATTAAGTGACAACTGAATGTAAAGTCAAGCAGTGTACAAGAAAAATAAGTCCCATATAATTCTCCATATGCTGCATGTATTAATGAATATTATGCAAAAAAATACAAAGAGCTATCTGAAAATTCAGCAATTCAAAGAAATGGGAAATTCAATGGAATGAAAAAAGATACAACTATCTTGAAAAGAAATGTAACCGTACTGCCTCAATTACTACATACAGATTACTTATTATTCTTAAAATAACCAGAACTTTAAAATAAGAATTTTAGGAGCAGTTTAATATGAGCTATTCTGCTATAGAGATAAAATGTAAAATATATTAACATCATCAAGAACTGCATCCTTAAAGATAGTAAAATAGATATTGAACATATTCCATCCAAAGTGAATGGCAGCCATTTTTCCAAGTAATAATCACTTGTGGTCTTAAAAGGTTGAGAGTCTCATTTTTTATTGTATTTCTTTTAAAAATTATACTTACTGATTCTTGCAAAACTTTCCTCTAACACATTAAATACTTCCTCCTTATGAACGTAGTTGTGCCCTGGAATTACACCTGTGTCTTCACACAGCTATCCAGCCCTTTAAGCCCTTGAGGGCTCTATTATATTTCCCAGTGTCTGGTATTTTATCACCCTTTCCTCAACATTTTCCATTTAAGGGTTCAAAGCAAGCAAGACATAAAAGAAACATGCTTGCAGCATTTTAAGACTTGCTTTCTACCAAATTCCTCTGCAAGTCATGAGAAGTCAATACTCTCCACAGAAATAATTAATATTCAAAATTCTTTTAATATCTTGTGGAATGTTGTGTATTGGCATTAAGGTTTGGATGACTGAAACAGTTGTGAGTGGAGAAACTAGTAATAACTAGATCGTCCACATAAGCCTAATTAAATCTTTATCCTAGTTTACTGATAATGCCCTGTAAATGCCAGTGATGTTCTGTTCAAAATTCCAAAGTATCTTACTGGCACCCTAGTTTTTCTTCTTCCTCCATCAAGTGGCTTGGTTTTTTTTCCAGGATGTTGATAGCTTACCAGCTTATGGCAGACATGGTCAATGCAGAAGCAACACAGTCTTTGAGAAGGTTAACTGAATTTTAGATACAAAAGTTGAGATAGCTCGGCCATCTCCACAGTAAACTGCTTAGTGGCTTAAAAACAGTGATGTGGCTTTGCTTTTATAATAAAAAAAAAAGATACGGCGGTAATACATACTAGAAGGTTCCAAACATTACATTAGTTTTCTGCATTAGCTGCACAAATGGTAAAATTTCTATATCCTTTAACCATTCTATCCTGCAATTAAGATAGAGAATTTTCTCAGGAGAAATTATTTTACCTCTTAAAAACACATTTAGCAAGGCTGATAAAAGGGACCTTTGAAGCAGCTTTAAAACACACACAGTTCTGCATCATTTGATTAAGCTTTTTAACTAACTCCTATTGCTTTGGAAAAATGTGTGAAGTAGTACGGAATTTTACACTTCTCTGCTAATAGCGAATGTCTTTTATACTCTTTCCCTTCAGTCTACAAAGGGCAGTTATCTTTCTTACTCTCCTATGCATGTTCTCAGTTCTCTTCTATTCACATTTACTACAAGGTTGTTCATTCTTTACCTTCCTCTTCTTTCTTTCTCCTCCCCTTCCCCACCTCTACATCATTCTGCAAGCTATACTATATATCCCTGTATCTGACTACTTTTCCTTGTGGTACACTTTTTCTTGCATCTCCACCTGATTTTCCACTACATTCTGAATCTCCTTCCATCCAACAATTTTCTCTTTCCTGTTGCAGAAAAGAAGTAGCAGAATTAAAGTGCACAAAGCTTAACATCCGATCTAAAGGTAGGTACTTAAAGAGTTTTATTGGGAAAACTAGGGCTACATCACAACTATAATTCAAGAAGTTTATGCCAAACATGAATACCATAGAAGTCAGCTTCCTTCCACACCCCACACAGCAGCTCACTGAAAGCAACACTTCTCAAGCTTGACATTATTTAATTCAAACTACTGTTGAAAAATCATCTAATTAAAAGACAATCAGAACAACTAGCAACAGCCATAAATTAACTTATAAAGCCATACCAAACAGAAATAATTGATTGTACCTGGTCATTAAACCAGACCATACATATTTTTAGGAACAGTTAAATATTTATCATATAATTCAGAAGATACTTCCAATGAAAGAACCTAAGTGAAAATACTTAATTTCTTGGCACACACTTATGAGTTTCCCTTGCAAAGAAAATCCAAGTAAATGCACTTGATTTTAGATATCATGTTCATCTGATGTATTCTCTGTAATCAGACTAGAAGTAAAAATTTTGCATAAGAATGAAACTTAGCATTCAAGCATTTTCCTCTAATCCTACCTCAGCATTTACAACACTGCAAAACTCTGCCCAGCCGTTCTCTGGAAACAAGAGGGCAGCATTTTCAGAGCTCGGTCCTATAATGTCTGCAGACTGTTGTCCAGAAGTAAACTGCTAACTGCAAATTTTCTGCAAGTCTAGCTACATGCTTTAAAAGGCACCAATTTTTGGATAGAATATGCAGCAATTTAAAGCATTAGAGTGAAGGCTATTTTTACTGCCTACCAACAGTTAAAGGAAAGCTGACTAACAGCTCATTTGTTACAAAACCAGTTCAGAGAACTATTTACTTCTCAGTCAAGTCTTTCGTTCTAAGCCAGTAAGTAAAAATTTGTCCCAAATGGTAATGGTAAAGTTAGTGACTATTGCCTGAGGATGACAGAATCAAAACGGATGCTCTTGGTTCCTTCCGTGAGAACCAGAATTCCCAGACACAACTGGGGAGACACAGAAAACAGACTGCTCCTCTGGAGTGATATGCTCTCTTTTCTAAACAGCACTTGGACAAGCTGACAGAAACAAATTTTTCTACTTCTACAGTTTTAATATTGATTATAAATAAGTCTTTAATATCAAGCTATTAATAGGTTAATAAGCATGGCTCTCCTTGAAAAATACTTCATTGCTAATAAATAAACCATTACTCAAATGCACAAACATTTGTAAGACTTTATTCAGAATACACATATAACGTTTTTTACCCCTGGGAAAGAAATTTAAGTCTCGATGAAGTTACAGCCAGGCATTCAGAATTTCCAAGTAGAAAACATTATGATACTACATAAAACTGCTTCTGTCTCAAATCCTGAGCCCTGATCTCAATTGGGAAAGGTTCAGAGAAGGGCGACAAAACATGACTGAGCCTTATAAGATCATACATAGCAAGGAAAGGTGAGCAACCAAAACTTTTTCACTCAGCAGTGAGACCATTTAATCTGACCCTAGTTTTTACCCTGAAAGCCAGCAATCAAAGCCAGTGAAAAACAGATCTTTATGACCAGTGTGGTCAAGCTGCATGACTCCTCGCTGCTGCAGGAGTACTGTGAATACTAAAAGTTTATCCAGAGTAACGGACATGTGGATAAATATCCAAAGATTACTAAATACAAATTATAGTATCATCAGGTTGAGAAGTCCATTATCTGTGCATCTCCAGAGGCTGGCAAAGTACACCTGGAAAGTTGGCCTTTGCCTGAAGATAGGACTAGAAGTTTTGGGTTGACCTAAGACAACTCTTCCCTTCTCTGGTAACTGTCATTTTCTGTCTAGAAGCAGTGAGTTCGACAGTTTTGCTTCTCTCCCACTTTTTTTTCTTTTTTATACACTGAAGCACTGCAGTCAATAGTATAAAAATTATTTGTGTGGGGTAGACAGTTATGTATTTAAGAAAGAATCTGAATTTCTTAGACAGGAATACATTTTCTTACATCTCAGTAAGAAAGTCTAAACAACTTGCTTCTCCTTTCTGTCAAAAAATATACTTTCTATCAAAGCTGAAGTTCATCAGCTGTCTTAACATTTATTTTCTTAAAAGATCAGTTGCAAGGTTTGATACTCATCACCATCATAGCACAAACAGAAACGTTAGGATGGTCTCCAAGGAAAAAGTAGTCCAGAAAGTAGCCCCAAAACAACTGACAGAGGTACCTTCTAGAAATCCCCTCCCCTGCACCTTACATTTGGTGCCACTATGTAGAAAAGAAAGAAACCCAAACAAGTCCAACCTGTTTTCTATCTGATTAATCCTAAAAGCACCATGTTGAGAGACCATTATTTCAATAATCACAGGATTTTTAAGTTTTGCCCTGTACCAGCTCACTTCAAAACATTTTTATTGTTATTTATGAACTCAGTTTTGTATTTCAGCCAATATTCTGATTTCACGCCGGGGGTTCAGATTACAAAGCTTCGCTTGCACACAACTGTGCAGAAAGTGCTCAAAGCAGACACAATTACAGCTGCACAAGTGACAGAGCACATCAATACTGACCTGAAGCCAACCTTACTCTGTCCAGCTACCTACTACACCTACACGAACTGCAACCCCCTTCAATGAAGAGGCATCTTAAAAGAAGGGACTTGATTATATTAAACAGAGATGCCAGAAAAGGCCCTGTTATCTTAACTAAAACAGGTCAGAAATTATCTCTTAATTGTCTCTTAAGAGACGAAGGGAAGACATCAAGCAAAAAAACCATGACTGTCGTGTAAAATCCAAACAACGAACAACTTCCCTCATAGGTTTTTTCCTATGTAGAATTAACCTTTTTGTTCAAACTTTAATCTTATTCCAAGGTAAAATTTGTGCAACTTTCACAAGTATTTTCTTGCCCTGTCTTCATCCTCTCCCCCTCTTTTTATGCACTACCTCAGCTTATAAATCTCTAGACTTAAAAACTTTTAAGTCCTTCTATCAAATATACCTTTCAAAAAACACCTTTAAATAGTCATCTTGCAAATACATTTTGTGTATCACGAGCATAGCATTCACTTCCTGTAAGAATAAACATCGCCATGTGAATCAGTTGTGCACGAGCTTTTGGTTTGTGAACCAAGGAAAGAGACTGCAATTCACAGGATCCTGCAAGGTTCACTTCTCTCCACTGAGTACAAAGGGAATCTGCATAATGAGCTCAGATATAAAGTAAAGGAGGTGAATCCAACCTTGGGAAGTGGTGTTATAAAGCTCTTTCCCCAATATCTGTACCCTGTAGAATTTTTCTAACTTCTACTAAACTGTCTCTAACAGTCTGGACACCAGGCCAGAATATTATTTATCAATACCACTACTCTGTAGAGGGACCAATTTCCTTTACATACAAAAGCTCATCCATTTCCATTCATTGAATTTATACAAGATTCATCCATAAATGTCACATGCAAATGTTTTACACTCACTAGATTAAAATATTTTAAGCAATTTGGACCATGTTAGTAATACTGTAAGCTCACTTATACCTCCCCCATACACTGCTAAAATTTGAGATGCATCTATCATTCAAGTAACAATATCTGTAAAAAAAAGAGCTATTGATTTCACGTAGTTTAAGATTTCAGTCAGGTCACTATCAGCATCTCACCAAATTACCCTGAAGACATTAAAATATAGACTATATGAATGCAGTGGCTTTCGTTCTTTGTTTGGGTTTTTTTTAAGACACAACTATGAGTTTTAAGACAAAACTATGAGTTTTTTTCTTCTTTGTGGCAAGACCTACTTTCCATTAAACCATGCTGACAGACATCAATGATGATTTTTAACTAGCAGTTCTTTGTTGATATAGTCCCAAATTACTTGCTTTGCTTTTTCAAGTTGGAAGGAAAACAAACTCAAGCTTACAATTGTCTCAAACATCACTTTTTACTCTAGGATTATTAGGGATTCTCCAAATCTGTGAAATTTTCCTGGTTTGAGATCTGTAAAACATACGGTTACTGAATCAGAATTCTTTGCTTTATACTTCTAATACTATAATATTACCCAAGACCTGCTGACTTGATGAGCTGATCCCACTGAAACTGTCTTTCAGTACTGTCTTTCCATTTATAACATCATAAAGATCCAAACTCCTCTTTCAGCAAGAAAATTTCTGCATCACTACCTGCTTCATGTTGTAAAAAGAAAAAAAAAAATCAGTTACAACTGACTTCCCTTGATTTCTTTCTTTCCTATTGTGCCGTTTTACCACTATCCCATCTCATCAGCTTAGTCTAAAGTTTGCTTAGGGAACGATGATATTCTGCATGGTCAACAAAATTTGTTTTGCACCTGTAGAAATTTGGGGTTTGGGCATATCTAATGAGGCTTCTGAAGAAGAGAAATTTTTCAGACAAAAAATTCTGGTAGAATCTACATCCCTGGTTTGTGCCTGCTGGACTGGACACAAGGAAAGTGAATTTAAAACCCAGTTTTACAGCTTAAGAAAAAAATCACAGCTTCTTCTCTTCCTCTAAATCCACTCCATATACATATGTTTTTATACCTGGTTGCCCCCACCAATGCCTTTAGGACTAAATTATGTAGATTTTATCTAATTCATCTTAATTACAACTACAAGAAATGGAAATGTAATGGTGACTGTAATTGAAGTAGCATAAGGGTGTGGTTTCCCTTAAAGAGAAGGGAAACTGATAAACTGCTGTTGCCTAAAGGCTGAAATTCCTTCCACTCACACCTCCTTCCTCTTCTGCAGTTCACTCTCATTGCTCACCTGGCAGTAAGGTTTTGGTACTTCTCTGACTGTAAGGGAAGATAATATGCCTCACCAAAACTGGAGAGAAACAGCCATGTGATAAACCCCAAATTTATTGTGATGGCAAGATTTCTGACCGTTAGTAAACTCAACTGGCTTATCATGTGTTCAGAAAACAAGAGAAATAGTACAAGGGAGAGGAATAAAACCTTCCCCTTTTACTGATGAAATGCTGGTAAATCAGGTCAGCTGTAGCATGAAACTGCACCTTTAGTTGCTAATTGCAAAACTCCGAGTGATTAGGAACCAAATTGTTCCAAAGGTAGACATATAGGAAGGTAATCACAAAAGTCTCCGATCCCAAGGTCTCCCCTCCAAATATACTTCATCCTGCATCACACATCTGGCTTACTGCTCCAAGGAAACCAATATTTTTCCTAACTTCTTTGTCTCCAAAGGATGTGGATCAACACTGTCAAAAAACATGCAGCAAATGCTACTGCTCAGCCCTAGAAAAACTTCAGAAAGAGAAAACTGTGGAAAGAGTGACAAGAGCCACCCAACCAAGGGACAATGCAGGGATAAACAGGCAAGAGATGGACATATTTTGAAGGCAAGAGAAAAATGGCAGATGAGATTATTATAACACAAAGTTAAGAAGTTATAGGGGGTTTTCTAACTGACTTAATTCTAACCAGGCATGCCTATTGTTTTTATTTGCAAGAAAGAAGCTTTTTTGGGCTGTGTTCACTAAAGAGAAGAAAACCAGTCCCGATTATTGGTAGGTAAGGAACGAGTACTCTTCAGGTTAGTCAGAGCAGTTCTATCCATCAGGAGATACCACAGCAAGGCACACAAACTTGCAGACAGAACTTAAGCTTTAAAGAACTTTGGTCTGCACTCCTTTTTTGATCATTTCCAGAATTAGGAGCAACAGACAGCAAGATCTTCACCTTATGTGCAACCATCACTTTGGTGAGGGGGGTATTTGGTTAATGACCAGGCTTTGCTCTTTTCTACAGGGCAAAAAACTTTGATCTGTTATTTTGGGGGTTTTAATCCCTCCCATGTGCCTCCAAGGGAAATTATAATCCTTGGTTTCACAGCAGAACCACGTGATAAAAAACCCTGTACTCTGGCTTCTCAAATATGCTGTTGTCATTGCAACATGGGTATGTGCGTGCATATGCTGGTATCCATGTAGTTATAGTTTGAGTCTTCAAAATCTGACAGACAACAATTTTCTTTCTAGAATGATGGCTATAAAGAAAATAGTGAGCAAGGAGGACAGATTTTTATCTTTGATTATACTGATTATTTACTTTTAAAAATACTCTCCCTCCCAATCTTTGAATGGATTAACATATTAATATGTCCAAAGACTGTTGTAAATGCTACCTTTCCAAGATGCACATTCCACTAAATCCTCAGTATATCGAGTCTTGCTACGAAAGGAAGAAAGTTTTCCTATTTTAAAATTTTATTTTCTGGCTTTAATCTTTCAAGTGTCAACCCCTGCTCCCTCCCATGAATAACAAAGCTGTGTTTCAAGACAGGTATAATTTGTAGCCACTGCTGTGATATATATCAGTAATAAAATCCTCAACATTCTTATACTCCAACACTGTGAAAGACTACTTGATATAGCAAGTAACGTGCATAAACATACATGCTTAGGCACTGATGATTAAAGACACACATAATTTTTGCAAACACTATTAAACACCAACTGAATTTTGCATGTCTGTTTTAGGAGAAATAAAATTTACCTACCTTTCTGGTAGAAGAATTTTCGATAATAATATGCACCAAGGTCTACATGTTCAACGATGTATCTTTTCACTCTGTCTAGATGTAAAATCAGATTCTCCTTGGGAACTTCCAGAACTGCAACTCCGGCATTTGTGCAATGAGAACTCAGAGTCGACTCAAATGAGGCACTTTCACACCCACTGAAGGAACCTGAATTAGATTTGGAAAGGCTGATCTTCCTCTCCCCTTCCCCTCCAATCTCATTACGAAAATAAGGACAACTCATCACTAGTTCATTGCTTTTATCATCCCCCTGGTCCATATTGAGACTTCCTTTAGAATTCAGGTCTTCAGTGCTGCCCATTGGCGAATTGAAACTTGCAGAATGGGACAAGGGTCCAGAGACAAGTGATGCTACAGCAGCAGCAGATGCACCTGTCGTTGTGTTCCTTCTTTTAATAACATTATGCCTGTTGATTGCTGCTTCATTTAAATCAAATAAAATACTCTGTACATCATAATGAGCGAAACACTTTGGACAAGTCCAAGGCTTGATGCTATCTTCTGACCTGTTATCTTCAAGATCTGAAGACTTCCCAAGTTCCCCCTCACCTTTGGCATTGCGCAGCTTACGAAAAATAGATGAATCTCCTGTCTCTGATTTTGAGCGTCTCTTGAGTGGCTTCTCCCTTTCCTTAAAGAGTCTCAGGTTTTCCCTTTGAGTAATAGGTCCATCTATCACATCTAGAGAGAATCCTGAACCTTTGCTTCCACTGGCAATCAGGAGCTCACCGAGCTTAGCAGTGGCTGGGCTTCTCTGATCAGACTTGTCATCTTTATAGCCCTTCAGTAAGTCAAAAAAACTTTCCCCTGAAGTTCCCTGCTTATCTATGGAAGATGTGCTGCCATATTCCCTGTGCAGAGATGGTCCAGATTTAAATGTGGGTGAAATACATTCATCAAAACTATCCACATCAAGCTCACTTATGGTAATGTCGCTGTTGCTGCGCTGTCGTATTCTGCGAAGAGCTTTCCTTGGGGAACTGGGATAGCCATCAGGTGTAAGAAACCTGGAATCTAGATTCTCAGATTGTCTGGTCTTGTTTTTAAGTGTGCTCTGGATGCTCTTTAACATGACAGAATCACTAGCATTCAGGTTAACAGAACTTCCCTGACTCCCAGGACTGCTTTTAGAAGACATGCTGTCAAGGCAACTTGACGTTTCAATATCTTGACTAGATCTGCTTGTTTCCTTGATGTTCTCCTTCCTTGGGGGCCAATCAGCAATCCTTGCCCTGACCCCCATTTTGGGGACTCCAGGAGTAGAGGTAACATGATGGGAACTCTCATTGCGAGGAGGTCCAACCGGCGGCATGACTGCAGATCCTAAGCTGCCGTTCTGTGACCTAAAGCGCCTCATATAGAAATCATCCGAGTGGACTTTGGAGGTGCCATCTGTTCCGACTGATACCCCAGTGGCAACAGCCCTTTCGGTCTGGGACCGCTTCAAGCTGGTCATGGTCTTTCAGTATGTTCAACCTTAGTAAGTTCCAAGAGAAAACACAGTCATTTCTGCTTTTTAAATGCACAGTTCTCTTTTGGAGAATAGTCTCCAAAATATACAGTGGTTGCATGAGATCTTAATCATGGATATTTAAGGGCACAGTTAAATGTAGGATGTCCAGAAAATTCAGATAGTCAGTAGGTTTTGATAAGTAATAATTTCCTTGGACTTCTGCATTTTAAGAAGCAGCCATGATCCCACACATTCAAATTGCTTTATCATCACTCGCGTTCCAAAATGTCAGAGTTGTAATCCCATCATTTATGCTTCTTTTAAGCCTAGAATAGAAAAAAGAGAGATAAAATTATTAATTATTTAATAATATATACGTTTTTTGGTAACTGAAACTATGAAAGTAATTATTACACATAACTAATATTTTTTTTAAAAAGGCCTTTTAAATCTTGATCATCATCTTAAAAGTGCAGAGCTGTGTTTCATGGTGGTGAGGAGTTTTCTAAACATTGCTGTCTTCTGAAAGCTTCCAGATTTTGATTCCATACATAAATACGTTTTCCTTATGAACTGATTTGTAGTACTGTTACAAAACACCAGTAAGGAGCTAATTTCCTCAGCTGAAGGACACATAACAGCATGCATTTCCCAGAGAAATGAGATAGGAGCCAAATCAGGACTACTTAAACACTGAAAAGAATTTACCATTCACAAGTCATACATCCTTGGTTGCAATTAGGTATCAACAATGCCTATTCAACTTTTCCATTAATGCAAATAACTGACATGCTAACAAAAATGCTCATTAGCACAAAGATTACAAAATTATAATAGAAAGAATGGCTGTCGATAACATTTATTTTGTGTTTTGCACAGCCTTATTTGCAGATTAGCTGCACAGTCCAGAAAGTATGCATCACCTCTGCAGAGAGTTCACAACAAAAAAGGTTAAAGCTTAACAGAAACACATACTTTTAAGTAACTTGATAAGAAAAGTTTCATTTTCCCTGGCTAACAAAATATTGTCTGCCACAGCTCCTGTATAATCCAGCTTTACAAAGTCATGAAAATTAAATGGTTTCCCATACCTCATCAGTACTGAAGTGATTACAAAGCATTTTGTATACTGCCCTTTGAGGAGCTAAAAAAAATAATCCACAAATACATCATTGCCAGCAGAAGACAAAAGCATGGGATTGTCAAGATAAAATCTTGCACTGCTCTGTACATCCCTTAACACAAAGAAGTTAATAATTTTCAAAGGCTGAACCAATTACACAAAATGTGGCCTTTAAATATTTGCCAAATGTGTGCAAAGAGATGCTGCTGAACCAGCACTACATTGACAATACAGTATTGTCTACAGATCAAGGCTTTCTGATGCTTCCAGGGAAACTAGTACTTTCTGCAGTCTCAGAATACAACACTTTGCGCCACACTAATTAAATACCAAGCCAGGGCACTTTCTGCCTCCAAAGACATCACATTTTAACTTCATTTGCCATATACAACAGCTCTTTGAAATAGCTGCTGTTTATATAAAGCTCAATATGTAAGGAATACTTAAAACGCACACTGACTGCATCAGACATAACAAGAAGGTACAAGTCACCTGGGTATTACTGTATTTGCACAGACAGTAACAAAAATGCAGCTCTTTTCCTCGTACTGTTTCTACAGTCGTAGAATCATGGAATGGTTCAAGTTGGAAGGGACCTTAAAGATCATGTAGTTCCAACCCCTTGCCCACCATAAGCAGGGATGCCACACACTAGATTAGGTGTTGAACATCTCCAGGGATGGGACATCCACAACTTCTCTGGGCAGCCTGTTCCAGTGCCTCACCACCCTCACAGTACAGAGCTTCTTTCCACCATCTAATCTAAATCTTCACTTGCTTAAGTTTAAAACTGTTCCCCATTGTGCTACCATTATCTGTCCATGTAAAAAGTCCCTACCTTGTTTTCCACATCTTTCTTGTCCTGAGGACTCCAGACCTGGACAAAGTACTCCAGGTGGGATCTCACAAGGACAGAATAAAGGGAGAGACTCACCTCCCTGAACCTATTGGCCATGCAGCTTTTGATGCAGCCCAGCATAAAGCTGGCTTTCTGGGCTGCAAGCACACATAGCCGACTTATGTCCAGTTTTTTGTCCACCAGCACCCCCAAGTCCTTCTCCACAGGGCTGCTCTCAACAAGTTCATCTCCCAGTCTGTACTCAGCTCTGGGACTACCCTGACCCAGGGGCAGCACCCTGCATTTGGACTTGTTGAATCTCATTAGGTTCTCATGGACACTACTCAAGCTTGTCCATGTCCCCCCTGGTGGCATCCTTTCCTTCTGTTGCGTCAACTGTACCATTCAGCTTTGTGTCATCAATAATACTGCTGAAATAATACTTTTTTTTAAATCACATAAATAGAATAACTTTAGAAAGCCAGTCTGTCCATCCTGTTATTGCAAAATTACTGAATTTTCAGCGGTTAACTTTCTATAGTTTTCAAACCCTTTCCAGCCTAAGAACTAACCAAGCTGGTGAAACAAGTTTGTGCACCATCAGATCAGGGAAGGGAAAATGCAAACACTGTGTGCCATGACATAACCTAATGTTCTGCCCATGCTTTTCAACGGTGCCATATCATATACTGCCTATGGACTATTAACCTCTATGAAATGGCAACACTGCATAGCAGTTTTTAAAGATCTATACAGGCTTGCCTTTACAGGTGGGACAGAAGGAAAACTGATAAGGATTTAGGGCAGGAGCAAAACAGGTTAAAAGGGAATGTGAAAGAAAAGTCAAGCTGAGGGCTGAACATAAAACAGGCAGAAGTAAAAGCGTCCACTACCACATGTTCCTCTTCATAGTCTACAATGAAAACCAAGATTTCTGTCCTTTTCCATTCTCATTCCACCACCAGTATCTCTGAAAGCAAAGTATACAGCTCCTCTCCCTCAAGTGCTGGTCATTGAAGAAATAGATAACCACTTAGTAGAAGTCATTTATTAACTTAAGGGCAGAATTTCACTCTCAGTTTTTAGCAACTCTAAAAATTACCAAGTTTGGTAGTGATCAGTTCCCCCTATCCCCCCAAATTATTTTTTTTCCCTTTAAAAAGTTCCAGGACAACAATTCTAAATAAGTAAGGATATACATACTTACACATATATGTAAAAAAGCCCCAAACATATCTGCAATCATATATGAGAAAATACAACTAAGTGATCTATTTAAGTTATTCTTGACCTGTTGTATGTATGGTACTGTCATTAGTTACACAACCACACAGTATACTTTCCAAAGCAAATTTTCTTTACAAATTTCCGACTCTGTGCACCACCTGTTTCATGTTCTGCAGGTTTTTGCAGCTGTCCTCCCTCACCTGCTGCAGTAGCTGGAATACAGGTCATAAATGAGGTAATAGTTAATATCATACGCGGAAGACCTTAACTCCAGCCTCGCCTGTGTCTACCTTTATATGAATTAAATCACTTTTGAGTCAAATTTCGTGGAGACTGAAACCACCTGTCTGTGTTTATTTCTCTAGACCTTCCCACCCCACTGTCTAATTTGAGACCTAACAGTCTGGTCTAAAAGGTTCTATTGGCTCCAATAAAAATTAAGTGCAAATATTGCGTTTGATAACATTAATAACTCCTAAAGCACAAGTCCTGGGTACACTGGCTATCAGCTTTAATGGAAAATAAAAAATAATGGCAATCTGTACTTTCAATCTTTTCTCATATTAATTACTTGCAAAACACATCAGTGTCTATGACAGGGGGTATCACACTTGATTTAAATGACCATCAGTTACCAGTAACAGGTGCTATTTTGCAAGCAGAAAACCTGCAGAAAGTTAAATATTAAGCAGCAAAATTGCTAACACAGAATATGTGATCTATTAAAATTAGTTATAACAGCTAGATAGGCAGCATAGTACCTACTTCTAAAGACAAGAGCAGCATTTGTGGAGAGAAACAATTCGTATTCAATTCAATACAGAAAAAAATACAATTCAAGGTGGAGCTATGAGTATGCAAACAGAATATGGCAAGGCCAAACTAGCATAAACAAGAAAATGTATACTTTTCCAATTCATCTGAACTTTAAGAGGAGGCCAAAAAAAATACTCAGATGAACAGCTACATATAAAAAGCTGTAAATGAAAACCACATGCAAAAACTAATGAAAGGGTACATGAAAATTTAGTATCAATTAAAAACCAGTTAAGAGAATAAGCTTGGAAAACCAATTATCTGCTTATCAGATTACATACAATAACTACTAAAGCAATCCAAGGATCTGTTCAAAATGGGTCTCAGATCCTTAGGACAAATTTTATTCTTGGCTTCTTACCAGCACCAGCAGACCCTGTGTCTATTCTCTACTCAAAATGAGCTACAAGCCTATCTTCATTCTTTCCCTTTCTATTTATACCTCTTTGATCACTTTGCTCCCTCCTCCAAAACTGGTGTTATAAATGTAGGACAAAGGACCATTCATAATAAAACTTAAAAAGGTCCCTTGTACAAGAATTGCAAGATAGTTTTGCAGTCCCACACCATTCTTAAAAGGCAGGTAAGTAAAGGGATTTTGATTTCATATTCCTCATGACTGAAGTAATTCAGCCACCAGAAAAATGAAGACCTACCAGTCAAGATTTCACTCCGACACCTTAGGAATACAAAGCACCGAACAGAAGCAATTGATCGAGAAAAAATATCTCACTCAAATCAGCTCAGGATAGTAAAAAAACCCAACTACTGCACAGTAATCAGTTTTTATCTTGGATCTGGGTAGCAAAATGAGATAATTCAACACCTACTTGTTCAAGTGAATGGAGAAGAGGAGATGAAGTCTGAAACATCAATTCAGAGACCTTCTATTACAGTCTTTCCTAGCTTTAGTTTATGTGGGATCACGCTCTTTTTCCTTACAAAGTAGTGACTTTACCCACAACTGAGTCTTACTTGAAGACATTTAGTAATTACTCTGTTATCTGGTGGGAATATGATGAGACTTCAGATTGTAGAATCATGGGTGCTAATGATCCTAATACTCTGACGTTGAGAGAGAGAGAGATTTGGGGGCACCAAATTATTTATGATTCATAATGTTCCAGATGAAAGTTCTGATACTTCATCATCAGCCCTCATTAAAAATGGCATTTTATAATAAATCATTTGGAAATGAGTGAAACAGTTTTCTACTTCTAGGAAAGTATCAGTTCTGCCAAGCCTCCATACCACTCACCTGCTCCACCCCAAACAGTAAAATACAGTAGAGGATGGTAAATGCAACATATTGCCAGAGATACTTTAAAATCACGAAAATGGTAGGATAGGACAATCAGAATAATATTTTACTGCAAGCACTTTTAAAAAACATAAATGACATCTCTGTTCCACGGGGTTTACTGAAATACAGGCAACTTAGGAAATGCAGTGCAACATACACACACTACTGGCAGCAACCCTTGTTAACTTCTACTGGGAAAAGAGCTGGCATTGCCCTAAACCCCAGAAAACTGGCAGCTCCTCTGAAATCAGAAGTAAATGAGAACAAGGAAAAATATTTTATACATGAAAGCTTATCTATTTGTGTCACAAATACTTATCCGAATTGTAACAGATCAAATCCCAGGAAGGAATATTTATTTCTCAGCCATTTAAGTTAATATATGTACAAAATAATGTCTAATTGCAGAAAATTAATTCCTCAGAGGAGAAAAATTCAATTTAGCCTTTAGAAATACTTGGCTATATGTGGTTACCTATTATTAACTTTATCCTTTTCTTCCCAGGATTACTTTCATCATTATGATTGCAGAAAAGTTAAAAGGTTCATCTTTCTGAGGAAATTTTTACCAACTGAAAGGCTATTTGAAGAATAGCATTTGGTATTTTACTAATTTAGTGGGGGGGTTTTTTGAACTTTTAGAGGAATTGCTGTGTTTATGTTAACTGAGTTTGCAATAATTGGCAGCTCTGCATAGGATGAGATTCCCTCAACCTTCCTTTCTTTTCCCTCTACCTTCTCCATTTATGGTGTCAACAAAATCTGCCACTGATTTACACGTCAGCAAGTCGGTGTTTCTCCCGATTTCTCTCAACGTTTCCTTGCATCCTAACTACCAGAAGAAAACCTATGCCCTGAGGACACTGTGTGCCATCTGTTGCCATATACACAATGATTACCTGCACCGATCTGCTGAGATTTAATAGCGCTTTATTCTTACCTTCATTCTCTGCTGAACTAGCTGATGCAAATATACATGAACTTAGGCAAGGTTACATTGATTTTAGGGAATAACAGTAATTAACGGGAGCCACTACCATCAGACAAACATAACCTTGCTCTGCTTACACGGTGAAACAGCTGGAGGGCATGCAATCGCTAGAGAAGGGTGCTGAGTTGAGTGCATCTGCTGCGGTACTCGGCAGAACTGGCTCCCTCAGATTTCGAGCCCTGCTCACACGGCTGTAAACCATTGGCTGGCTCAGAGCACAGCAAACCAGCTGGCCTCCCTGTGCAGAAGACCATGAAGTCACACTCAATAATCAGTCTCCTGCAGTCAGTGGTAAATGCTCATGACATAACAGGATGGTAAATGAAGCATAATAAAAGCTATCAAATTGCAACAGATACAGCAACACAGGGGACAGCAACGCCCTACCCATGCACTTCAGCATGTTTTGCTCCATTACGACTTCCTGCTCACTATTCATCATGGAAGTACTACAATATCTCAAAGCCAGAACTGCATCCTCTGTTTTCACATCCATTTCGTATCCATTAATCAAGACATGAGTATCACAATTACCAAGTGTACAAATACCTTGCTGAAGCAAACCCTTTAAAACTCCTTTTAGCCAGGCAAGAAGAGAGAGCAAAGGCACTGCATGTGGTCATTCCTATTTCCAACACTTGTGCTCCATTTTAGTACCAATGTCATTCATCTAATTAATCAAATGCAGAATCCCTTTCCTGCAAGCTAACGTAAAGGATCTGAAAGGGAGATGCTGACAAATCTTCCTGTATGCTACACTGCATTCTATTCTTGGACTGAGATTGTTAATGACAACAGTTTATTTTTGAAAGGAGCGCTTGCTCCCTAGGAAGCAGCTCTAAAGCAGTGCCAACACACGAGAGCAAAATATTCTAGCTCCCAGATACTGTCTCTCAAGAAAGCAAATTTTTAGCAACTACACAGCAGATTGATTTATACCCCTCCCTTTTCTTATTTTAAAGACATGTTTCTTTCTCAGTTTCTAGCTGTTGCTATACTGCATCCCTGGGTAGCGGTTCCAGAAACAGACTACTCTCCCTTGTGTGTGGACTCTTACAATTTAATGCAGAGTGCCCAAATTAACCAATGACTAACATCTGATACCACATGACTGACCTACGAAAAGTCACAAACCAAAATCAAAGGAAAAAACGCAGACCAAGAAACAAACCGCCCAGAAATGGGCTGATACGTGCTGGCACAGATACAGTTCAGCATAAGAGCTGTAAATTACAGTAAGTACCATGGCTTCCCCTTCCTGAGTTTTGCATCCTTGCTCATACCTGCACCATAGCACAAAGGCTCAAATGCCTCCTTTCTCCTCCAACCACGAGCTTGTTTCCAGCATAACTTTGGGACTAATACAGCCTGCAGTCTCTGTGCTGCACCACTGGCTACGTTCATGCTGGTCATACTTGACAAGCTAGTGCATGCAGTCATCACCACATCTCGTGACATGCCACAAACATGTTGAGTGAGAAATCTCAGTTTGGAAGACAGGAAAGAGAGGGCTTGACCTACTACCTCTAAGCTTCCAGTTGCTTCTGCTTCTGGAGTGCAACTCAAAGCTAATTTTATTTACTTAATAGGTGTTGGACTGTCACTAATCTGATAAAAAGATTATTAAAAAATATAAACCCATCATTTTGCTAGCACTTAAAAATCTTTTTCCCAACAACATTATATTCCTTTGCTGTATGACTGCAGTTGCTCCTCCCTAAATTCATGTTCTGCTGCCTAAAGTCAACCAGATACCAAGCCTTCATAGAGTACTACTTCTCCATAGGCTGACTGATCATGAAGTCATGTATTTAAGGGAGAAACAAAAGCAGCTTTTCAGAAGTAAAAGTTAAATTTTACCTAAAATTAATAGGCTTTGTTTCCAACAACCCCCATATTAATCACCTAGAGAGCATTTCATATTCCCAAACATTCCTGAAGAAGCTCTTCCAACTATTGCTCCTACTTTAAAGGTACTGCTGTAGTGGTGGAGAGGAGAATTAGGAGCAGGGGGATTATTAGCAGGTATCCACACCAGAGGTGTTCATTGATTCCCACCTCACCATCACTCCTTTGCTGGAGCCCCAGGCCCCTTCAGCTGCCAGTCACATCCTGTTTCTTTTCACTCTAAGACCAACTGCCGGCACTGTCAGCAATCACCCTCCATAATCCTTTCTTCTCATCCCCGGGGCCCTTCTGCCATGTAGCCCATTTGGCCACGGCCCCCAAACAGGGTAGAGCAAACGCCATCAGATTCAAATTTCAGACCTCAGTTTGCTTCCTCAACAAAAGCCACTCATAAAACAGCTGAGAATCTCATCAAATGAAGTAAGTATCATTTCTTCAAGTTTCCAAATGACTAATGACTAATAGGTGTTCAATGAATCTGCTTCCTTATCTGTTGATATTACAATACAAAGGAGATCATACTTGATTCTATTACAGTTCTGTATATTAAAAAAAAACCACAATCCCCCCCGAAAAACAAAGAACCAAACAAATAAACAAACAAAAAAAAGAAAGCAACCGGAAATTGTTTGATAAAATCAAACACTATGGTTGTGAAGTGAAAAACAAGTGCAAGATATTCCTGTAGTATTTAAAAGTACACATCTAAAAAAGGATTTTCCTCCCCCAAATAACCTATTAAAAAAGTCAATTGACCTACCTAGATGGTATTCTTTTATGACAAAGACTTTAACACAAAGTTAAAATATTTTCCCCTAGAAAAGATGTTTTGGTTTTGTGTGTAGGTATTTACATGTATATTTTTGTATACATACATCTACATACATTTACACACAAGATGTTAATGTTATCTCTCAAAAGCTTCTCTAGACAGAAGTACATAAATATAACATAAGCAAATGTTGTAATTAATCCTCATGCCACTTAGGAGTTTCCACAACTACTAGTGGTTTACAGGCTTAATTCAAACTTTATCCCAGTAAAGAAAGCATAAAAATAATTATACTGAAAATCATAGTCCAGACTATAAAGTCATACAAGGGCTACAGAGAGATCCTTTTAACAGTTCACATATTTGAACAGATAAAGAAGCTTGTAATCCTCAAATAATCCTGGCAAGAAGTACAGCAGCTTCCGTTTCAAATGACTGCCACATGCAGTCAAGTGTGCAACACCAAGGAAGGAAGACAATTAAAAACCTTAAAGGAAGATACTGATTTGTAAGCAAAAACTTGAAAAATACTTTTTTTTTTTTAAATTATATGATTGTGGACCACTGGAACATTCAAATTGAAATGCACTCAGCTGACCCCTCCACAGCCTACCACTATAAATCCTTTTAGAAAAAAAAACCAGAAATTGAGTAATATACTTTTCATCAATATGACAATTTATTTTTTTTTTAATTACAAGTTTTGTAATACTGCTAAGCTCTCAAAACCATACTGGTATATCAGTGTAAAGAACCTGATCTAAAAGTGCAGATAAACAAGCAGTAAAAATAAATAGACACACTTGCCCCCAATAATAAAAGGAGGTTAAAGTGGTGTAAAGAAGTTATAATTGTGTTTTTATGTAGATACTAATCTTAGAAGACAAAACAAAAAACTTAGTACATAACAGATTTTACATGAAAGCAAGAATAATTTTTAGCAACTCTTCACTTTCATCCCATTCTTTTCATTTTTCTCTTAGACCCTCAGTCTCATACTTTGCCTGCAATCATTTAAATCACAAACACGCAATCCCATTTACGAGCCAAACTCCAGTGTTCTTTCAGTGGAACACTGAAACAGGCTTCAAAATCAGTCATGCAGTAATGTGCAAAGGATTCTAAAACCAGTACCGCTGTAGTGGCATTACCACTAGCAAACAAATACTTAGACCACTATTTTAGTGATGTTGATGGATTACTGAATTGCTGAATTTCTCCAATATACCCCACCCCAAATCAGGAACAGAACACTAAGTACAGTCTTCCTTGAACCACATTTCATGTTTTCTGAAGCTTACTTTATCTGTACAAGCAAATAAAAACAATAACCAGACGAAACGACATTTTTCTTCAGATAATTAAATTATGCCCACAGAAGGCAGGGCATCAGATTCAGTAAGTCACAGCAGTGCTCGTGGCAACCCCTCTCAGTCCTCTGGCATAAACAGATATTCCTAAAACAAAAAGGATGTGGTCTTTGTCCAAGGAGGACATTTATTTGCTAGGTTGGTTTCTTTAAGAGCTAAACACAGAGTTATCTCACTGACCAAAAAAACCAAAACTACCTTAGCTTACCATTCGGCACACATGCTGTGTAAATCTAAACTTATGAGGAACCATAAATCCACTAGTTTAAAAAAAAAAAAAAAAAAGCTTTTAGGCTTCGCTACCTCTTATATAACATAAGCAGGCATGACATCAGAGATCCCTGGGGATAATTCACTTTCCGGTTTTTGGAAAAAAGCATATAAAGAGCTTTTTGTCACTGACGACCACATTTATCTTACAAATGTATGCGTTATACATTTATTTTCCAAAATACCACCTTCATGGCTATAAAGGAATAAAGAGCTCAACCTCCACATAGGACTCTACACAGCTTTTTTTGTTACTTTTTCCTTTAAAATGTCCTTAAAAATGAAGACTAAAAGAAACACTGTTTTAAGTAAGACTTTGCCAATTTTGGGGGTATAAAAATACATCAGAAAAATACAGATGGGACCTGTAAACAACTGACAGGAATTTCTGAGCACTAGGTGCTCTATCACCAGGTGATAAAGAAGAGTGTGTTACATCCCTTAAGGATATCACCTTAAAACTGAAAAGGATTTCTGAAGGTTTCAATGTGAAATGGAAAAGTATGTATAAACCTGCAAACAGCTCCAAAAACCTAGCAGGGAACAGACTACAACCACACAAGCCTCGGACTTTGCCAAATGAACAAATATTCCAGTGTCACTCTCCTTCTGCATATGGGAGTACACACAAAAACACAAGGGAAAAGCCAGTCTGGTTGTACATAAATTACTATTCTGCATCTAAAATGTTTCGAGTACTAACAGTGGTGAGTAAAACAATGCAGAAAGGGGGGAAAAAAATTTACCTGCTAAAACATGCAGTTACCCAGCAGAAATCTGCATGCTGCGTGATTGAAGCATTTACTGTTTAGAAAATAACAAAGCTAGATACAAATATTTCTGTTGATTCATTTCTTGTGAGCGCTGGGCTACGAGTGGGTGTTCAGGTTGGATTTCAGAAGACAAACAGAGGAAGAACTCTCGACACGCAGAAAAGGGAGAAATTCTCTCACACAGATCTCTCAGCAGTGACCAACAGGTAGATGACACCCTTTTGGTTTGATGATGTTGGTATGTTACATTCTATAGCCCTAACATACACTATATAATAAAAGCAATTGAAAACCTCCAATTAGGCAGTATTTAAATTTTAAAGACAGCTACGAGTCACCTGCTGAAGGCAGAGAGTTATCTCCAGCAACTACAAAGGGAAAGTAATACCCAGCTGGCCACAAACGCCAGCTCTTCAGGAGTGATTGTGAAAATCTGCGCACAACCCATTTTGTAAAGTGATCTACACCAAACTGCAATACCAGGGAAAAGCAAAATAAGCAGTTCTAGTCATGAATCCAGACAGTCAAGCTAGCAAATCAGGATACAAACTGAAAAGAGCAAGCAAGGTGGCAGTGACACCTACAAAATACACTTTGCAATTTAAATAAGAATCAGTCTATTACACATACACATATGCCGGCAATACTGGCACTTCATCCAGGTGTCTTTAAACCTAAGAGGCAAATTTAGGTGGATGGTTGAATAATACTACTTGTCTCAAAGTGTAAGTTGAATCTGTGTGTGTGTGGCCTGTCCAGCTGTCCATGCAGGTCTTTTATCAATTGCCCCTCCAGTCCAAGACCCAATTTATTCTTTATAAGATTTATTAACTTCTCTGTAAGCTGGGCTACAATAACTCGCAGAGACAAGAAAAATAAACCTACCTCTTTCTAACTGAATCCCAAACATAGTCCACCAAGTCTACTTGAGGTTTTTGCATTCAAAACTATGATGAAAAAGTCTTTCTGCCTTATGTCATTTTCCCCCCCCAGCCATGGTCACTAAAAGGAAATATCTACATCTGTTCTTGGTTCACATGCATGAAAAACATTTCATAAAATGAAAACAGGTTTGAAATAATTTAGATTTCAATATTAAACCTTCAAAAGCAAATTACCTACAGAAAGTACATGTGTGGGTGTATTCCTGTTTCACTGCATCAACAGCCTTAATCAGGCTTGCATACTATTTCTGATTATGGTTCATTATATAAAATCACGTTGATAACAGTTCAGCAAGAATGTTTCTTAATCCTTTCTGAAAAAGAGAAATACTGTTCTCGCACCACTTTTCACCCTTGACGTGTATATGTGGCGGACGACTTTCCCCAGCCACACATGACTTGGTAAAAGCCATCACAGCCAACTTTAAACCACTGGAACTGGCTTGAACTATCCATCAGCACAAAGGCTGCAGTTCTGCCCTATGCTGAGGATGGCGACACCTGCAGAATCCCCTCAGCTCCGCTTGCCACTGCAACGCCCCGGTCCTTGCAGATCCTCCACAGAAAGCAGACTTGGAAGGCTAATGCACCCCCTGCTCGCACAGAGTCAAAATGATTCCCACTGCATCAGCTGGAGCCACATCTGCTCACAAGTGGAAGGCCCTCCTCTGAGTTCTAGGGCGTTTTTAGCAATACAAACAGTACTTTGAAACCAAATGTGCCTTCTTTGATTTGCAGGGCTGCATTTTCTTAAGCATGCATACTTTCTTTTTGCTTTTCTTGTCTATTCTTCCATTACTCTGAAATGGGATTTTATCAATATCCCATATTATTTGTTAGGCAGATCAATATCTGAAAACTACTTGAAAATGTCAGCAACTGCAAAGCATAGCAAATAATTTCTCAGTAAGACTTCTGATCAGAAATGGATCATTCCCATGCTCCACAATATGCTTATTATGTTTCAAGATGAATTAGGTCTTGATTTCACCCTGTAAAGACTAGATGATTTCATACCTTCTTCCATTAAGTACACTTTGCTCAGTGATACCATCACTGTTGAAAGCAACTCATCTTCCTACACTGAAACATGGAGTTTTTTCCGGGGAAAAGCTTTCAGAAAAATAGTTTTATGAGATGCTAATTCTCGTGGGTTTGCAAAGTGTCCCCCTCTCTGGGGACTGTAAGTAGTTTGTCCAGGTGAATTTCCGGAGCAAAGCCAATCAAAAGTTTTGTAGACGCCTTTGCCAATTACATCTTTAAGAAAACGGAAGAGAAGGTTTGTTGCGCAGATGAAATTGGGAGCCATGTGAGGGAGGACATGTCAGGCCCCAAGTGCGGGCCAGGCCTCTCTCCTCCCCCAACCCTGGGCTGGGGGTGGCACTGGAGCCCCCCTGACCAGATGTGTAACAGAGTGAAATAAAAAAAACTTAAAGAAGGACTTAGCCAGGGCTACTGCAGAAAGAATTCCAGCTGGAGAGATAGCGGAGCCTTCAAGGTCAAACCTGGCAGTGGCAGCAACCGGAGAGAGAAGCTGCAAGGAGGGGGAGACGGCTCCTTCTCCCCCTCCCTCTCTCTCCTTCCAGCAGGGAAAAGACTGAAATCTAAAAATCCCTGCCACCTGTGGAAGATGGTTGTGGAGCAGAGACAACTCTCCATAGTTCATGATGGAGCCCACACTGAAGCAGAGGAATGCATGAAGATGTAAAACAGAGCCTTGCTGGACTTGTGGCCACAGAGACGAAACCTACGCCGGAGCAAGTCGGCTCGGGTAGGATTTGTGTGATCCTAGAGAAGGATCGATGCTGGTGCAGCTGAATTTGTGACCCCTAAGGGACAGCAGAGAATGGAAGAACTGTTGCCCTAAGGGTGGACCCACGTTGGAGAAGTCTATCAAGGACTGTACCCCGTGGGGAGGGACCTCCACAGAAAACAGGGGTGG
>JAWMRA010000161.1:28303240-28326392 GCA_035584735.1 Pseudotriccus pelzelni
TGGGCACACTGCTGGCTCATGTTCAGCCTCCTGTCAATCCAAACTCCCAGGTCCCTTTCTGCCTGGCTGCTCTCCAGTCACTCTGTGCCCACTCCGTTATTGTTTGCGAACTTGTGAGACAGAACAAACAGTGGTAAGCTCAATTATAGCAACACCGAGCTCACTGACCAACAAGTCCTCACAGCCACCAAGTCCCGGGAATCATACAGAAAATTGTGACGCCCCAATGCCTCTAAAAGGTAAAAAAAACACTTTATGCACAGAGTCCGATGATTAAAAGAGACAGTAGCATCATTAATCTTTGCCAAATCAGCAGTATAATTTAAACCTCATGGCTCTTGGTCCAACATTTCCATTTTTAAACAACAGTTTTTCTACGTATCAGGTAAATCTTTTAAGAATCTTTTCTCTTAACCAAAAACCACACAGAAAATAGAAAGAGAAAAACATAATATTAGAAAATAAACAGCTGTCCAAACATCTACTTAAGTCCAGAAAATAAATCCTATATCACTGCAAGGGCTTTCAGTCTTGAAAAGAATAGCCAGAGACCTAACAGTGCCGTGAATAAAACTCCCTATAAACTTGCTTTTTGTTTTGGGGATGGGGTTAGGGGTAGTTAAGCTTCTCTCTCAAAGTATTTTCTCAAAATAAAGATGATTTTACATTGGACCCCATTCCAAGAAGTAAATTTATTACTGGATTTATGTCTGTACCTGTCCAAATACAAGAATGCACCACCTGGTTTATATGAAAACCACAAATTATTGGTCTATGTGTTACATATTACATTGATTGTATTGTTTCAATAAAGGCAAACGATTCTGAGGTTTCTCCTGTTCTTGCCTGTGACAGATCTATCTCTGCTCACTCTTATGAAGATAATTCATGCATTAAAACAAACTGCAAAATGCCTCAGGCTAATAAAAGGCACTGCAAATACTTACAAAATCTAGTTGATAATACAAAATACTTTCCGTGATTAACAAAAGGAACTTACAGTGCTTTCTTACACTCAGGGTCATCTTTGATTCATATACACTTACATTAGAGATACAGATGAGTTTATCAGCTGCTCAAACCAGGAACAATATTTCTCCAACCACCCACCCTCCAGTGTAATAACAAATAAAATATTTTACACAAAATAATTTGACAAATTAATATCTCTGTGCCCTCTATTTAAATTTTGGTATCATGAAACTGAAGAGAAATCCTATGTACCCATGTATGCTCCTCTACCACAAAGTATTTTGACATATCTGTTTCTGATTTTTTGTACTACTAAAACCATTTCAATGTAGTTCTGTAATTCCTCGTCAAAAGTACTTACTGCACAAACACTACTTTTCAAACACTTAATGGGAATGGCAGGTGTGGTGTATTTCTGCTAAACTAAACTAATACCGTAAGCCACAAAGTGAAACTGTAACAAAGCAATCAAATAAGAATATAAAACCTTTTTTACTAGACAAATCAGCTGAAATAAAAAGCATGAAAGGGGGGTATTTTTTAATTTGTATCAGCCATGATTAGGATGATCCTAATGCCCAATAATCTAAATGCCAAGCAAGATGTACTGTTTCAACCAGTCACTTTAGAACTGCCTCACCAGTCTATTTAGAACTGAAGCATAATCACTGCACAGGGAGTAACACAGAATAAAATTGTTGAACAGGTAAATCGTATTTTCAGTCGAGATGACGGAACAGGCAGCAGTCCCTATAAGACTCACAGCTGGAGCAACAAACCCAAACCTCAGCCTCAAAGCTTACCAAAAGACAAGAAAACTTCTCATATGTTTGCCACGATAGAATTATGGTTAAAAAAAAAGTCTGTCAGAAAAAACCAAAAGCAGTAACAGTAGTCCTTTGGTTACAAAAGAGCAAGCAGCTTCTGTAGCACCCTCAGATTTTGTCTAAAGGTGATGTTTGTTAACACCTTCCATACCAGAATTTCAAGGAATGTATTAATACACGCTTGCAATTTTCCAGATGCACAGTAAAGCTCTAAGGATCTCAAAAGGTTTTTTAACATTTATTTGCTTCAGAATTCAGTCATTCAAGGCAAAGGCTAAATCTCCGTTTTCATTTAATAGGCAGAATTAGAAGACAACTTAAATCCTGATTACATAAAAACATTAGAAGGTCAGCCATAATCCTCTTTGCTTTGTAAATGAACAATTCCAGTAGTGTCCTTAGAGCACCGAGACCATCCAGCTCATTCTCTGGAGGCCCCTATGGACCGAAGGTATGTAACTGCACAGATATGCTACAAAACTTAAGAACCATATTATTTGATGAACATAGACTAAGAGTAGAAATAAGTAATATAAATCCAGTAGACATGCCTTTGGATATGTGAACAGAGATATTATTGATCTGGGGTAAGCAGAGGAAAGTTTAAGCCCTAATCATGACAATAGGGGGCCCAAATTCTCAAAAA
This sequence comes from Pseudotriccus pelzelni, assembly GCA_035584735.1. NCBI lineage: Eukaryota > Metazoa > Chordata > Aves > Passeriformes > Tyrannidae > Pseudotriccus > Pseudotriccus pelzelni. Next base: position 28,305,686 of record JAWMRA010000161.1, read on the forward strand.
TTTTACATGCTGCAATGATTCACAGCTTTGAAGCACCCACTGTTGGGTGGCTGTACCAAACAGTTACGAAATATGAAAAGCAGACCCATTACCAATACCACCTGGCATTTCTCGATTCCTTGCAGCATTCTTCTTATTGAAGACTGAAGATACTTGTATCCATCAAATTATACTCCAAAACACATAAAAAAGCCCCCCCTGAAAACATACAAAACCACACACACCCCAAAGAAACCACCCCCAAAACCCCATAAAAAAAGAAACCAAACCAACACAAAAATCAAATCCCATCCACCAAAAAAACCCAAACCAGTAAGACAAAACTAACACCCACACATTGCGAGCATTGGTAATTGTACTGAAAAGAACACTGGTTCTGTATCTTAGCACCGTATGAAATTTCTACTATCAGCACCATACGCAATTCTGCTCTTCCCAAATAAAAAAAGGTATTGCAGAATGAGGAAGGGTAAGAGAAAGGCAAAGAGCAAAAGGTACTGGATTTCCTGATCCAGAAAGTCATGAGATCAAACACATTAAAATTTACAGCTATAAATCTGTCCTATCTTCCTCCATTTACATCTGCTACTGTGCTCTGTCAGAAGTAGCACCATTATGGAGAGGGAACTTCAATTTGACCAAATACAGAAAGAGAATTGTAACACTGGTTTTCTAGATGAAAGACAAGTTACATTTTAATGTACAAGAAAGTGTATCCAAATATTTAACCGGCTCTTCTGAATACCTTTCCAGTGTCTATCAAGATGGTCATAAGCCCCAACATTACTTTCTACATCCAAGCCATTTTAATGAAAGCAAAGCTAAAATACCCAAATTAGCCTTTATTAATGAAGAAATGACAACTGCTTTGCAGAATAACCCCAGAGCACTCAGCTCACAATTCCACAGCAAAAATATTAAATAGCCACCGCATTTACCTGCTCTTCTCTCTCATGTTTTCAGTCTGACCAGATCTACTGCTACTTCCTTTCTATAGTCAAGGACTCCTTGACATTTTATAGTTAAGGAGCAAAGATTTCCAAAGAACATTCCCTCACACCAGAGCATATAAATGATTAAAGAATACCATAAGCTTCTGATTTTAAATTAATCTCAAACAGGAAGGTGCTTAGGCCACAGTCATTTTGCAGCTCATCCTCTTCCCACACAACCTCCTCCCAATAACAACTTGTTTTCAGAGATGAGAGACTAATGCTTTAGTTCTCCCTTCTCAGAGAAAGGAAAGTGCACTGGTTTTCAACTTCAACCATTCTCCCCAGCAAGCCTCTGCAAAGTATTCTAACACAGGTGTTAGAAGGGAGAAAAAGAGGAGTAAAGAAAAAGCTATGCTGAAGAAAATAAATGTCAAAAAACAGTAGAGAAGATAAAGGAAAAAAAGAATAGAGTAAGAAAATAAAAGAAGAAAGAGCACAAAGAAAAAAATACACTAAACTTAATCTGGAGTTTAAAAAATGATTATTCAGTGCTTCCTCATATCCTGAAAAATCATACCTACACTACCACATATACATGCACACTCTTACTGCACCTCTGAGCTACAGGCTTTACAAATGCATTCCTAAGAGCACAGCAGCAAGAAGCAGCGAGAACAGCAGTGGCTGTTCCCCTAAGCTATCACTATCACAACAAAGAAATCAGGGGCTTTAAGAGCCATGCTACACCAATGGCTCCAAAAAAAGAAAAAAGGCAAAGACAAAGGAAAAAAAAAAAGTCTTCTCCAGGATTTCCTGTGTCGCAGCTATGCAACCAGAAGCCTCCAAACAATTCCAAGTGTGTGGGACCAAGTAAACAGGTTGATCCAATGTGGATGAGGAAGCGGCTCTCTTGCCTTTATTTTGTGTGCATAGGGAGTGGAGGCACTAAAGGCTGGCCAGTCCAGCACACTCGAGGTGCAGCCTAGACCAGCTGACACATCCAGACACTCAGCCTCACAAACAGGACACTGATGTGGTTGAGGGAGAGGACCGTTCTCACATGGTCTCAGAAGGTTTGCACACACATATACACAAAACACCCAACGGCAATAAAACCAAAAATTCCACCGTAGCACATTCCAATTTAATTCTATCCAAGTAATTCCTCAACTTTAAAAGACTCTGCCACCCTGGACTTGCCAGTTTAGAGAAAATTTTCTTCTTGTCTATTTTCTAATATACACAGATGCTAAAATGTAACTTGATGAGATTTAATGACCATCCTTGCTACTTCCCTTTCCATTTTCTTTTGGAGATGAACGGGCAAGGGAAAGGCTACAGCTCAAACATGTTAAGCTTCTATAAAAATGCCATACATAAAGCCAAAGCTGAATTTTCAACTACCCTGATGAGTTAGAAAATCATAAGCCTCCTTTGCTTAAAAAAAACCCTTTTTTATATAAACTGAAAAAGACTATTAGTGATACAAAAGGTCAATACAATAAATAGCACAGCTTCAAGGTACTGAAGAACTGTATATTAGTACTAAGTCTTTACACAGGGAATTGACGGAATGAACTAGCGACTGATAACAAATTTGGCTAACAGCATAAGACTAAATGAACAGGCTATAAAATCTACACCCATTAATAGGAAGCGCTGTTTATTAATTGCATTACTATTAGTGCTAAAAAGATGGCTGAGACTCCTTTTTTATGAGAAATCATACGGAAAAGATGAAGGATAATGGACACAAGTTGCTCCTGGGGAGGTTTCAAGTGGACACAAGGGAAGTTTTTTCACAATGAGAACAATCATCCATTGGAATAATCTCCTTGGGGAAGTAGTGAATTTCCCAATATGAGACATTTTAAAGATTTGGCTGGACAGGATGCCGGGCCACCTTGTTTAGATCGTGCTTTCGCCAAGAAAGATTGGACCAGATGATCCATGAGGTCCCTTCCAACCTGGTATTCTATGATAATGCAAAAACTATACAGCACCCTTCACATTATGATGTGTACAGACATGTAGGCTATGCCATATACATAAAAATACATGACTAATGCCTGATGCTGATGGCATCTGTAAAACTAGCATCACACTGTCTAGTAGGCACTGATCTTTATCTTCCATCAAACGGAGCAGAGTTAAGTTGTGGGTTTGCATTATGCATAAGCAGCGCATACAATTACGTTGAAAAGCAAGCCCATCTTCTCTGATCTCAAGTGGAAAGGGTGAATTCTGATGCTCACAGGTGACAGCTCTGTGCATCATTCCAATTTACTAGTTATCTTCCTGAATCTGTGTACCCAATAGAAAACTCGAAACACGCAGTCACAGCTGATGTTATACAAACTAATATCTAAACAAGCAAGAACATCAAATAAGAGGGCAAAGCAGTTATTTTAATTCATCAGGCACAGAGAAACTGCTGTAAGTTCTTTATTTTACAGTTCAAGAAGGATAGTAAAGGATAAGAACGGAGAGACCAAGAGAAGGAAAGAATATGAACAAGCAGAGTTATAAAAGGACCACCAGTGACTGGTTTTTTTCCTTTGAGGTAGATGGAATCATTTAAGAATTGCTCATCTCCGAATACCCAGAAATACTTTCATTGAAGCTTTCTTTAGAAATTCTGTATTGCAATTTGGTGCATCTGTTCTAAAGCATGAATTTAGGAAATCTAATGGTCAGTGCAGTTGTAGTAGTAGCAGTTGTTCTCAAAGCATTTTACAAAGGAACAAAGTATTTTGCTCTCTAGGAATAAAAAACAAAGCAGGGGAATAACACTAGCAGTCCAAATGTTGCTACTTTATCGTCTCTTCTGTCGAGAGTTGGTTGTTTCCTGGTTTTTGTTTGTTTTACTTTGGGAGAAAGGGTTGTTGGGGGAAGAGGGACTTTGTTTTTGTTTGTTTGGTGGTGTTTTTCTTCAGTCCTTGAACTTACTGGGGGGTTTTCTGCTTCACAGATTCCACTTATTTAATGTCTCAGATTTATTTAATTGCCAATTCTTATTACTAACCTGCAACAATAAAAATAGCAGCAAAAATGTGCTGCTATTCAAGTTTAAGAAGCACAGCACAATGCACTTCAGCCATGTGCAAGGTGAACAATGCTTAAAAATCAAAATACCAGGGTTGCTCATTCTTCACCAACCAGTCCCACAAAATGTTAATATAGCAGAATCAACTAAAAAAAAAATCTTGTTTTTTAATCAGTGTACATTTGTAATAGTAGTCTTAAGTACACAGTTACTAGTTCTAAGTTACGCTACATTCCACCCTTTAAATGTAAAGCTAGGAGAAATTCATACACAGAATAACACATCTATTTAATCTACCAAGAGCTCTGTACATTTATGCAAGCCACAGAACTCAGTTTTACAAAACCCGGACAATTTCCAGGGCATCGGATTGCAGTGATTAAGCACCCAGAGTCCCAGTCAGCCTCAAATAGGCTATGCTACAATCCATGCTGTTAAATCCTTGCAATCATTTTTAATCTAGGCTAGCCAGATTAATGCTGACTTGGGTGTGCCTAACCATTCAGAGATCAGGAAGTTCGCAGACATAGCATGCCTCATTCTGGGCCTGCCTAGCCAACAGGTGCCTGTACCATAAAAGAGTAGGGATGATTACAATCCATACGGTAAAATCTTCAGTCACCTGGACTAAGAAAACAGCAATCAAAGTATAAACCCCTCACCAGCTAACGGGCAGCCAAAAATTAATGGGATCCAGGCTTTCCTCTTTTCATTCACTCATATACATTTAGTTTCTCAATATCCAATTCTTTCAGTCTCATACACAATGAAATTAAGGTGAGACTTTTATCATGAACACCCATTTCCTATTACAATAGACACCGTTAGCTATTAAGAACATTATTCAGTTTTGCTGAATAGTCTTACTGCTATTCTCCAATTCTAGAGTACTTTAATCTCTAAATTATCACATGTGAACGTCTGGTAACTCATGATATTTTATGTTTATATTCTTTACATGTTTACATTCTTTACATATTTTACGTTTATATGGCTTTCTGTTAAAGCATGAAAGAATGTAAAAATAGACTAAGCACTTTCTATTTCTTTTCCATTTAAAGATAATTACCGGAGTTATCACTACAGTATCACAGTACACATTACACAAGGCAACTGCTAACCTGAGAACAAAGATGCATCACCTTGGGAACATGCATGCATCCAATACACCTATTTCCTTGGAGTCACAGGTGTATATGCATGCACAGGTACATGCATGCATACGAAATATATATGTGCATTCCTCAGGTAATGCCCTTCCTTTATAAGGAGACCAGGACTGTAAGCACTAATTGCATGGGTTTTTCCTAACTTTCCTTAGACTCCTCAGGGAAACAACTCGAACTGCAAACCTACACAGTCCTAATAACAGAAACCTTTGTATAATCATCAACTAAACCTCACGGAAATCTCTGGGGGAAAAAATTAAAACCTGCAAAATGTAAGCAAGGAACAGAACTTCGTATATCTCTCCTCCTGGCCACTCAGAGAAATGGTGCTCAAATAGCTTCTGCCTCCCTTTGCAGGGAGCACAGCACTACATAATCTTAAGCACATCCTGGTGAAAAAGCAAGAATCACTGGGGCAAAACCTTTCCCACCTCAACTCCACCCAAACAGTCTTTAATACTTGCGATAAATGAAGCCATGAGGCTTCAACCTATCAACAGGAAAAGAACAATACAGATAAAACCAGCAGCTTTAAACACTATCCTACAAAATATAACTGAAGGTCAACATCTGCTGCTGGCACACAGTGGCCATCCCTTCCTCTTTCCTCCCTCCAGTCCTCCTGAAGTGCAGGTCAAAAACAAATAAGCAGTATAAGTTGCACGTAGAATTCTACAAGTTTTATTCTGTCAGCGTTAACAGAAGAATGTGGGGAATTAACAAAACTAAGTTTATGCTGCTGAATGTCTTGTACCTTAGTATCTTTACATTTTTTATGGAAAGTATAAAACAAAAACCCTAAACTGTGAAATCCAAACATAGCAGGGGGACAAACTGCTCCCTACCTTCCACCACTAAGTTACATTAATGGCTAAGACTGCTTTTACTTCATCACTCAAGACAGCCCTTTTTCACTGTCTGTGCCCCACTACAGTGTTCAGGTTCACTCTGATCCTAAATAGTCTCTTGGGACCACAAACTTCAATAAAACAACAAAACAATCTTCCGTATGGTGTCATGGGAGAGAGATGGACACTATTTTCTCAGTCAGTAACTTGGAGTGCTGCGTATCAAAGAAAACCACATTAATGATTGTGTGTAAAAATCAACACTAAAGAAGGTGCCAAGTTAAAAGGTAAGATGATTCAAAGGGAAAGACAAAATAATTACAATAGGCTTTTCCAAGGGCTCTGATAGATCTGTGAACAAACATATTTGTTTTCAATCTATATGTCCTTTGAAGGAAAGGTTGTGTCACTACAGTCAGTCAAACCTCAGAAGCTAAGCCTCTGCCAACACAGTGCAGTCTGCTGACAGTATTTCAGAAGAACAGTTTTAAATTGACACTTTTGACACAACAGCATCCTCCAAAGCAACGGGGCAGATTCTCTCACATAAGAAACCTATTTGTTTCTTTAGGCATCTAACAGACTGATGAACTGATGTTTACAAGGGAGGGTTTTGTCTTTGACAGCAGTGTTTACACTGTCACTTCGACTGGGCTTCCTTTGCATATCCTATACCTACAATTTTTAATATTTGTTAATAAACATGTGATTAAAACCTGTTCAGTGGGGGGAGCTGTGGTTTTACTGCCTGGTTGCAAATCTACTTAAACTGATCTAAGTTGAGATCTTCTAATGTTGTTCTCCCCACGGTCCCTAGCAAGTATTCTGGTCACCCCCCTTCAGGCAGCACTATGGCTTGTACAACCTGTTAATTCAAGGAGCTGATCCACGTGAAAACGAATCTAACCCTGCCTATCTTTGCAAAACCAACAACACTGCTCTCCAGCCCTTCTCTCCCACCCTCCAAAACCACACACTGCAATTTTCCAACCTTCTTCATATCCCACCTTGAACCAGGTTATTAAACACCTGCAAGGGACTGGCAGCACCTCACACTTGTAGAACCCTTTTTATCTTTTCACAAACTTCCTAAAAGTATACTGCATTTCTCTGCAAAGGCACAGATCACGTACTAAAAAGGACTACAAGTCTTTTTCAAGCATCAGACACATTCAGAATAATCATCCCTTTCTTCCTTAAAACATAAGTTTCACAAGTAGATTAAAAGAAACCACCTACAAAAACTACCATGTTTTAGAAAACGTGACAAAAGCAGCCATTCTGTCACAGCCTGAACAGAGTCCAACCTGCTGTTACGAACACATACATAGTAGAACGGGGGGGAGGGAATAGCCATCTAGTCCCCTTGCATCTCCCTCCTGCAAAAAGCTCTCATGTATAGCGGATGCATTCAGCAACAGCCTGGAATACAGTCTGGCACTCAGCAGCAGCCAGCCTACTGGGATAAGCCTCCTGCTGGAGACCACTCCTTATGCATTGCAGGAAACTCTACACACTACCCACAGTCACAAAGCCAACACTGATTCTGTGGCAGCTTGCAGTACTCCAAAAGGTCACAGGGCACAGAAAGCACAACATGCACTCTTACCTATCCAAATTCTTGAGAAGGCAGGCACATGGAGCTCTAGCAAAAGCTCCTGGTGGATGTCACGACAATTCCTGATGAATCATAGCACAGTGAAACCTAGAAATAGAAAGACATGTTCATGGACATGAACAAAATCTAAACGGGAAACGAACAAGTGAAATATTTTTCAAAGGTAAAAGGGTACTCTGAAAATTTTGCTTGTAAGAAGCCAGAAGCAACAATGAAGACTTATAAAACTGTGAATCTATTATTTTTTTGCACCCAACTCACACATCTGAGGGAGCCTACATGACAAGTTGCTCACTGTAACAATCCCAACCTTTCTTTATCACCCCTTCTCTGAATCATGTTATTTTCTTCCAGAACACGTTCTACCAGGCATTTGGAGATTAAACACACATTGGGTAACGCCTGAAAGAAAGGGGACATCTAGTAGTGCTGTGGCCCACTTTTTTTTCCTCAATGCTCAACATAAAGACTATCACACATGTCAAACACAAGAGAGCAAGTATTTATCGAAGTCACCAGCTGCAGTCCTCTATGAAGTCTTGCTACTCTGAAGAGCAGCAAGGAAAAAAAGGTTTCAAAGTGGTCCTTCCTATTTACCAGGTCCTGTAATATAATCTGTATTGTTTCAGCATTAACCTTAACATCCGACCTCTGCCTATTGCTACAAAAAGCTTGCATCTCTAGATGATAGGAGACGTCTAAAATTAGACTAGGCAAACAGATGTAACCATGGAGATGTATGCTGCAGTCCCTAGAACTCCGCAGAGGCACAAGCTGGAGGCAGAGCACATACCACCAATGAATTTTTGTCCTCCTCTACTCCCACAAAACTCACGTGTTAGAGGAGATGTACAGTGAATCACATCAAAGTGACAGATTATACTCCAACTCCAAATAAGGAGACTAAAGAAGACCTAGATCATTTCTCCAAGCTGGTTTTCCCCAGTCCAGTTCACCAGACATACATGAGCACTTGTGCTGACATGAGGCAGCAAAGGTACAAGACAGGATAAGCAGACAAGAATGGTTCCTTTCAGCTTCAATGGCAGCATAAACTGCACATAAAAACAAGTGCTATATGTAATAATTTTCACTGAAATTTGACAGGTCGATAAACAAATCATTTTAAGCTATGCATTGCTACTCTCCCAACAGTACTTCGTTACAGAGTTGAATAAACTTTGAATACCTGGTAGCAAGAACATTAGCATTAACCGAAATTCTTTAAGAAATGCCAGACAGTGTTATCAAGAGAGTTCAAGAAATTAATTATTGCTATCTTCTTTTGAGAAATTACAAATATAGCTCAGGGTTGGGGGTTTTTTGCAAGCTAAGTTTATGTTTATTTACAAAATATTGCATAAAATCAAGACCTTGGAAAAATCATCAAAATCATCAAAAGAGCTGCAGTACACAAAAAATAATCATCCAGTGCAGCAAACGTAGTTTCCAAAAGGTATAGAGAACTATACTCAGGTTTAAAATAAGGTAACACTCCAGGAAGAACTGCATTTTAACTTCCACGTTACCAACAAACAGCGTTTGTCTTTTTCATTAGAATCAAATTCTAATCCTAGGATAGAAAGCTCAATTATGACTTAATCCAATGAAGCAAGTGTCAGATTTCAACTCCGTGATTGCTACTGACATTCTGTCAAATCATTTGGGCAGCAGGTAAAAATATAATTTCCACAGGTGGCAGCCTTTCGGTCAAGAAAACATTTCCTTGGGTTTTTTAGGGTGATGTTCTTCACCTATTCAAGCATTACTAAGATGCACCACAATTCTAACCCAGAACTCTCCATTTCCTTTGGTGTTAAATTATAGACCTGCTGTGTAAAGATGATTTTTATTTTTTAGAAGACTGCCTGCAAAGCTCAATTGTGATTGGGAAGGCCGCCTACACGGCAGAGAGAGTGAGAAAACACATACTTGTAGAGCTGAAAAAACATCAGTGTAGGCGTATTTAAGGAGGGAGGAAAGAAAGAACTTGGTTCTACTGAAAAAGGCTATTTTCTGACATCACCCTTTAAAGGACCAAATGTGTTACTTAAAGACAATTCAAGGATTGTTTGCTGTGTTCCAGCTATCAATATGCAGTACTACAAGCAAGGTAAGGAATCCTTGCAGATTCATGCCTCTGATCTCAGAATCTGCCACCTACCCAAGAAATGCTTCATTCTCGTGCTTCTCTGCCACAACCTGCAGAAGCTATTCTCACAAAACAGCAAGTCACCTGCAGAACAGCACTTCAAAGCTTTAGAAGCCTTATATAATCAATAACATTATTATTATTTACTATTAATAAAGTATTGAAATTGTAGACAAAGCCTTTTCAAAAAAATAAGGGGAAAGAGTGCTGTCTAAAAACACCAAGAATACCATCTCAGCAAAATCTAACAGTACTCAAAACAGCAGAAAAAACAACCACAAAAAGTTCAGATGTATCTTTCTCATAGAGACTTAAGAAAAAAATATTTTTCTCCCTGTCCTACGTAGCTTTCAGTCCCTTCATCTGCTAAGAGAAATAAGAAGGCCTTTCCAGATGTCCTGTTAACCAACCCAGATTTTCAAAAGAAAGAAGGAAGCAGCATCAGTGGAAAATATCCTTCTCAGTTTACTTTAGGAAGGCATCACCTACACACATTAAATAAAGAACCCTATATAAAGTGTTTGAATGCCACCGTAAACCTATGAAAATATTTTTAATAGGTCTGTCTTGCCCTTCACAATAAAAACAAAAGGCTTTTGACATATGTGTGTAAGCTGATTATTACCGCAATTACTACCAGGGGAACGAAGACAGCCAGGACGAGTTTCACCAGTGAACTTCAATAAACATGAGACGATTCACTGCAGGGAAAAGATGGTGCTGCTCCCATGGTGTTGGACACCAGCCTGCAACCTATTTTGCTAACACTAGTCACAAGGAAGTAGGACTTCAGCGCAGCGCCTAATTCCTCTGAGTGTTCAGACTGATAATTTCAAAGCCGTGCACCCAGCAGATGAGTGAATCCCTGCAACCACAGAACACTGCCACAACAGAGAAGAGCCTACAGAGCAGCACTTCTCAGAGGCCATCTCCAACCAAAACTTTCACAGGGCCCTAAGTTTCATCTCCAGCCAAACATATGCTGCTGCTGAAAATGCTGAACGACGGAGACTGATAAATAACATCACTACAGCATAAACTCCATTTTTATACAACTTTCCACCTATATGATTGTTAAGTACTAATGACTCATATACATCAGGCAAGACAGGATTTTTAAAAGCACCAAGCCAGCTGACCTGCACAAAACTATATGGCAAGCAAAAGCAGCACATTCAGAAGGCACAGTTAAGTTCTTAAAATTACTCATAAAATGCAAGACAGTTGCTCCTGAAGCTCACTAAGGCACAAATTCTTCTAGGTCAGAAAGGCAAATAGGGATGAAGTATTAAAGGGAACTATAAAAAAAACTCATCGGCAATAGCATCTCCTGAAAAAGGAGGATCTGAAACAATGAATATGAAATGGTGACAAACACAAACAAGAACGGAAGTCAGTCAATGCAGAAACAAGTACAAAAAATAAAGGTCTATAAAAATTAGTAAGAATTGAAATCCCTTATTCTAGAAAGAGTGGAGTTATTTATAATAAAATAAGATATATAGACTCTTACTAAACTTTGAAGTCGCAACCATCTTGACTTTCACCTTGGCGAACAGTGAAATACTACTTCTAACACATTAATAAAACCTTTCTACATAGTAATAAACATGTAATTCTAATAAATCAAAAACGTATTAATGTATTACACAACAAATGAATCACACAGAATTTGCATCCTAATAAAGTGTACCCCCTTCATGCTTGGCTTGTCAGGCTAAGGACCATTTGCTTCAAGAGTCACTGCTACAATAAACTGGATCTCTTGTATTCCCCATAAATTTTGCTTTCAGGTAAAACGAAGTTTTATTTCTTCTTAGTGAAAGTAGAACAGCTCAAGGTAGTTTGGAAAGCTGTCTTTTACCTTCAAGACCTAAGACTTCCAGTCAGACTAAGGTTATTAGGAAAGAAAAAAGCTAGAGGAGCATAGAAGGCTGTCAGAAGATATTCTGCTGCTGCTGACACCAAAATGCATCATTTACCTTTCACTTTTCAGACACTAAGACCTTCAGATATGCTACTAACAAGAAAGCAAGCTGAACCAGTGAAACCTTTTTACCTTCTCATATACTTTTGTAAGATAACTCAGGTTGAGGGAGTGTCTGGGTTTTCCCAATTTATGTATTTTTCCTCTCATCAAGGGTAAACTAGAAGTCTCATGCATATATCAGCCTGATACAAATTCAAATACCTTTGACATCATAATTACACATTATCAATCAAAATTAGTAACACTGCACTTAATTCATTAACTACTCTCCTGCCCTGGCAACAGAAGTCAATTACTGCAATTCTTAACGTTTTTCTCAAAAGTGGTAATGGACCAAAATTCCACTTAAATTCATTTAACAAGAAAAGGCCTCTTCTGAAGTTCACAACATCATTTTAGTGCATTAAGTCATAACTTTTCCTGGTTATGCACAACCACCACGGCTGAGGCCAGTTTTTCTAGCCACACAGTGTGTAACTGTGTGGTGGGCTGACCTCGGCTGAGCGCCAGGTACCCACCAAGCTGCTCTATCACTCCCCTTCCCAGCCAGACAGGGGAGAAAGAACAAGATGGAAAACGACTCACAGGTTGAGATAAGGCAGTTTACTAAAGCAGAAGCGAAAGTTTGCACGTGAACAAGCAAAGAGGAAAATGACAAGGTTTATTCTGTACTTCCCATCAGCAAGCAATGTTCAGCTACTTCCTGGGAAGCAGGGCTTCAGCATACGAAGCAGTTTCTCAGCAGGCAAACATTGTAAAGAACAAATGCCTCCCCTTCCTCCACCTTTCCTTAAGTTTTCTATCTAAGCTGACATCATACGGTATGGAATACCCCTTTGGTGAGTTTGGGTCAGCTGGCCTGGTTGTGCCCCCTCCCAGGATGTTGCCCTTGACTGGGAGGAGGGATGCTACAGTGCTAATGCTGTGCTGGCACCGCCCAGCAGTAGCCAAAACACCGGTGTGCTATCAACACCCTGCCAGCTACCAACGCAAAGCACAGCACTGGGAGGGCTGCTGTGGGGAAATGAACTCCAGCTCAGCCAGGCCCGTACAGACTGTAACAGCACACAGACTTTACGTTTACCTGAAATATAACTGGACGTTCTACAAGGAAAATACCTATACAAAGAAGATACTGCTGAGTTGAAAGAGCTCCTTGTCTATGAACGAATGCTTTTGTCCAGACCTGAACTAACTGAAGTGAAACATCAAGGAATTTACAGAGCACAAACATAAAGATATGAACTTTGGAGTTATTCCTGACAACAGTAAACACTTTGAAGTAAGGAATGAAAATATATTTCAGTTTGAAATTAAGACAACCAATGAAAAATGCAAACGGAGTCCACTTTTTTGCCCCCACTTAAGTAATGACCCATCCTTTATGCTAGTATTTCCTCTTTAAAAGTTAGTTTTCCTATTTACAGAAGCTGTTCTATCGCTTTTCAGCCTAGCTGTCACAGCTAAGCTATGAGAGAAGGACAGGATTTTACACTGCAGAAGGAGTTACTGTTGCCAAACAAAGAACTAATAATCTCTCTGTGGCAAAAAATACCGGAGAAACAAGTAAAAAGCACAGAATTTGCACATTCACAATTTGAAAGCTTCATTCTGTTCCCCCATCCCTTCCCCCATGTAATTTCAATCCATTTGACTGATATTAAAAGAAAGACACCGGAAACACACACCATACAACTGCTACAACAGGAAGCTTCACATTAAAAGTCATATAGATGCTTACTGCCTATAAAATTCATTAAAAGAGGTATTAACTACATCACTAGAGTTTCAAACTACCCCAAATAATATGAAAAATTGCACTATTGAGGAGACTTTATTGTCTTCAGAAGCTTTAAAACTGTGTCAAACTGAAAATTCTAGTCATCTCCAGGAAATTTCACACTCCATAAATCATATCTTCTTCTATCCCTAATTCAAAATTCAACTACAAAAACAAGACTATTCTTTAGCTAGAAAGTTTTTTTGCATATGTAACCAAACTTCTGCTCTGCTATTTTACAAGCCTTCCCTAGAGGAAAAAGAAATTCATCTACGCTGCCTTTGAGATGAACCCATTACTGCTATCCTACTGTAAGAATCAAAAGTAATTCAAGATATTCTTTCCTGCATTTCATGGGAACTGATATAAGACACGGTCACCCTTTATCTCCATTTGATTCACTTGGTAGACCTGGTCATTTCCTTTAGAGTGGAAGTTCCTCTGACCATTCAAGGACCTTCACTCTTTGCCAAACTACAGTAAAATTTAAAAGGATTCTTTGATTGTTCCCCCAGGAAAATTGCAAAATGTTCTGCAGTAGACAGCTCATTTATCCACATTTCAAGATTTACTGTTATATAACATTTCAGTATTTCAGTTGTCCTCTTAGTCACACAGCACTTCAGGAAACAAAAAAAAAAAGGTATTTTTCTGTCTGCTTAGACAGTATCAATATTATAGCTTAAATTAAAAAAGTTTTGTAAAGAATTTATTGAAAACAGGCAGTCTAGCAATTTGACCATGTGTCTAGAGCTCTGCATAATTCAAACAAGCAATTTTACTTGTCTGCTTTGCAATTTTCCTATTAATGAAAATAATATTTACCTCACAGGGGGTCAGAGCGATTAATTTCCATGAAGAGCTTGAAACTAAAACAGAGAGGAATTTGATAGATCTCTGAGGAGAGGGTGAAGGAAAAACAAATTAGATTTATACTCAGTTTCAAATGAGAAAAATATTCTGAGTTGCAGCAGAACCAGCCACAGAATATTAGCAAAATTACACATAGAAAAAAAAAGAAAATTCAATGCTAATATAATTTCTCTCAAACTACATACCCAGCCACAAACAGCAAGCAGACTCTTCAACATCAGATTTTTATCTGAACAGACAAGTTTTGGAATCTGCCTTGATTTCGAAGTTGCTGCAGTTTCACTAATAAAAGGAGATGTTATATTCTGAGAACTCGGTGCTCATTTATCCATGGGAAGAAAGGGAAGAGAACCGCAGAACACTCTGAACATAGTACTTTTAATAAACCCAAAACAAATATAAAAAAGTACTTTGTGAATCTAGAGACTATTAACACAGCTAACTACCAGGGATCCATGAAAGTTCATTCCCAGCTGCAACTGTTCAATTCATGGCCACAAAAGACTACCCAGTCTAGTCCACATCAACGTACCACACTGACACCGACCCTGACGCTAGATCCATCATGTTTAGAAGTACCATGGTCTGTAGCTAAATGAGTAATCACAAGATACAAGATTTAACCCAAGTTAGAAGATAGAGATACAAGGAAGTCGGGGGCCTTTTGCTATTATTTTTGGAGGGGAAGGGGCTTAAACTAGCACAGTTGTTTATCTACAAATGCTGCAGTTAAAACACTTTGCAACTAAAACCCTTGGATAGAGAGAAACACTGCAGAACTCATGATTTTATCATAAGAGAAATACTAGACAATCTTTTTGCTAAAGAAACTGCAATACTAAAAAAGAAACTGAAATAAGAAAATTATTAATAAGGGAAATTAGATTATGAAGAAACGGAACAGCAAGGTTATCCATTCTTAATGAAGTACATGAAACACTTCCATGTTGTCAAAAACTGAGATTCTGCACTTCAGGAAGTGTTCATCAGTGCTGGGAAAAAACAACCTGGAAGTAAAAGAGCAAAAAAGAATGACTTAATACAATGACAACATAGTTTTGCTGGGCATTTTTTGTTTATTTAGATGTAGAAAACCAAGTTTACTTTTACTGTACAAAAAGATACTCTAAGGAAAAGTTTTCCACTGTTATGAACTGCAGACCTCTAGCACCAGGCCAGTGTAATCCACCACAAATGACAGAAGTGGCAGAAGCTACATAAAACTAAAAATGGTGTGTGGAGAGCACAACATGGGCAGTAAAGGAGTCTGTGGTTTTTTCCCAAGCCACACAAACACAGAGGAGGAGGTGCAAACACCTCCACCAGCAGCAGCCCTCCTCCAGAAGAGCCTTGCATCGTTTTCAGCACCTGAGATCAGCCACAGCAGAAGAACCCAACTTGTCCACCACCCAGAAGCACCCACTACCCGTATCAGTTTCTTTATCAAAAGCACTGTGTTTGCCAGAAATTTCCATTAAGGAGAAAACTTTCTAATCTTATGCCAAGCTAAAAATTTCAAATGTAAAAGACGAATTAGTAACAGCAGCATAAAACTTATACACATTGCAAATGAACTTTTCTTCTTAAGTGATTTCACACTCCAAATAGCATCTTCTGCTCTAGTCCATTTGAGTCATTGTCCCTCACAGTGAAGAATCCACAGCAACATATCAATTCTTCACCTGCTTCCCTATATCCCTTAGGGCAGAACATGAACACCCTTCTAAATAAAAGCTTTAAGAGCCTGCTCCTGTGATTCATCCAAATAAGCACGCCAGCAAAGGTTTATATTCCACCAGATGAATGTGAAAATAAATAGTGGCTATAAATCTTGAGGGGAAAAAAAGAACATATTTTTCCTTAGTTTTTCATAGATTTATTAGTCCATTCATATCCAATAACTGAAAAGTTGCACAACTCAGTGAGCTATAAGAAAAGAGACATCAATGCTATTAGGTAGAAGTTAAGTACTCCATGTGACATCACATTGCTTTATAAATACAGGAATGTGTCTTTAACCCAAAACAAAACAAAAACAAAGAAGGGAAAAAAATACAAACAAAAAAAACCACAACTAAACAACAAAAACAAATTTCATTCCAAATGAAAAATCTCATCCTATTGGTTTTACTAGTTACCCCAGACTATTATTCATCACTTAGAGGAAAAAGCCCCTGAACTTAAGGTGAAATACCAATTTTATCAGATACAAGCAAACTTAAAATCTGTTAATACGCTTCAAAGTTAGCTTTGGATGCACTTTTGACTCTCATTCCAAGAGATTCAGCAGAAACATTTGAAAAAAAATATAGCAGGTAACTGATGTAAAGGGAATTGAAGATGAGCTTCTGCAGCCCTGATCTCCCAGATGGAACACAAATAAGCCCAGACTGGTGTACTCTGGACTTTCTCCTGACCTGTGGCAAGAAATTTTATCATTCATATGTATCGCAGAATCATAGTATATCCCAAGATGGCCGGGACCCACAAGGATCATCAAGTCCAACTTGGCCCTGCACTAGACACCCCAAGAATTGCACCATGTGTCTGAGGGTGTTGTCCAAACATTTCTTGAACTCTTTTCATGCTTGGTGCTGTGACCAGCTCCCTGGGGAGCCCCAGCCAGCCTCTGGGTGAACAACCATTTCCTAATATCTAACCTAAATCTCCCCTGACACAGCTTCATGCCATTTCCTCATGTCCTGCCAGTAGTCACCAAAAAGGAGATACCACTGCCTGCCCTTCCACTTCCACTCATGAGGAACCTGTAGGTTCTTCCCTCAGTTTCCTCCAGTCTTGAACTCCAGACAAGTGTCCACTGGGCATACACTTTCGGGTTTTTGCCTTAGCTTCAAAAGAATATCCCTGTTCAGCCAAGCTAGCCTTCTGCCTTATCTGCTGACTTCCAGCATTAAAAAAACTGCACTACAGACCTAATTTTTAAGAAAGGTCAGAAATTATTAGCTAGCAATTACATACAAAAACGACTTCCAGCCCAGTTTCAAGTACTTGGAGAACACAGCACTACTAACATGTTAAGAAAATTTTTAATATAAATAAATAAATATGTTTGCAGTCTTGGATAAAGAGACCCACCAACCCATATCTCACTTCAGTGTCTGGTTACAAAATAATTAGCAGCTGCAGTTTTGGCTTGATACACATAGAGGTCTCTTCTTGAAAAGGAAATGTTTTCAAATCTAAAAACATGTACTTCTATGCTATTTCACAGGGCACCACATACTTTATTAAGATGATGACCTGAAAGAACTTTCCCCATCACCAGGGTCTCAGTCACCACAGCCATGTAAAGCCAAAAACAGCACTCTGCTGCCATAGGGAAGATACCACACAGCAAACCCATACACAGCACAGGACTGCAATCATGTTCATACAACACTCTAAGATGCACACATTTTTAACCTTTTTTAAGAATTTTACAAGCATTATCTCCAGATAGGTTGGTTGCACGCTGCATACCAAAACAGCTGGTAAGATACCCAAGGAAAGCTATCAGTAATAACACAAAGTTTCCTCTACAGGAGAAGGGCTCCTATCATGCTGATCACTCACTTCTTCCCTTGCAGTGCAATAGGGTCTCGATTTGCAGTCTCAGGTTGCGGCTTTTTGAACTATCTGGATTTTAATAAAGCCCAAGTAAGGGCCTTTCCTCACATCTTCACCCATGAAAAACTGTTCTATGACCAACCTCAAAAGAAAACCCACCCATTACTTGAGTGCACTTATCCAGATGGCAGTGTTTGCTTTTACCCAAAAGAATGCTCTTTGTGATCCCTGTACCAGGTAGCAGGCTGCAAACATGGTTTCACTGAGGAGAGGAAAGGTGTATCAACACTGCACCTTCAAAGTATGCTGCCAGGATAGCAAATGCTCAGACTCATTCTTTACACTCAAGCATGTCACGTTTTGTATAACACATTTTGTGTTACACAAGTTACAGAAAATAAATCTCAATATGGTGCAAATCAGATCTTAAATAACTGTGCATGGTAATTAGAAGACAACTATTGAGCCCATATGAAAGGATCATTTCAGGAAAAAGAAGTATCTGTAATTATAAACATCAGCGGTAAATAAAGAACGTCAATGTGACTAAAAGGAAACGTTCCTTCAAAGCAAAAGGTAACTCAAAACAACAAAAAAAATCCCTTCAGAGTCATGATTCCACCACTCAACAGAAGTCCTGAAACACTTCAAGCAGGGAGAAAAAACACCAGAGACACCTGTGAGGCCCTTGAGGGAACCCTACCCTCTAAGCAAAACCAAGGTAAACTCTATTCCAAGTCAGTTCATACCAAGAGAAAACATGCTTAGTGTTATAGAAGACTAATTTGTCTGTATGGTAATGAACACAAAATAATTCTGGCTATTGAGAAAATATTATAGGAACTCTTCTCTTAGAAATTGTCTACTAGCATGTGTGTGCTGTGTTTACACTTAAATTTTCCATCAAGCCAAATTCTGATTCACATTCACTACACTGCCAACAACTGTGCCTGGATCTAGAAGGAAAAGGGGAAAAAATGGGAGAACAGCAAGATGCCAGACCCAGTACTTAACGAAATTACTGGCTAAAGTAATTTCGTTAAGTATTAAAGTAATTTCAGAATTTTTTACGGACTTCAAAAAGTTTATAAATGTGTCCTTATATTTGGGAAATACAACCTAAGGATTTCCAACAATTTACCTTTAATTACAGTTGTTAATATTTTGTTAAGCATGCTTATACTCACAGCACAAACACCACACCACTGGACTCAGAAAGGGATTTTTTTTTTCCAGCTGTATTTTTGTTAGGGTCATTTCACAAACCATCTGTTTCTCAGTAAAATACATACATAATGGTATATCTGCCCTAAAACAATCTCTCAAGTAAAAGGTTCCACCTTCCTCCTTTTTCCTTTCAGGCCTTACTTGGCAGATGGTCAAGAGGATGTTTATAGTAATAGAGGATGTTTATCAACCAACCTTCATACATTAGAAAAGCTGGTGCCTTAAGAACATTTGGCAATGCCTTTTAGCAACTAAAGTACTAAACATGTAATTCATGAATAATTTTATTTTAAAAATACTTGGAAAATACTGATCCTGAATTCACATCTTCAAAGCTGCCTTCTTACCCCTATGTGGGTTTAAATCCCCAAAACCCAACCTTCTCTCAACTTCTATCATATTTAAACGTTCCATTATTTCACAGTAAGTCTCAACAGCCCTTACAGAGTAAACATTCTCCAGCAATTCACAAGTTCGAAGATGAAATACTTAAGAATTCCTGGTTGTCTTCATACTGCAATTTTGATTAAACATCCTCTTCTTTTTACCAAACTTTCACCTTCTGTCTTCAACTTATTAACCAGGTCACAGTTGCATAAAATTCACAGGCTAACTGCAGAAACACAAAAACTATGCTAGCATACTGGATTTGCATGGATTACAGGAGACATTGCTCAACCTTACAGACCAGGGCTAATCCAGATTCAATGTGTTACTTGCTTACTGGAGTCTTCAAACATTCCTCCTTATCACCCTTTTGTGAAACAAAAATTATGTCACTTCAGAGAGACATAAACGCGGTAGAGAAGCTGAGGGTCAGAGTCATTCTCTGGGTGTCCATGGTCACCTCAGCGACTCCAAGGCATCCAACCAACCACCCAGTACCACACACTGCTCCTGGAAGAAGTGGGAGCTGAGAGGTCAGGAATCTTGGCTTTTCCCACTCTCTCGGCCCTTTCATGTTCTGTCATCAATAGCCAGCTGATAATAGGGTAAACCAGATCACGAGAGCCAACTCCGCTGGAACCCAACATCTTCTCTGGCAGGTTAGCTTTGACACAAAAAGCAATTTCCCAACTTTGCTGAATGCCTTCCAGAATTCCCAGATTAGCAAGAGGCTACATGGGAAACTGCAAAGGAGTACAAGAACACCGTTTTCAGCATTTACTGAGTGAATTCAGGCTTGATTAAAATTGGCCGGGGAGCTACAATATTAATCATCTACATTTCAGTAAGTTATTTTCCAAAGTTTCTCTTCCTGTTGAGAATCCTATCTTATGCCCAATGCCACCTAAACCAGCAAATTGGGTATGGGTTTTCAAACAAGATCCTTTTCCATCAGACCACCAGGGCCTAATCCAGCACATTCAGCCACTAAACCACAGTCTAATAAAAGTGCATCTCAAACAGAACAAAAGGACTGTGATCCTGTCCTAGTTAGAACAGCTGGGACCAATTCATCACTGGATGGGTGTAACCCAAACCTGTGTATTCTATAGCCT